>JAJFZO010000659.1:1572500-2172500 GCA_021397835.1 Moringa oleifera | reverse complement strand
AATCAAGACTGAAAAATTTTACTGTTGATTCTGCACACCTGAGAACTGCCTCATGGAAAGAAAATAAGTGAATAAATCATTCATGATCCCTTTTCAAGAGCGAAGTTTATTTATTACTCTTCCAACTTTGCTTTTGCATTTTAAGAATACAAGCAATCTCATGTTCTGTCTTCCCACTTACCCATTTGTTTCTGATTTCATGATGTAGAAAATGATGTCAAAGAGAAGTCTAGGGACCAGAGAGAAGCTCTTCCTGGGGAGCCTAAATGTGTTATATGTGGCCGTTATGGGGAGTACATATGTGATGACACAGATGACGATATTTGCAGCTTGGAATGTAAACAAACTCTACTGCGCAGGGTTACAAGCTCAAGGTTGTCAGTTGGTCCCCAACCTCCTGAAAGATTACCTGCAACTGATGAGTGCTTTTACGTTAGAGATTCTGGTGCTAAGGTCGGATCTCTATCTCTGAATAATCATCAAACGGAATTGCTTAGAAAGAAACTTGATATCCATGTGAAGGGAGACATAGTTCCAGCACCCATTTTGTCATTCTCTTCTTGCAATTTTCATCAGAAACTGATCCAAAATATAGAAATTGCTGGATATGGGATGCCCACTCCTGTCCAGATGCAAGCCATTCCAGCTGCTTTGACTGGAAAAAGTCTCCTTGTTTCAGCAGACACAGGTTCCGGAAAAACTGCTTCCTTTCTTGTTCCTATTGTTTCTCGTTGTGCAAGTTTTCGCCTTCAGCACCTTTCAAACCAGAATAAGCCATTAACGGTAATACTGACCCCAACTAGAGAGCTCTCTATTCAAGTTGAGGAACAGGCTAAGATATTTGGTAAGGGTTTGCCTTTTAAAACTGCACTTGTAGTTGGTGGTGATGCCATGGCTGGACAACTTTACCGCATCCAACAAGGAGTGGAGGTAATTGTTGGAACTCCAGGTAGGCTTATTGATCTTTTAATGAAGCATGACATTGAATTAGATGATGTAATGATCTTTGTTTTGGATGAGGTGGACTGCATGCTTCAGAGGGGCTTCAGAGACCAGGTGATGCAGATTTTTAGGGCTCTATCACAGCCACAGGTCTTGATGTACTCTGCAACTGTCCCACAAGAGGTGGAGCACATGGCAAGCACTATGGTGAAAGATATCACTGTCATCTCTGTTGGCAAGCCTAACAAGTCAAGCAAAGCCGTGAAGCAGCTGGTCATCTGGGTTGACTCAAAGCACAAGAAGCAAAAGCTTTTTGACATATTGATGAGTAAGCAGCATTTTACGCCACCTTCCGTGGTCTATGTAGGTTCAAGACTTGGGGCAGATCTCCTATCTAATGCAATTACTGTCACCACTGGGATGAAAACTTTATCAATCCATGGGGATAAGTCCATGAAGGAGAGAAGAGAAATCATGAGGTCATTTTTAGTAGGAGAGGTTCCTGTTCTTGTCTCAACTGGGGTTTTGGGTCGGGGTGTTGACCTCTTGGGAGTGAGACAAATCATAGTCTTTGACATGCCTAATTCCATCAAAGAGTATATACATCAAATTGGCAGGGTATCCAGAATGGGAGAAGAGGGTACAGCAGTTGTTTTTGTTAGTGATGAGAATAAAAATTTGTTCCCGGAGTTGGTTGAAGTTTTAAAGTCCTCTGGAGCAGCTATACCACGGGAACTTGTCAATTCAAGATATACAGCTGGTTCTTTTGCATCTGGAAAGGGTTGTAAAAAGAGAAAGATGGTTGCTTAAGTTCTATGAGCTTTGTTGGTTTGCTGATCTGCTTTTGGGAGTAAGCATCTTCCTATTTGAGTTAGGAACCCTCATAAGTAACATGCCATAGTCACAGAACTCGAAATGGACTGAGTGAAAATGAAAAGATAGTTTTTCTTTGAACTAGGTGAGCTGCTGCTTCAGAAATTAATTGTATTGTCACAGTGCTGATAGCAATTTCCTTAGCAGATCAAACATCAAACTGACAGCTATTTCTATTTTTCATATTCTATTAAGAGAAGACGGGCAGGATTTCACCGTGTAGGATACATTCCCACATCAAAAACCTTGGACTTTTTGCTATGCTGAGCCTGTTTTCGGCTGAAGGATGTGCCAGTATGTTTACCACATCTTGAGGTAAGGAAGCTGACAATTCTGATGGTGGGTAAAGAAAAAGTATTGATGAATGTGATTAGAGAGTACGGAATAGACTGCAAGTTAGCATAGTGGCGATAATGAGGGTGATGATAGTTGTGAAAGCATTTATGCTTCCCGAGGCTGTTTGATGTCAAGAAGATTAGTTACTCAACTAGTGTGCTCAGCTGAGTCATATTCTTGGGGCCACTGCTTGCTACTGTTGGCCGAAAGTTTTGAACATGTAATTATCCATTTAGTTGGCTTTGTTAACATGATAGAATGCTACTGTTTATTGTAAATGAACTGTACAAATGGAGGATTGGTGGGATAACATCCATTTGACTGGACATATTTGTTACTCTTACAGAAAAAGAATAACTTTGAAGAAAAGCCAGCCAATTGTGTCTGTAGTAATATTTATTGTTTCATGGATTAATTTTTTTATTATATATTTTTCTAGTAAATATCCTTTTTTTATTCAATAGCTTTAGCAAGGCCGTTTAAAATTAATTGCAAGAGTTCCGTGAATACAGAATTAGAAGTTAACAGTAGTTATGAGATAATCCCAAAAAGATCAAGTTTACAGAAGTTTAACAGACAATTTTTATCTTTCCTAAGTAAAAAATTTCTTTTATCTAAGGACTACAAGTGAAAGATTAAGGAAGGTAGTATGAGTAATTGTTATGGAGGTGTAACTATCATTTTCTTGTGTTACAAATTATAAATGTTAAAATTAATGGAATTTATTGGATGAAAGATTTTCATTAAGAAAATGTTAAAATATAATTAAGTTTTTAATATATTCAATTTTTTTTTATAAATTTCCATTTGAAAACTTCTACAAAATACAAATTATTTTGATATAATTAACACAAGATTTAACAATACAACAATGTCATTTTTTGAAACGTAATAGGATTTCAATAAAATGTTTGGTTATTAATAGTACTAATTATGATCTCGTGCATTGCAAGTAAATATGTATTATCAAATTTATAAATAGTAGTATTAATAAATTATTTAGATTTTTAATTTTAAAATGTATATTTTTAAATTAGTAAAGTTGTTTATGAAATTTAAAATATAAAAAATTACAAAAACAATTAAAGATCGTATTTCACATACATGTTAAAATGATAATTTCATAATTATTAATTATAATAATATAGATGATCAAATAAAAATGATACGTGAAGTTGATGATTTTATAGCGATCTCAAACTTAAATATTTTAAGATAAGCATTATCAAAATAACAAATTATGTATTAATATTTTAAAATGAATCATACTTTAACTCTGCAACAAAAATATCATAATTGATAAGAAATGAGGGTTATGGTGCACTATAAGTCTACTCCTTTGTGTTTCATTGGTAATTGAAGAACAATTTTTTCATTTTAAACAAACATACTAAAGTTTGATTATATATATATATTAATATTGAGAAAAACAATTTCTATATGCACATTGATCTTATAATAATTTTGAAAGTATTGTTAGTTAATAATTTTTAATATGGAAGCTCATAATATTAAAATGATATTGAATTTTACTCAGGTTAATTGTCAAGTATTTTGAGGATATATTTTGCATAAAGAGGTATAAAGAGTAGAATAGGATATGATCATATGAAAAGTAAAACATAAAATAGAAGTTATTGCAAGTTAAACATCTGAAAGTGAAACATCCCAAACGTTTAGAGAATACTTGTTAAAACAATCAAGTTTATAGTGAAATAAGAAATTTAGAAATCCAAATCAACCAGATCAGTTGTTCGCATCAAGTACAAGAGCAATAGGAAATTTGGGAGCAAAAATAGAAATAAAATCGACATTAGAAGCAATAAGAACCACAACAATAATAAAACCAATAGGGACCACATTAAGAATGGCAATAGGCACAGTGATATTGAGAACAACGTCAAAGATTAAAACTATAGCAAGATCGATAGAAGCTTTTAACATCGGTGCATCGTGAGCAAATGAAATTGCAAGAACGTTAAAAGGGGGAAGAGCTAGAGGAGTATGATGATGTCAAAAATATTGAGATCCAAATTATGATATTTTGTTTGGACTTCCTTTTTGGATTTTGACCAAGCATGCTAATACAAAGGAGTTGAGGCCTTGGCTAGTTGCTTATCATATTCCTTATTCTTTAGGTAATTTTGAATTGCGGTTTCTCTGGCTTGTGTTAAGTCGACTAGAGGATGAGCTACCATCTTTTTGCACACCTTCTCGATCTCTTTATCATGCGTCACTTCCAAATTAGTATAGTGGGGTTTGATGTTATGAGTTTCAGCTTGTTCCCTAAGTGTTTAGAAGGATTTTATATAAAGGTCAACTAATTGTAAATCATCCTCGAACTTAGTATCTAGGTTTGACCATGTATTAAGATCGGACTTTATGCCTTCATTAGAAGTCCAAAAGAATTTTTCTTTGTCACTTCTTACTAGATATAGGTAAATCCCTCTTGCCAAACAAAGAGGAGATTTAGGGCTAAAATACCAAAAACTATGTTTATCCTCACACTCCCCTTATTGTGCTTTAAACTGAAGAATCTAGAGAACATCAAAGAGAATAGCTTAAGATAATTAATCTATTAAAAGGCTACAATATATCTATAAGCATCAAGCACTAGTTGGGAGGAAGAAATTTTCAAGAAATGATAGATCATTAAAAATAGATAATGAAGAGTTTTTGACCTCCTTTACGCAATCCTCAAAAACATAAATCCATCTAGGATGATAAGTCCATGGTTGATCACTCTCACTAAGAATTTCTAATTTTATGTAATCGAGGATAGAATATTCATGCCTAATCATATCGAAGTCTCAATAAAAAGGATGAAAGGGCATACCTCTCTCATGGTTCAACCCTAAACCTAGAAAACTATGAAGGTAAAGAAGTCGAAAAGCACTTACCAAAAAAAAAAAAAGAGATTGACAGTGTCGACGGTTTGATAAAGAATGGGTCATAAAGGTTACAATTACAAGTGAGAATAAGGATTCTAAAATGGTAAAAAAAGCAGTGAGACTAAAAAAGAAGTTTGAGAGAGAGGTTACTAGTAAAAGAAAGAGTGAAAAGGACAAAAAAAAGGAAATGAAAGAGAAATTGAATAAGGAGAAAATGTTTGATTTGAAAAAGGGATTTAAATGAGAGATGGTGAAGAGGCATTAAATATGGAATTTGAGAAGCACACCTCTAACTTGGGATATCCTAAACGCTACGTACATAATAACATTAAATTGACAAGAAATGGGACAATCTAATAAATACTCAGTTTAAAAACGTGATCAATGTGAGACAAGCATCTGATATGAGCTCGTGATCGATGTGAGACCAATACCTGATCTACCCTCATGATCGATGTGAGAAAAATACTTCATCTAAGTTCATGAACGATGTGAGAATGGTACCCATAACTTTGATCTGAGTTGGTGTCCAATATGAAATGGATATTCACATCTCAATTTAGGCTTGTTTCGATCATAATGTGAGATACTTATTCACAGCCTGATTTACAATGGTGGCCCAATTTCCATGAGAAACAGATACTCACACTTGAGCCTTCCTCTTAATTCTGATGTGAAAATAACTCAAGGTCAGACCCTAATGATTTGCTTTTAAACATATCCCAATCTAAGCTTGTGACCAATAAGAAAAAAGAACCTAATTTGAGCTCATTCAATGTGAAACAATTACTTGATCTGCACTTATGATTAACGTGAGACAAACATCTAATCTAAGCTCATGATTAACATGAGACAAATACACACAACCTAATATAAGGTAGTGCCTAATGTGAATGGATACTTACATCTCGATGTCTGAAATCGAAACCCAATTACCATGAGAAACAGGTACTCATACCCTAACTTGAGCCTTCATCCTAATCCGAATGTGAAACTGACTCGAACTCATGACCGATGTGAGGCAAGCATCCTATTTGAGCTCGTGATCGCTGTGAAATCATTACTTGATTTGAGCTCATGATCGATGCGAGACCAGTACCCGATCTACGCTCATGATCATTGTGAGACAAACACTTGATCTGAGCTCATGATTGACTTGATATAGGTGCTTATAACTCGATCTAAGCTAGTGTCCAAAGTGAAATGGGTACTCATATCTCAATTTGAGCTTGCGCCTAATCATAACGTGAGATAGTATTCACATCCTGATCTAAAATTATGACTTCATTGCCATGAGAAACATGTACTAACACATTAACTTAAGCTTTCATCCTAATTTTGATGTGAAACTGACCCGAGCTCACCTTATTAGTTTGCCTTAAAATCCATATCTTGATCTCAATGAGAGATAAGTTGATAATTAAACCTCCCTAATTTATGTTGAAGATCAATCTTGATTTAAACTTGACCTGAACATGACCATAAGGCATTTTTTTGATGCCCGATCCACATGATCTCAATTCTTTAAATTACAATTTCTCCAAATGAACCTTAAATCACACTAAATTTTTGAGCATGCACTAAAACCTTTTAGAATATTCAATAGAAGCTCTCAAAATCTACAAAAAAATAAATTATACTTTTTTTTTTTTTACTTACTGACCTCCTATATCTTTTTTATTTTTTGCAGATTTTGATTAAAAGGGTGCCTTACCCTCTTAGGTAAATACTAAGAGTTAAACAAGCAAAGGATCTTACAAAAAAGAGTAAAGGATCCTTGAAAAAATGAGTAAAGGATCCTTACAAGATGAGATTTCATTTGTGAGAGCAAGACCTTTTCGTTTCTTCAATGGAAAAGGTTTTCTCTCTTGAAAATGTTTTTCAGAACTAGTACAATTTTGATTTATTTTTAATTTTTTTAAATGATGAAACCAATTGCCATAGTATTTTGCATGGCAATTGGCTTTATTAATATTTTAATTTAATTTATTTAATTATTTATTGTAAAATAAATGTAGAATTTTTATGAAAATCATTGTGATAAATTTTTTTAATATGTAATTACCAAAATAATTTTTATGGTAAATTTTAAATGAAACTATTTGATTTAAGTAATTTTTTGAAATTATAATAACATTGAGATAGAAAAGTACCATGACAATTCTATGGTCACCGTAATTTTTTGACAATTATTTAAAAGAAGTTGTGATTTTACTTTTTTAATTATTTTAAACATTAAGAGATTATTATGTTTTTGTTGTGTTTATTCTCTTTCTATTGGTTCCTGATATTTGTACCGGACTAATAGAAATCAAAAGATGATGCACTTGTGTTGTAAATATAGGGAATAGGCTAGACAATTAACCGGGATGTGAAAAACAACTTTTTGATTTTGAGGGAATGAGGTAGCTCAAAGGAGATGCCTCACTCCTCCTTAATGAAATTGTTTTAAAGAAAATAAAATCTTTTAATTTTTAAAAATATAAAGAAATCGATAAATAAAATAAGTTTTATTGCATATGTTTGTAGGACTTAAACTCTTTTTTTTGTCTCAATCAATGAGATGAAATTCGGGTTTATGGCTTACATTTAAATTTTAAAGAATAATTTATTTATTATTTATTATTTTGAGTTTTTGTTAATAAATGTGGAAGTTATTGTCCACATAATTTATCTCATAATATTGATTTGTTTCTATGTGCATACAAAAATCATAAGTAATATTTTGAAATCGAAAGTGATAGATTGGTAAACCCTTCACATTTTTTTTTATGTTTTTTAATTCTTTAAAGGTCGAATAATAATGAGATTTTTATACAAAATCATAAAAATATTTTGGGAATGAAGGTAGTACATTGTTAAAGTCTTCACCACCTTCAAAAATATTTTTTTATTTTAAAACTTAAAGATCGACCAATGGCGGCGAGATCCTTTTAAGTTTTAACCCTTTTTATGAAGGTAAGAGGTGGATCAATGGCGACACTTTTACATCCTTCAAAATTGTTTTATGTTTCATCTATGTATATATGTCTTTTATGGGTATTTTTTTTAATCATACAATTAATTTAAAATTTTAAAATTAAAAAATAAATATGTTTGATGGGTATCAATAATTGGACCTTTTTTTTAAAAAAAAATTATCATAAAAAATTTATTTAATTTATTTTTATTTGTTAATAGTCTCGACCAAAACCTAATTGTAACAACATTAGAATTGATTTAAATATTTTAAGTAAAATTTATTGATATTATGGTATTATAAAAATTATGAAATTTATTTATTATTATCTATTATAAATGTTTTAGATTATAATTTTCTTTAAATGTAAAATTTAAAATTAAATTTTAAAATTATATTGTTACTATATGTTTTTTATTTAAAATATTATTAAATCAAGATTAATCTTTTAAGATAAATTTTAAGATAAAAGTCATATAAAACCTTGAACTATATCTTATATTACCAAATAAATCTTGATGTTTAGAAAATGACAAATTAAATCTTAAACTATCAATTTATATCAAATTGAATCTTATTTAAAAAAATTAAAAATTTAAGATTTTCAATTGAAGATCTTATACAATAAACAAAATTTAGTTTGAAATTTTTTAGATATGTAAGGAAATTTTCAAGCTATCATCACAAGAAAAATAAATAAATTTTTTCAAGAACTAAAATATATTTGAATTTTATAATGTCAAAATTTTTTAAAAAATCATAAAAAATAACTTACAGTAAAAAATTATTTAAATTTTGGAAATGAACTCGAAATGGAGAGTAAAATTTATTTAAGTTATTTTTTAAAAAATAATTTAATAATAAGAATACCTCTAATTTTTTAAAATCATTTGAATAAAAGTCCAATTTGATTCGAATTGATAATTCAAACTTTGAATTATCACTTTTTAAATATTAAAATTTATTTGCTAATATGGGATATAATTTAAGGTTTTGTATAATCTTTACTTTAAATTTTAAAATAATGTAGATAAAGATTATCAATCTTTTAGATGTTCTAAAAATTAGTGTTTAGTATTATTATCTTTAGAAATATCATAATATTATACACAAACTAGCTCTTCTTAATAAATATATTCTTTTTAAGTTTTAAAAAGAAACAGTTGGAACTAACTACAGAATTTGATTTTGTCAAACTTAAATGTTGAATGGTCCATTTATCACTTTATAAGTATGTTTTTTTTTTTTCCTTTTCAACTTTCACAATATTAGTGGCTTATTTTCATTTGGTCTATTTTATTTTTATTTAGTTTGTATGAATATTACAAATAACAGCCTAGAAAGGTCTATAAGGAGGATTATATAAAAATAATGTTTAGTTTGAAAATTAAGTTTTTTTTTTGTATTTTAGAATTTTTTTAAAAAATAAAATTTGTTTTCAATAAAAATAAGATATTTTATTTATTTATTGATTGTATTTTGTTTTTTCTTCTTAATATATGTTTATAGATTTTAACTTCTTATCAATTTTCAATTTTGAGATTTAATTATTTTTGTTAATGATAGTATTTTATTAGATAAAAATTATATAAAATTTTAATATTTATTTCATTTTGTTGATAAAACCCTCGTATTCAAAAAGAAACACATTAAATTTTGATATATCAATTTGATTTGAATTATATTTTACTTTAAATGATTATAAAAAATTAAAAATATTTTTGTTGTTAAAATACGTGAAATAAATTTTTTACTCCATTTCATATCTATCTCTAAAATATGTATAATTTTCAATACAAATATCTATTTTTTAAAATTATTAAAAATTTTGATAATATAAATTTTTAAAAATATGTTTCAGTGCTTAAAAAATTTTAAAATTTTTTGGAACTACAACTTAAAATATTTTCTTACATCTATGAAGATTTTCAAATTAAAATTCATTGTATAAAATTTTTAGTTTAAATATCCTTAATTTTTGATTTTTTTGAACATATCCAATTTAATACAAGGTTTTATATAATCTTTATCCTATTTTTTTATTATAAAAATTTTCAGTTTTATTTAACTTATCAGTTTTATAAATGAAAGGTTCAAAATATTTAAAAATAAATGTTAATCATAAGAGATAATTTCATATTTTAATTAATTAAAACTTCAATTTGGCATTTTAAAATAGAAAAATGCATTAATCCAAACCTTATAGTTTTTCATCCTCTCTTAGCTTCCTACTTCCACTCTTCCTCTTTAAAATTTATTAAGAAAAAGAAACAATTAAAAAAAAAGATTGAAAATGATATTTAGCTTATTTTATTTGTTTGTTATTTTCAATTAACTGCATGATGTTTCTCAAGTTCCTTACTCAAAATCATTATATATGCACAGTTTAATCAAGCATATGTGTGATCATTAACTTTTCTTTTATTGATCAACCAGCTCATCAATTGCATCTACTTAATCAAAACAATTGAAAAATTAACCATTACAAATAAAGAACTAGTTTGAGAAATTGGAGCTGTGAAGCTTCCCAATCATTCATATTACGTAAACCTTTATTCACATTATATAAAATCTTACACATCTTATTCCAAGCCATAATTGTTCTTACATCATCAATGTCTATAGTTTATTCATACAAAAAGGCAAGAACTCTAGCAATCATGGCTTTCTCTTAAAATTTTAAGATTAAGGAAAAGCCAATCTCATTTTGTTTGTATATACGATACATATTATATTCATTGATTTTATTTAAGGATTAATGTCAAATTATTATAACTTAAAGGCACGAGATCATTACCAATGCTTATTAGGGGTGTTAATTCTTTCCTATGCCTAACTGATTCCTTTCACTAGATCTTTTAGTAAAGTAGACCAATGACTATTTTTGAATGGAGTTCATCTTTTTCTTTTTTCAAAAAAAAGAAGAAATTTTCAAGTAAAACTAGTGGCCAATGACATCATAAAAAAGATTGGTGGTGACTATTTTTTTTTATTTATCTAAAGAATTTCCAAAATAATAAAATTTCTCATGATTGGGCTTTTCGTCAAGTCTTGTTGTGACAATGATCCCTTGAGTCATCTTGCCTGTCAAAGCTTTTGATCTAGAGGGTCTTGAACTTGGGAGGTAGTGGGGTGACAAGGATGTCCACTGTTAATGGATATCCTACGACTTGTCGATACTCTAGATTCTTGAGGTCATCTTTGTTAAGTTGTGCATTCGTGAGGAACTTCAATTATTTCTTAATCTCGCCCATTTCTTCATTAAGTTAGTAAGACATGTGCAAACATTCATCGACCACTTTTTTTCCCTTAATTTGTCTCACTGAGACTGTGTCTTCCTTTCCTTCTTTGTAGTTCCTCATCGCCCACCTCCAACGCCTTAAGACTAATGGGCAATGTATAAAGGGTCGCGGGTAGTGTCGAGCTCCATAGGATTATTGTTGATGAATAAAGGCTTATATGATGTTGGTGAATTGATCCATATTTCAGCTAAGAGAAACCAATGTATCAGCTTATGGTTGGGATAGATGGCGATAGTGCATCATAGGACCAATCGACAAAATAAGCGAGCCAATTGGCACAGTATTCAGTGGCATGGTTAGGATGACATGAGGCATGGTGAGTTGGTGGGAGGATGTGCCCATAAAGGTGATTGGTAATAAGGGCCATAATGAGGTTTTCACTAGCAGTGGTGGAGATGACATCATTAAAGGTCATGAGATGCCAATTTGCATTACGATTTGAGTTCTTGAGCTGGTTACATAACATTTATAGTTAATTGATTTTTAAAGTTTTTAGTGATTTGGCTTCTCAAACGAGTTGTCAGGGCCATGGCTTTCTGTTGCAGATTCTCATAAACGGCGTCAATGATACTACCCAAAATAGTGTGTGTTAGGATTACAACATGTGGAGGGAAAACTTTGATTGGTGTGAATGATATAGGAATCTGCGAGAAGAAGGCATGATCACGGGATGTCACAGAGCAATCAAAGCACTCACTGACTTTCAAGTCAGTAATCGAGTGGATCAAAATTAAGGCTAAGGAAAGAATGGTTTAACGTGGATTACTTGGACTATCATATTTAAAACTTATGCTAAAAGTGTCATTGTCATTTGGCTTTGTTAACTTACTCTAACTTCTTCAGGCGAGATGCCTACTTGTTTAGTCTATTGACAAGATTATTTATATTGGATCTCTTAACATTGTCCTTTTTGTTAAGTGTTAAGGATGAGGAATGCGACTAACCGTTTCTAAAATATGAGCTTAAAGGACTAAGATTGGCCTCTTGCCATGCGAATACTTAGTTTTTTTTTTTTTACGAGATCATTTTTAAAATCATAGATGTGCTTCACAAAGTAAAGTAACTTACCTTTCGTTAGGCCTTTTGGACCTCATCCGCATTAGACCTGTAGATGGTCTTGCTTAAGTAAGACATATATGGTTGTATCAGATCCCAACCTTATAGTTTCATCCTCTTTCACCTACCTACTTTCTCTTTCTTTCTTCTCTCTTTCTCTGATATTTACTTGGAAAAAGAAACAGTACTAAAACAAAGATTAGAAAGGATGTTTAGCTTAGTTTATATGTTGGTTGTTTTTAATTAATGGCATGATCTTTCTTGCGTCACTTGCTAACAATCACTATATGTAAACAGTTCAATCAAGCATATGTATCATCATCAACCTATTTTTTATTAATCAAAATACCTCATCAATTGCATCTAATTACTTTTTTTTTTATTTTTCTAAAGAATTTCTAAAAAAAAAGAAAATATTTCTAGTGATTGGGCTTTTTGGTAAGAAAAAATGCAGTTGTGACAGTGGTCCCTTGAGTTGTCTTACCTGTCAAAGATTTTGATCTAGAAGATCTTGAACTTGGGATGTAGTGGGGTGACAAGGATGTCCGTTGTCAATGGATATCATGTGACTGGTTGATACTTTAGATTTTTGAAGTCATCTTTGTTAAGTTAAGCGTTCATAAGAAACTTTAATTATTTATTAATCTTGCCTATCTCCTCATTGAGTTAGTTAGATATGTACAAACATTAATCGACCATACTTTTTTCCTTAATTTATCTCACTAGGACTATGTCTTCCTTTCCTTCTTTATAGTTATAATCATTGTAGACTACTTCATCGCCCAATTCCAATGCCTTTGTGACCGATGGGCGATGTATAGAGGGTTATGGGTAGTGTTGGGCTCCTTAGGATTGTTGTTGATGGACAAAGGCTTATATGATGTTGGTGAGTTGATTCATCTTTCAACTAAGAGTAGCCACTGCATTAGCTTATGGTTGGGATAGATGGGTAATGCATTGTAAGACCCATTAATAAAAAAGGTGGGCCAATTGGCATAGTACCCAGTGGCATGGGTAGGATGACAAGGGGCATGGTGAGTTGGAAAGAAGATGTGCCTACAAAAGGCATGGTGAGTTGGTAGGAGGATATGCCCATAAAGGCAATTGGTAACGGGGGCCACAATTTGGTTGTCACTAGTAGTGGTGAAGATGACATCATTGAAGGTCATGCGATATTGGTTTGCATCGCGGTTTGGGTTTTTAAGGTGGTTGAGTAACACTTGTAGTTAATTGATTTTTAAATTTTTTACTTATTTCGTTGTCCGAATGAGTTTTCATTGCCATGGCTTTTGTTGCAGATTCACACAGACGGCATCAATGATGCTACCAAAAAATAATGTGTTAGGATTAGAATGGGTAGAGCAAGATCTTTGACTGATGTGAATGATTTAGGAATTTGCAAGAATAAGGCATGATCACGGGGCATTGTAAAGCAATCAGAGTACTCTCTGAATTTTAAGTCAATAATCGAGGGAATAGAATTTAGGTTAAAGAAAGAATTGATTGTCTGTGGATTACTTGGACTATCTCCTTTATAACTTGTGTTGAGGGTACCATTGTCATTTGGCTTTGTTGACTTACTCTAACTTCTTCAAGCGAGATGCCTATTTATTCATTCTACAGATAAGACTGTTGATATTGAATCTCCTAACATGAGCCTAAAGGATTAACACTGGCCTTTTGCCATACGAATACTTCCTTAATTTTTTTACGAGATCACTTTTGAGATCATAGATGTGCTTTGTGAAGGAAAGTAACTTTGCTTCGTTGGGCCTGTCAGACCTCATCAACATTGCACCTTTAGATTGGCCTTGCGTAAGGTAAGACATATATGGCCGTATCAAATCCTAATCTTATAGTTTGATCCTCTCTTACCTACTTGCTTTCTTTCTCTTTCTTCTTTCTTTCTCTAATATTTACTTAGAAAAAGAAACAATACTTTAAAAAAAAAAGATTAAAAATGATGTTCAGCTTATTTGATATGTTAATTGTTTTTAATTAACAGCATGATCTTTCTCGCGTCACTTACTGACAATCACTATATGTAAACAATTCAATCAAGCATATGTGTCATTATCAACATATTTTTCATTAATCAAACAGTTCATTAATCGCATCCACTTGTTTTTTTTTATCCAAAGAATTTCTAAAACAAAAGAAAAATTTCTTATGATTGGGCTTTTCGCTAAGAAAAAGTCTAGTTGTAATAGTGGTCCCTTGAGTCATCTTACCTGTCAAATATTCTGATCTAGAAGGTCTTGAACTTGAAAGGTAGTAAGATGACAAGGATGTCTGCTGGCAATGGATATCCTATGATTTATTGATAATTCAGATTCTTGAGATCATTTTTGTTAAGTTGGGCATTCATAAGGAGCTTTAATTATCTCTTAATCTCGCGCATCTCCTCGCTGGGTTGGTTGGATATGTATAAACATTTGTCCACCACTCTTTTTCCCTTAATTTATCTTATTAGAATTATGTTTTCCTTTCCTTCTTTGTAGTTACAGTCATTGTAGACTACCTCATCCCCCACCTTCAACGTTGACCGATGAACGATGTATAGAGGGTTGTGGGTAGTTTTAGGCTCATTAGGATTGTTATTGATGGACAAAGGCTTATATGATGTTGATAAGTTGATCCATCTTTCGGCTAAGAGTAGCTCATGTATCAACTTATGGTTGGGATAGATGAGGATAGTGCATCACAAGATCCATTGATAAAAAATATGGGCCAATTGGCATAGTACTCAGTGGCATGAGTAGGATGACATGAGGCATGGCGAGTTGGCGGGAGGATGTGCCATAAAGGGCATGGTGAGTTAGTGGGAGGATTTGTTCATAAAGGCAATTGGTAATGAGGGCCACAGTGAGGTTGTCACTAGCAATGGTGGAGATGACATCACTAAAGGTCATGTGATGCCAATTTGCATTGTGATTTAGGTTCTTAAGTTGGTTGAGTGACACTTGCAGTTAACTGATTTTCAAAGTTTTTAGTGATTTGGTTGTTCGAACGAGTTTTGAATGCCATGCCTTTTTGTTGCAGGTTCTCACAAATGGTGTCAATGATGCTACCAAAAAATAGTGTGTGCTAAGATTGCAACACGTGGAGGGAATCTTTGAGTGATCTAAATGATTTGGGAATCTGTAAGAAGAAGGCATGATCATGGGGCATTGCAAAGTGATTGGGGTGCTTTCTGATGCTCAAGTTAGTAATCAAGTGGACAAAATTTAAACTAAGAAAAGAATGACTTGACCGTGAATCACTTGGACGCCCCCTTTATATAGCTTGCCCCAAGAGTATAATTGTCATTTAGCTTTGTTGACTTACTTTAACTTCTTTAAGCTAGACTCCTATTTGTCCTTGCTATGGACAAGACTGTTGATATTGGATTTCCTAACATTGACCTACTTGTTAAGTATTAAGGATAAGCGATGAGACTAATCGTTTCTAAGGTATGAGCCTTAAGGACTAACAGTGGCCTCTTGCCATGCAAATACTTCCTCAGCTTTTTAACAGGATCACTTTCGAGATCAAAGACATGCTTCGTGAAGGAAAGTAAGTTCCATCCGTTGGGCCTTTTGGACCACATGTACATCATATCACTAAGATTGGTCTTGCTTGAAGTAAGAAATATCTGGCTGCATCAAATCCCAAACCTTATAGTTTCTTCCTCTCTTACTTGCTTCCTCTATTTCGGCTCTCTATCTAATATTTACTTAAAGAAATGTATTAAAAAAATTGAAATGATGTTTAGTTTATTTTATTAGTTCATTATTTTAAATTGACAGCATGATCTTTCTTGCATAACTTACTGACAATCACTATAAGTAAACAGATTAATCAAGCATGTGTCATCATCAACCTATTTTTTATTAATCAAACAGCTCATTAATCGAATCAACTTGTTTAAACCAATTAAAAAATCGACCATTATAGATAAAGAAATTGTCCAAGAAATTGAGGCAGTGAAGCTTCTCAATCATTCACATGACATGAAAACTCGCACTTGCATCATATCTCATATCTTATTGCAAGCCATACTGTTCTCACAGCATTGATTTTTATTATTTATTCATAGAAAAAGGCATGAACCCTAGCAATCATGGAAATGCGATCGAATATTTTCTTTTCATCGGCCAGAGACTGAGAAACTGCCGGCTTGAGCATGCATCTTTTGGCCCATGAAATCAGCTTGGGGCATTCTGCTTCTATGCTGAACTTGCCCATCTTTTGAAACGTGTAAAACCAAGGATAGAATGTGATCAGAGAGACATCGACGAACCCAAAGCTCTCACCTCCGAAGTAAGGTCTGTCTCCCAGTTGCCCTTCTAAGACCTTGAGGATATCCATGAATTCTTTCTTGGCTTCCTCTTGTTCTTCTCCCTTTCTGGTCCAAGTCCTCCTTCCAGCTTCGAATACCTGCACTTGCTCCCTTCCCGGATCAGTAATTGATAAATAAATCCAGCTAAATGTAAAGGTAGGGAAAGGGTAGATTAACCAGAAGTTAAATTAGGTTAATTGAAGAAATTAACCTTCTTGTCGACATAATCGGCCCAGAACCTGGCTTGAGCTCTCTGGTAAGGATCAGAAGGAAGCAGTGGAGGAGTGGTGTCCTTCCAGGCCTCCTCAATGTACTCCAAGATGACGAGAGACTCGCAGATGGGTTTTCCATTATGGATGAGAACTGGGATCTTCTTGAGTACAGGATTCATCTGCAGAAGCAAAGAGCTCTTATTCCCAAAGGTGTCTTCCTCTCGGTACTCGTACTTGATTCCCTTCTCGGCTAAAGCAATCCTCACTCTCATGCCGAACATGCTTGGCCAGAAATCCAGTAGGATCACTTCCTCTCCCATTGTTATCCCCTCAACTCAATCAAGCTCCACTGTTCCCTGCCAAAGAGAAAAAACTTCCTTATTTCTTTGTAAGAGGAAAAGCAAGATATTAAGAACAAAGAGGCTGAATGGCGAACCTGGATGCAGGGTTAGCCCTCTTGTTCTTTGAAAAGTTGTTCTCAGCATATGAGGTTATATACAGAGAGAAGGTTTCTGTATTTGGACGTGATATAGCTGATAGTTAATGATGAAGAAGCGTTGTTTGATCTTTCTGAGAAAAGTTGCTTGATTCCTTTTCTTTCATAAAAAAAGAGATTCTGAAGATATTGAGCTATCCAACATGATCTCTGTTTCATAAGAAAAGAGTTTGATAATTGCTAGGAGACAAAATCATTTTGCAGTTTTCTAAACTGACAGAGAGGATACAGATCTCAAAACAATTTGACCAAAAAAAAAAAAATGATAGGGTAGATTTCAAAACAATTTGTAGTGATTAACCTATCATTTTTGCATTAAATGGTTTTGTTTCTTTCAACAATTGAATTGGGTTTGAGATTTAGGATTTAAAATTTAAGGGTTTTTAATACAACAAAAATGAAAGAAGATTCTAGGGAGCTGTTACATTTTTCTCACCCAAATACCCACCCAATGTCAGATTGGCGGCCATAAAACACAGGAAGAACATGGATTAAAATTAGGATCACTTTGATTTCAAAAATCCTGTAAACAGGGAGGGTGGCATGAAAGAAGTTAAGGGATTTCCTTTTCTTTTTTTTTAACCACAAAAAAAAAAAAAAAAATTCTACCTACTGAAAGTAGAAGTGAGCTAGACATTGGCAACAATTTTAGTGTACTGGTTGTTCACACACATTTTTGTGATGCATATTTTAAAGATTGATCTTCCTTCAATGAAGTTGCACACAAATATTTTAACATGTTCTTGGTTGACAAAATGTATGAGTAGATACTAAAAAAGAAACTTAAGATATATTTGTAGGTTCTTTTGATATAAATATAATGTAAAAGTTATGAAAGACACACTAAATTTTGAGATTTTTGAAGTCTGTATTTTATTGATAATCAAAGCACTTATTTATATAATTTATTTAAAATTAAAAAAAGTTAACAAAATATAATCAAATCTATCACACGTAATATAATAAAAGTTTCTTAAAAAAAATAGAAAACTTTAATTCCATATTAAAAATTTCTTAAAAAATAATAAAAAACTTCAATTCCATATCAGCAGCTTCTAAGACATGTCATTCAATATGGTATTGAATCTATAGACTACGAGCTTTTACCTTAATAACTCATACTTGACTTTAAGAAGTTCTTTGGTTAAGATGTCAGTATTTTGATTTTTTGCAGTAGATCAAATGTTTTTCTTTTACTCTTCGTACCTTTTTTAGGAAAGTGATTTTCAACTTGAAGTGCTTTGTTTTGCCATGAAACACTATAATTTCAATTGCAACTTGGTTGTCTACAAGCATCTGTGTGTGTGTGTGTTTTTTTTTTTTTTTTTCGCTTCATCATTTTTTTCAAATCTAAAGAGAGCTTAATTCATAGCAATAGCTACATATTCTACTTCTGTTGTGGATCGAGATATGATTTCTTACTTCTTAAAATACTATGAGAAAATAGCATAATTAAACCTAAAACAATGGCTTAAAGTAATTAAATGCAACTAGTTCCATCACTATTAGAATAAACATGGAGCGTGAAATTCTTAACTTAATAGTCAGGTTATAGTCATAATATATAGTTTAGTTGTAGTCAAGTACATCAAGTATTCTTTTAAGGTTTTGTAAAGCCTTTCATTAATGTTTACAGCTCCATCTTCTTTGCAAAACTTCACTTTTTAATTCATTGAGGTTTCAATTAGCTTGCATTCCTCCACATCGAATTTTCCTTCGTATATTTATGCTAATATATGAAGATTTCTTTTTGCTTTTACTGAAATTCTATTCCAAGCAAGAATATCACCTTTTCAAGATCGTTCATTTCAAACACATCCGTCATTTGCTTTTCAAAATGGTCAATTTGTTCCATAATACTTTCTATCAGAAGTAAATCATTAATATATTAGGATAACACAAGTATTTCATCACAAAACTTCCTAACGTAGAGAGTAAATTCACTTAGGCTTTTTATAAAGCCCAAGTCTAACATATATGCATTAATCCTACTATATCAGGCTCTTGTTGCCTACTTTAAACCATATAGGTTTTCACCAAATATATTTTCTTCATTTTTCCTTGAACAACAAAACCTTCAGTTGCTCTTATAAAAAAAAAAAATCCTCCTAGTATCCATTCAAGAAGGTAAATTTGACATCTAACTGGTGTATATTTTAGCCTTTTTGAGCATTAAGGGTCAACAACATTCTTATGGTATCCAATCTATCAACCAGGGCAAAAATGTAAGAGAAATCCATTCCAAACATTTGTGCATATCCTTTAACAAATAGTTATTCCTTGTATTTTTTTACAGAACCATAAGGATTGAATTTGATTCTATAAACTCACTTCTATTGCCTTCTTATGTGTAGGTTTGTCAACTAGGATCCAAGTTTAATTTTTTTCAATCATCTTAAGCTCTTCTTTCATTGCAATTAGTAATTTTGGTATATTGCAATTTCATCATATCTGCTAAGCTTTATTACAACATCATTGCACATTTGATAAATGTAAGAGAGTGACCTAGTTCCTTTGATAGGTTTGCACCTTTGATAAAATATATGAGTAGACACTAAAAAGGAAACTTAAGATATATTTGTCGGTTCTTTCGACATAAATACAGTGTAAAAGTTATGAAAGATACACCAAAATTTGAGACTATTGAAGTTTACATTTTATTGATAATTAAAGCACTTATTTATATAATTTATTTAAAATTAAAAAATATTAAAAAATATAATCAAATCTATCACATGTAATATAATAAAAATTTCTTGAAAAATAATACAAGACTTCAATTTCATATCAGCAGCTCCTAAAACATGTCATTCAATGTGGCATTGAATATGTAGATTACAAGCTTTTACCTCAAGAACTCATGCTTGACTTTAAGAAGTTCCTTGGTCAAGATGTCAACATTTTGATTTGCTACAGTAGATTAGATGCATTTCTTTTTCTTGTCGTACCTATTTTAAGAAATAGACTTTCAACTTAAAGCGCTTCATTTTGTCATGAAACACTGCTTGTCATGAAACACTGCAATTGAAATGGCAGCTTAGTTGTCTATAAGCATCTATATGCTTTTTTTTCTCCATTAAAATTCAAAGAGAGCTTAATTCATAGCAGTAGTTACATATCTTGCTTCTGTTATGGATTGAGATATGATTTTTTACTTCTTAAAATATAATGAGAAAATAACATAATTAAAGTTAAAACAATAACCTAAAGTACTTCAATACAACCAACCCCATCACTATCAGAATAAACAAGAAGCATGAAATTTTTAACTTAATAGTCAGGTTATAGTCATAATATCTACTTTGGTTGTAGTCAAGTACAGTAAGTATGATGTTAAGGTTCTGTAAAGCCTTTCATTAACATTTACAGCTCCATCTTTTTTGCAAAACTTCTCCTTCTAATTTATTAAGGTTTCAATTGGCTTGCATTCCTCTATATTGAATTTTTCTTGGTTTATATGAAGATATCTTTTTGATGTTATTGGAATACCAAGGAAGAATATCATTTTTCCAAAATCGTTCATTTCAAAAACATCCTTCATTTCCTTTTTAAAATGGTCAATTTGCTCCATACTACCTATTATGATAAGCAAATCATTAATATATAGGGATACCATAAGTATTTCATTACTAAACTTCCATAGGTAGAGAGTAAATTCACTAAAGCTTTTCGTAAGGCCCAAGTCTAACAAATATGCTTCAATCTTACTATATTACGCTCTTATTGCCTACTTTAAACCATATAGGAACTTTTTCACTAGATACATTTTCTCAATTTTTTCTTGAACAACAAAACCTTTAGGTTGCTTTACAAAACTTTTTTCCTCTTAATACAAATTCAAGAACGTAGATTTAACATCCAACTAATGCATATTTTAGCTTTTGAGTAGCAAGGGCCAATAACATTCTTATGGTATCCAATCTATCAAGTAAGGCAAAAATCTAAGAGAAATTCACTCCAAACATTTAAGCATATCCTTTAACAACTAGCCATTTCTTTTGTTTGTTTGTAAAACCATATTATATGTAAGTTTGTCCGCTAGGATCCAAGTTTAAATTTTCTTGATCATCTTAAGCTCTTCCTTCACTGTAACCATCCATTTTGATATATTACAATTTCATCATATTCGTTAAGTTTTATTATATAATCATTGCACCTTTGATAGATGATAAATATAAAAGAGTGACCTAGTTCCCTTAATATGCTTGCACCTTTGATGAAATATATGAGGAGACACTAAAGGGAAACTTGAGATATATTTGTAAGTCCTTGTAACATAAATACAATGTAAAATTATGAAAGATACACTAAATTTTGAGACTTTTGAAGTTTGCATTTTATTGATAATCAAAGCATTTATTTATATAATTTATTTAAAATTAAAATATATAAAAAAATAGTCAAATGTGTCATACGTAATATAATAAAAATTTCTTAAAAAATAGTAAAAGACTTCAATTCCACATCAACAGCTCCTAAAACATGTCATTCAATATGGTGTTGGATCTGTAGACTATAAGCTTTTACCTTAAGAGTTCATACTTGACTTTGAGAAGTTTCTTGGTTAGGATGTCAATATTTTGATGTTCTGCAGTAGGTGAGATGTATTTCTTTATCTTTTCGTACATTTTTTTAAGAAATAGGTTTTCAATTGAAGTGTCTTATTTTTCCATGAAATATTATAATTGAAATTGCAGCATGGTTGTCTACAAGTATTTGCGTGCTTTTTTATTTTTATTTTTGCTTTATCATTTTTCAAATCCAATAAGAGCTTAATTCATAACAATAGTTGCATATTCATCCTCTATTGTGGATTGAGTTATGATT
Source organism: Moringa oleifera (assembly GCA_021397835.1). Lineage (NCBI taxonomy): Eukaryota > Viridiplantae > Streptophyta > Magnoliopsida > Brassicales > Moringaceae > Moringa > Moringa oleifera. Next base: position 2,150,285 of record JAJFZO010000659.1, on the reverse strand, counting down.
TCTTACTTCTTAAAATACAATGAGAAAATAACATAATTAAATATAAAACAATAGCCTAAAGTACTTTGATACAACCAGTCCCATCATTATCAGAATAAACATAGAGCATGAAATTTTTAACTTAATAGTCAAGTTATAGTCATATTATCTGCTTTGGTCGCAATCAAGTACATCAAGTATCATGTTAAGGTTCTATAAAGCCTTTCATTAATGTTTATAGCTTCGTCTTCTTTGGAAAACTTCTCTTTTTAATTCATTGAGGTTCTGATTAGCTTGCATTCCTCCATGTTGAATTTTTCTTGGCATATTTATGCTGACATATGAAGATCTCTTTCTTGCTTTTATTGAAATTCTATACCAAGGAAAAATATCATCTTTCCAAGATTGTTCATTTCAAAAAATCCTTCATTTCCTTTTTAAAAGTGTTAATTAGCTCCATACTATTTCTTATCACAATCAAATTATTAATATATAGGGATACCAAAAGTTTCATCACTAAATTTCCTGAGGTAGAGAGTAAATTCCATTTAGTCTTTTTGTAAAGCCTAAGTTAACAAATGTGCATCAATCTTACTATATTAGACTCTTGTTGCCTACTTTAAACCATATAGGGCCTTTTTCACCATATATGTTTTCTCCATTTTTCCTTGAACAACAAAACCTTTTAGTTGCTCTAAAATTTTTATTTTTCTCCTAGTATCCATTCAAGAAGGCAGATTTGAGATCCATGTAGTGTATATTTTAGCATTTTTGAGCAGTAAGGGCCAATAGCATTCTTATGGTATCCAATCAATTAACTAGGGCAAAAATCTAAAAGAAGTCCACTCCAAACATTTAAATATATCGTTTAACAACTAGTCATGCCTTTTGTTTGTTTATAAAACTATAAGGATTGATTTTGATTCTATAAACTCACTTGACTTCTATTGCGTTTTTATGTGTAGGTTTGATCATTAAAATTCAAGTTTGATTTTTCTCAATCATCTTAAGCGTCTCCTTCATTGCAACCATTCATTTTCATATATTACAATTTTCTCATATCTGTTAGGCTTTATTATAGCATTATTGCACCTTTGATTGATGTATGTGAGTGACCTAGTTCCCTTGATAGGTTTGTCATCAATATCATCATTTTTATCTTGAAAATCAAGCTTCATATCATTCTTCTATCTTTAGCTATCTAACTTTATTAATTGGACATCCTTGCTAATAATTGCTTTGTTGTTTTATGGAAGACAAATCCTATAGCCTTTTGAAATTGAAACGTAGCCTACAAAGATCATAAATTTTGGAGTTTTATCAAAATTTTCTCTTTGAACTTGAGGAATACAAGACAAACAAAGTAATCAAGTGTTTTTAAATTTTGTAGCATTGGTTTATAGCCATACCATTCTTAATGGAGTCTTAGTTGGCAATTTATTTAGTTGAAAAATATTTAGGTTTTACTACTGCAAAATATACATTTAATGATGGTGCTTTATAATGATGATAAAATTATAACGATCTTTAAAGATCGTTATTGATTGTTTAAAAGTTTAAAAATTTATAATGACCTTTAAAAATCATTAAATTTTATGACTAATTTTATGTGACTATCGGTTTTATTTCAAAAAAATATATTGCTTAATTTTGAAGCACTTTAACTACTCAAACAATAATTATCTTGTATGTGTTTTGTTGTAGTTAAAATTATTAATACATAAAGCCAAGCCTTCTTATAATGAGTCAAAAAGGTAGATTTGAATGCCAAGAATGCAATACCTTAATCAATGAAATCAATCCTCTAATGTAGTTCTTTTTTTTTTTTTTTTGACAGAATTTACTCGTTGGTTATAGTGCCACACTTGTCCATAAACTAAAATCAAACAATCAAGTTACAAAATTGATAAAAATACCTTAGATTTGCATGCTGACTTCTAGAAGAAGGGTAAAGTCCTAGAAAGGGCTTGAAAAAATTGAGATAGAGCATGAGAAAATACCTTTCCCACAAATTTTTGGTCTCTTTCTCGAGAAAACTTCAACAAAGGTTAGTAATTTCATCCCCCTTTTCGTTTTTTTTTTTAACAATTAGATTAATTTTACAGAAGGAGAGAATAATAGTGCTTTGAGATTCTTACTAGTTTCATACTCATCTTTTAGGCATATTCTTATGTATTTGAATCATTCATAATGAAAACTCAAATGAAAGAACACTGAAATGGTGGTTAGTTGACTAGTAATGAAAAAAACCTATATGAAGGGCTAGGGAATTTAAATGGATTAATTGATTGAATGCTCAGAACAATAGAATTCTTTGAATAACTATGATTGTACTCCATTACATTAAAAGCAATGATATACATTGCAGATGCTTTTTTTATCAGAAGAATAGCATTGCGGATACATAAAAAAATGCTTTTCTGAATGCTGAAGAGCTATATAATCCCTTTTATTGGTCTACCTGACTTAATTAGAAGTTATGTCCCAAAAACACAAGGGTTACTTGGTTGCTAATAGAAATATTGTGTCTTCTCTGCAAGTAAAACAAACAAATTGACTTGACAAAGCATAAGTAATATCCGGATTTCTTCAATTTTGGTAAATTAGACTTTGATGTTCAAGTCATTTGAAGATCCAAATCTTACCATATCGTCCATTAAACAACAAAATTTCTACACTTTCATGACTTGAATTGCTCGTCATGAAGCTGAAGACTCATTTCTTAATGCCATATTTTCATTATCCAGCACTTGGTACTACATATCATGGTTCCTATACTCAAGAGTTCCTTCATGAATTAGATCTTTCTCACTGAAGCAGTACATAAGTTAAGTAAAAATTAGTTTGCACAAAATAAATGCTTAAATTAATTTTTTTCTAAGTGAACTTATGTTGTTTTATTTTATTTACATTGTTTATTGGTTTCCTTCTTACTTTTGAAAACTAATTATGAAATGGAATATTTATAAGGGTTTCAAGATGTTTTGTTTGAAAGACAATCCTACATGGCAATGAGTTAAATTGATTTTCTTTTAGTTTTTCATATTAATAAATAAATTGAGATTTATTAACAATTATATTTTTATTTGCGTAGGCACTAGTTCAAAGAAGTAATACAAAACATAGATATTCTGTGTTGTACTTTATGAAAGAAATAATTGAAAATCTAAAATTGTTAGTGCAAATGTGATATTATTTATTATATTTAATATTAATTATTTCATATTTATAAATGATGTTAAATTGATTATGTCTTCTTCTCTTATGTTTTCATTTTAAAGTTCAATAGTAAAGATACATATAACGATGAAGAAATTAATACAATATATGGTGAATGAGCTATGCACATAAAACAATTACTTTCATATGTATGTATTTTAATGTCCTCTTGATACAATCTATTATTGGCTGGATGCATGTAGCATGACTTGAAATCAAAGCAAGGCTAAAAACAAAGCATGGGGAAATGATTTGGAGTAAGATATACTTTGAACATAATTAGAAGTTCTATTTTGCATGTTGTAAGACAAAAATTAAAGGATTGATTTTTTATTTTTAATTTTTGCCATCTTCTTCTCCTCTTGGCACTATATTACTACTTTCATCAAAATGCCATAATTGTTTTGTTGGAAACTTAAAATAAATGAGTGCCCATTTTTGAACATATTTGGATAGTGTTTACTTAAATATTCAAAGATGTTCAAATTTTCAGTTTATTCATTAGGAAGTAAATAAGAACTTGCCACACGTTTCAATGACCATAATATCTTACCACTTTGTTTAATGATTTCACTTTACATTTGGAATACCACATCATTTAATTAGACATTGTCAAATAACCCAATTAATGACTGTAGCACGTATGCAAACTCAAATGACTTACACACATGCTAGCTTATGAGCCTAATCTCTATGCTCTCTCCTAACCCATTAATTATTAAAGTAAGTAATTTCCATAAGTCAAACTTGTTATAAATGAAAATCGCCAAACTTTTCATAATAAAAACTTATTGATTTTTCAAAACTAATTTTGTGTTCATTCTTCTTCAACTAACCCTAAAACTAAGCTTTATTAGAGATTAGTTAGGCCTACATTAGCATGTCTAAATATTAAGTTATGTTCGAACTTCTCACCCTTAAGTTTAATAATTAAGTATTAATTCAGTGCTAATGCTCTGTGTTATGCAAATCTTTTGTGACTTCCAGTGACACTACTACACGATGAAAATAGCTCTTTTGGATGTTAACACTCAGATAATGCCCAGTAATGATTGTTCAAGATAGTTATTTAATTTGAATAGTCATCATAAGGTCTTCTTCTTTCATGTCAGTTGCTCATTTTTCATGTCAATTAGCCTAAAATGTGGGTATGATTAGTCCAAGCCCAACTAAAAGTCAGTCCACGTCCACTTAATTTATTCATTAAGAAGACAAAGACCATAAGCCCAAATGTATTGAGCCTAAAGAAGGCCAGCGTCCAGCCTGTTGGCTTGTCCATTGAAGGCCCGATCTCTCTAAAACATAAGGAACCAGCAAAGGGTTTGTCTGTTCACTACCATGTAACACAAGGGCTCAGACATCAAAATGGCCTCAGATTTCCGAGTTTGAAGTAAAAATTTATTAATGGACAAGAAATAGTAGATGATTGCACATCACAATTATACAATGTTGAGAAAGCTGCACGTTCTAAAAGTGAAACACCGAGAAAGCAAAAAATGGGGAAACTACATGGTTCCTTCCAATCACTTCCAGCTGTTAGCAACAATGTGAGCCAAATCCACGACCCTTTGGGAGTAACCCCACTCGTTGTCATACCAAGCAATCACCTTAACCATGTCGTCTCCCATGACCATTGTGAGTGATGCGTCAACAGTTGAGGATACATCAGTGCACCTGAAGTCGACTGAAACAAGTGGCTCATCACAGACCGAAAGGATGCCCTTGAGCTCCTTGTCAGCGCTCTCCCTGAAAGCAGCGTTCACCTCCTCAGCGAATGTCTTCTTTGAAACCTGCACCACAAGGTCAACCACGGAGACATTCGGGGTGGGCACTCGCAAAGCAATTCCGTTGAGTTTGCCTTTGAGAGTTGGGAGGACAAGTGCCACTGCCTTCGCAGCACCAGTTGAAGTTGGAACGATGTTAAGAGCTGCAGCTCGTGCTCGCCTAAGGTCACGGTGGCTAGCATCAAGCAGCCTCTGGTCACCGGTGTATGAGTGAGTGGTGGTCATTGTGCCCTTGATGATGCCTGACATAAGCGATTTGTGTTTCGTTAGTTCATGCTACTGTGATCATGCTAACCACTTTTCCCGATGAATCATCATAAAGACAGCGTTCCACTGGAGTTTATCATTTAATCAGGGAAGACATATAGTAGTAAGAAAGTGTCAGAGCAATTACTTACCAAATTTCTGGTCGAGGACCTTCACGAAGGGAGCAAGGCAATTAGTGGTGCAAGAAGCATTACTAATTATGGGCTCAGCAGGACTGTAATCATCAGCATTGACTCCAACAACGTAGGTGGGGATATCACCCTTGCCGGGGGCAGTGATGAGAACCTTCTTGGCCCCAGCCTCAATGTGCTTGCCAGCACCCTCCCTATCCACAAACACCCCTGTTCCTTCAATTACCAGGTCGATGCCCAGGTCCCTGAGTCATCATCATTTTAAAGAAAGAGAAACAATTGATATTAGCAAATATTGTTTATATGTCAATCTCTTGCACCTGTAGCTTGATGGGGCAAGCGATGATGTAAAGGTAACAGCCTAAACTCACTTCCAGGGGAGGTTAACGGGGTTGCGGTTAGAGACGACCTGGATGACCTTGCCGTCAACAGAGATGGCATTATCCCCAACAGGCTTCACATCAGCTTCAAAAATGCCAAGGGTGGAGTCATACTTGAGGAGATGGGAGGCCTGCTTTACGCCACCGGTATCATTAATGGCAATGACATCAAGAGGGGAGTCCTTGCGACCATGCCAGCACCTCAAGAAGTTCCTGCCAATCCTACCAAATCCATTTATGGCCACCTTTAGCTTTGCCTCCACCACACCTTTCCTGTATCCAGCGTTGTTGCTTCCCAACTACAGATACACGCACCCACAGAGGCCTCAGGCACATTTCATTAACAAAGCCTTGACAATATGTAATCAGTTTACTTTTTGAAACACTTTCAACGGATCAAGGGATAAGATTCTCAAATTATTTCAGGTGATGCATGTCAAGTGTTGAGTACAGATAGCATTAGACAGGCACGGCATTTGTGCTAATTTCAGAGTGACAGATGCGAAGCTATTGATGCCACATTGGTTGAATGAGGCTTTCTCTCCTATATTTAGGGTGAGCAGAAGGCTCTTGACCTATAGGTCGGGTCACGATTGACTTCTATTTCTATAAAGGGATCCAAGACTGGTTATATTACAAACATCAATTTCCTGAAGGTGATCGTGATTCATCAGCTGGTGAAGGTTTGTAATGCGGTCAGAAAGCCAGACAAACAAGCATTCATAAGCTTCAAATATTATAGATTATGCTCATTCTTTTACAGTATGAAGCAGTTAATGACCACAAAATTTGGAAGTTGAAAGGTAATAGTTGAATAGTTGAATTGTTGAAAGTTGAAATACAAAGTAGTTGGTGAAAGTGCTAAGTAATGATAGGGAGTTGCATAGCATGAAACTCACAGCCGAGGTCTGGAAAGCGATTATTGAAAGAAAGTCGTCTGAGGAGGCTTTTCTTGCAAAAGGAAGACTTGCTGATGAGCTGCGCAGCCCTGAGAAGTCTGTGAAGCCCTTTCCATTAGCCTGAAAAAAGAGGAAACAGTCACTGAAGAGCACAAGCAAGAAAGAAAACAGAGAGAGAGAGAGAGAGAGAGAGAGATGACAGAGAGTGAGTAAGAAGGAACCTGAAGAGATGGTTTGGCTACAGAGAGAGTAGCCGAAGCCATGATGGTTGTGGAAGTAAGCAGCAAACGCAGCAGCGAGAAAGTTGTGCGTGGTGGGTTTTAGATTGGTCAAGCAGGCAGTAGCGTTATAGTAATGTAGTGGTGCGGAGGAGAGATGACTGGAAGAGAGGATGAGATTATGGATAGCCTCTCATTCAGTGTATGGTTGTGATTCGTGGTTTGGGTTTGTGTCTCTCCATCTCCGAATCTTCCATTTCCTATCATATGACCATCCCTTCCCATGCAACTGTTGTTAAATTTATGGGCTCAATGGGCCTCTTCCGCCCATTTCATTCTGTGGCTTTCATTGTGCAATTACAGTCACATATTACGGGGATGGATGGATGGCCTCCCTTCATTTGGCCTTTTCATCAATTTCTTTCACTGCCTGCTTCGAGTTTTTACATCCATCATGTGTGGCTCTTCTTTTTCATACAGTGATGTGGTAAGCTACATAATACCAGTGGCCCCTGAATGTCAGAATACAAATACTTGTACCCTCTCCGATGGTTACTAGAGATTTTAGAAAAAGTTACCGCTCATTGTTAAGGTCCTTTCCATTCTGGTGATATTGCCCTTTGTTTAAGTCAACGGGTGAGGTTCATTTTACTAATGGACTCAAACCCGTATCCAAATCCAAATCCAAATCCAAGATCACTTGTTCAAAGGCTCAACACAACAAGTCCAAATCCGAGAATGCTGAAAGAGGTCAAAAGCAACTCAGAGAAATCCAATGAGAAGTCTAAAGCTCTAGAAACAAACTAATCAACATTTACTTTGTAAATAAAATTTCTATGATGTCATATGTAATGAGTAAGATTAATATAATTTTTATTTAGATATATATACAGCATATAAGGTCTCAATAATTAATTAAGTAACCTTCGTATTTTTTACAATAAAAAGAAAACCTAACTATTATAGTATTCCATAATCTTTCTTGGTATCAAAGCGGTTAAAGATTTGCTACTATGACTTCCTTTACTAACTCTAGCTCTAATATCAATGTTGCAAACAGTCAGCCTCTAAGAATTTATTTTCCTTCTTTGCATATTTCAGTTTTCAGTTCAGCTTCAAGCTTAACCCAAAAAAAAAAAAAAATTACCTTATCTAAAAAAATCAAGTTCTTGCTCTAATTAAAGACCCCAAAATAGATAGATTTTTGCTGAAAACTAAGTCTTGTCCAATAGCAAGCCTATACTTCACAGATGATTAAGAAAAAATAAGAGAAGAAAATAATCCAAAATATCGAGAATGGATCCAACAAGACCAATTATTGGCAAGTTGGTTGATGTCCATAATCTTTTTGGATATTTTAAGTCAAATCAAGACCGATATATAACACATGGCATAGGGTTAGGAGTTGAAAGATTATTTAGAACCCAAATGAGGTCCAAATACAGGCAATTGCAATCTACACTATACTCCACAAAGAAAGGCTCAACCTCAGTAACAATATACTATAACCAACTCAAAACTCTCTCAGGCAGCCTAGCTATGATAAGTAATATGGTTTTAGATTTGAAATTCATCACTACTCTACATAACGGTTGTGGCCATCAACATACAGTCTAGAATCGATGAACTATCCTTGCAGGAGGTTTTAGCCTTGTTATTAAGTCATGAACAAAGGCTTGAGCAGCACAGCCAATAGATTATAAGCAATGTCAATCCAGTGGTTAATATAGTTGTCAATAAAAATCACAAAAATTTTACCTCTTGGAGAAATGACAACTTCAATCGAGGCTACAATAGAAGGAGAATGAATGGTCGTGGAAGAAGCAAAAACAATAGTAGGCCAATTGTCAAATCTACACAAAGCAAGGTCACATTGTCTATGATTGCTAGTACAGGTTTGAAGACTATTTTTAGGCACCAAATAGAAACAACAACAGCAATGCAAATTAGAATGCATTTCTTGCATCAACTGACTCTATAGCTGATCCTAGTTGGTATGCTAATAATGGTGCTTCCAACCATGTCACTGTTGACTTAGACAATCTTTCCTTGAGGTCTGATGACAGTGATAAATAGAAACTGGTGATTGCTAATGGTAAAGCTCTCAATATATCTCATATAGGCCATAACACATTATCTACTTATTTACCGAATGTCAAGTTGCATCTTAAAAACATCTTGCATGTGCTTGCCATTTTGAAAATCTTATTAGTCTTTTCAAACATTTTTTTGATAATGATGTCTTCGTTTTGTTTGATAATAATCACTATTTTATGAAAGATCATGTCAGCTAGAAAACATTAGTGAAAGGGGAAACTAAATATAGTCTTTATCTATTGCATTCCTCTGCTGCCACTGCCATCACCAGTCACATCTCCTTCAATAATAATCATCTATCGAATACCAATCCAATAGTCAATAAGGTAGCCTATACTATTAGGTCTAAATTATGTCAAGGTAATCTACCTTTGTGTTTTTCTAATTCTATATCACTAGATAGTGACCTTTGGCATAAATGCCTTGGTCATGCTTTATATTCAGTTGTTAGGATACTCAAAAGATCTTGAATCATTTTTTCTAAAGTAAATATAAGTTCTTTATTTTGTTTAACTTATGTTGTTGGGAAAAACCATATTCTACCATTTAACTCTTCCTAAACTAAAACCACTTCGCCATTAAAATCAATTCATACAGATCTTTGGGGTCCATCTCATGTGTTATCTAAGGAAGGCGGTAGGCACTACATTCACTTCATTAATGATTTCACTAGATACATTTGGACATACCTATTCAAAGACAAATCACAAGTATTACCAGTTTTTATACATTTTAAAAAATAAATTAAAAATCTTTTAAACGCTAGAATCAAAACAATTCAAAGTGATTGGGAAAGAGAGTACAAATCATTCTTATAATTTCTTTATCAACAAGAAATAGCTTTTAGGCATCCATGTCCATATATACACCAACAAAATGGTAAGGTTGAAAGAAAATATAGACATATCATAGAGTTAGGATTTACATTACTCAGTCAAGCTTCACTACCATTATAGTTTTGGTGGAAAGCCTTTGACACTATTGTATACTTGATTAATAGGTTGTCCATTCCCCTTTTATCCCATAAATCACCGATTTAGTTATTCTTTCATAAACGGCCTAACTACAATTTCCTAAAACCATTTGATTGCACTTGTTATCCATATTTATGACCCTACAATAAATACAAAATGGAGTTTAGGCTTGCTAAGTGTCTATTCCTAGGTTATAATCCTATTCATAAAGAATATAAATGTTTACATCTTCTAGACATCTATACATCACTAGAAATGTCACCTTCAATGAGTTTGAGTTTCCTTTTCCTATCCTCTTTTCTAGTCCAACTTCAACGCCTTCTAATACTCTTTTTCTTTTAACCACCTCTATGTTTATTCAATCCAATCCTCAATCTATAACTAGTGGTAACAGTGGTATATAACTCTCTGGAATCTGCTGCTTCGCTTTCATTGGATTCTCCCTCTAGTCCTTCTTCCACTTCTGCTTATTCCTTTCCCTCTACAATTACTTCACCAATTCATTCCTCATTACTCTATATTCTTATTACCCAACCTCACACATCTCTATCTATTAGACCAAGAAGACCTCTCAAACTACCCATTCATCCTATGATCACTAGAGCACAAACAAGCATATTTAAACCTAAATATTTTTTACCTCCATAACTATATCATAGCCTACGCCAACCACCATTGCTGCTACCCTTGCTAATGCAATCTGAAAGAAAGCCATAATTGCTAAGTTTCAAGCTCTATTGCATTATAAGACATGACAGTTAGTACCTAAACCTCCAAATCACAAGGTAATTGGTAACAAATTGGTCTTTAAAGTCAAATATCATGCTAATAGTAGTGTTGAAAGGCATAAAGATAGATTGGTTATAAAATAGTTTCAATAATCACCTGATATTGATTTTTCTCAAACATGTAGCCTATAATAAAGCCCTGTACCATCATAATATTATTGTTTATCACTATTTCAAAAATGAGACATTCAGCAATTAGATGTCCATAATCCCTTCCTCAATGGTCATCTACAAAAAACTGTTTTAATGTCTCAATTAGCTGGGTTCGTTGATCCTCTTTGACCTTAACATGTTTGTCGTCTCAAAAGAGCTCCTTATAATCTCAAACAAGCTCCTCGAGCTTGGTTTCACAACATCAAAAATTAACTTCTAGAATGGGGTTTTGTAATTCTAAGGCTGACAACTCTCTATTTTTTCATCTCTTTAGTGATCACTGCGTCTATGTCTTACTTTATGAGGACATTCTTGTGACAGGCAACAATGCATATCATATTCAGTAGCTCATCTCCTGTCTCTATTAGATGTATGCACTTAAAACCCTTGGCTCTCTTAGTTATTTCTTAGGGATTCAGGTTCACCGTCCCTCTCAAGATCTCTTTTAAACCTAAGCTAAATACATCACTGATCTTCTCAAATCCCATAATTTACATCTCTCTAGATCTTATTTTACTCTTATCACCATTAGAATACAATTATCCTTATTTTTTTATTCCTCTCTTCTATATCTTACTGCAAATCAAAAACTTATTGACTCCCTCTAATATCTCACCCTTACCCGTCCTAACATCTCTTCCACAATTAACAAGCTTAGCTAATTTTTACATGCCCCTACTACTACTCACTAACAAGCTTGCAAACGTCTGCTTCGTTACCTTAAAAAGATAGTGAGTTTCGACCTTACGTTTTAACCTTCATCATAATTTAAATTACTAGCTTTTTCCAATGCTGATTAGGCATGCTGTCCTAATGATCGATGTTCCATTAGTGGCCACTGTGTGTTTCTTAGCAACAACATCATTTCTTGAAGCTGCAAGAAACAAAATGTTATTGCCCACTCTCATACAAAATCTGAATATCGAGCCTTAACTTAAGCCAAGATTGAAATTGCTTGGGTAAAATCACTAATCACAGAAATAAAGCTCATACTTGACCATTAAGCTACTTTTTGGTGTGACAACTAGGACGCCACTGCTCTTGCAGTCACTTCGATCTTTCATTCCCACACCAAGCATATTGAGGTTGATGTGCACTTCATCCATGACAATGTCACCAATGGATCTCTTAAGATCAACCACATTTCATCCTCAGAATAGCTCGTCAATACTCTCACCAAATCCTTCTTTATATCTTGATTTTCGGCCTTTCAACATAACCTTCGGATCGATGAATCACCTGTCAGTTTAAGGAGGCATGTTAAGTTAATAGGTGAAATCCATTTTATTAATGGACTCAAACCCGTATCCAAACCCAAACCTAATATCACTTACCCAAAGGCTCAACACAACAAGCCCAAACCCAAGAATGCTAAAAGATGCCAAAAGCAAATCAGAGAAGCCCAATGAGAAGCCCAAAGCTCCAAAAACAACCTAAGAACATTTACTTTGTAAATAAAGCTTACATTATATCATGTGTAATGATTAAGACTAATGTAATTTTTACCTAGATATATATACATCATATGGGGTCTCAATAATTGATTGAGCAACCTCCATACTGTTTACAACAAAAGAAAAACCTGCTATAGTATTCTATAATCTTTCTCACCTTTAAAAAAGTAATGCAAATCTCTTTGGCCAAAGTTACTTTTCATCTCTGCCAAATATTGCACTTAATTTTTATGTTAGATGGATAAAGTATAATATTTATCTATATATGATTTTAAGCATCAATATGGATAGTTCATACATATTAATTGTTGTATCATGTAATCGATAGAGATGATGTTTGTAACTTTTTATCTCGGATGGTCTATTTTTATTTTTTACATTCTCATAATTTAAATTATTTTTTATAATATTTTATTTTTTTATCATAAATCACGTTAATCATTAATATTAAGTGTTTCACAAATTTTTACCTTCCGTTATTTCTTTTTGATATATCATTGTTTTTTATTATTTTTTTGTCGCTTTGTTTCCATTATCTCTCTTTCTTCATCTGATTACATACTTAAATTTTTTTCCTATCACTTTTTATTATGAGATCTTCATACATTAGAGAGCTTTTCAGATTAATTGAACTTGAACACTAGTTAAAATTTGTTAGGAGTAAAATCCTATCGATCTCCAATCTAAAATTGATGTATCAAGATTAAGAGTTATATTAATTTTTTAATCTTTATATCGAATATAAATTCATCAATTAAATATAACATAAATTTTTACATATTTTTTAATTTATATTTAAAATTAAGTAAAATAATATGATTACCATCAAAATAGGTAATACTTGTTGAAAATTTTATTTAAAATTGCAAAGTTGAGGATCCTTTCAAAGAAGAGTCGCATGAAAATGGAAGAATCAAACAATATTCCTTCCCTCTGGTGTATTTGCTGGCAGCCAACTATAATTAGCTGATTTGATCCCATGCACTTAGGTTAAACGCAGAGTTCTCGGTGCTTGTTGGGGAGATTCAAAGCTAAGGAGCATGTTCAGTGCTTAATATTGTGGAATCAATCAATGCCTCTAATCTTAATAATTTATGCGAATTATGGAGTCTTAGCAAAAGATGGAAAGCTGCATATGTTCTCTCACTTTTCAACTGAATACTATATATTGATGAATCCAAGTGTACGGTCCTCATCGTTTCTTAGGCCTAAAGCATATATATTAAAGACTGTTTACATGGTTGTTAATTACTTTGTTAATTATAAACAAATCAAGGAAAGAAAAAGGTAATTAGAGTGATCTTAGTACTAGATAGACCAATCCTTGCTGTCATTACTAAGCCTTCAATCAGACAGAATAAATTAAAAAAGAGGACAAAGTTACACAAATCATAAACTTGATTGGTAATATATGGAACTGTAATTAACATATTGACAACAATTTGGTTGCAAAGAAAAGTGCTCAAAATTCTGCTGGTTTGGAACAAATTGAAAAGCAAACATACAGTAAGGAAAAAGGGAAGGCTGTTAAGCAAACTGCACTATTCATGTGTTGACACCGCTCCTTGAGCATTTTCAGAAGTATAAATATAGCCCAACCATCCAACAAATAGTTACGCATAAGCTTTCTGTTCTGTTCTTCTGCCAACTGGGTAATCCAGAAACATGGCAAACCAAGCAGACTTAAAGGTACAGCTGAATCCTGATTTATTAGAAGTTTCATCTCCTGTTTGTTTGTTTTGGTCGGTAATCCTCAGCCTGTCTGGTTTTTCTGCAGAAGATCGAGCTGAAGGTTTTTATCAACTGCTGTGATGGTTGCAAGCGGAAAGTCAAGAAGATCCTGCAAAGCATTGAAGGTAACACATGTTGCCCATTTCCAGTATTTTCAACTTAAAATGTCTGTGCTGCTTGCTAACTAACGAGGAGGACACATATCAGGCGTCTTGAAGGCAGAAGTAGAACCTTGGCAGCCCAGAGTGACTGTTCTAGGAAATGTCGATCCAAAAATGTTAATCAGAAAGCTTCAGAAAGCTGGAAAACAAGCAGAATTGTGGAGTAACAGAGACCAGACTTTGGGGAAGGAGAAGAAACAAGATTTGCCATTGATAAAACAGGAAGACAAATCCAAATCTGGATGTGGACAAGTCCAATCGTTGGATTCATGCAACACTACAACTGATAAAGATAAAGAGAGCAGGAGCGAGGAGAACAAGCCTTCCAAGAAGGATGAGAAGGAAAAGGCCAATGATCAAAGTCCGACTAACCTAGAAGTTATTAAGAAGGTAAATGATGTTCCTCCTTGCCCAGAAAAGGAGTGCACCTTGTATTTAAACAAGGTGCCCCATATGATCACACTCAGGACATTAACACAGCATCCCCAGATGGTCGAACCTTATGCAATGGCAATTCCTTGTTATACTATGCCTTCATACCCAGCTCCCAACTACTACCAGTATCAGTATGAGTATGCGAGGGCAGTATGCAAGCCAGCATACCAGGCACCAGCTACCAGAGTTGGTGACTACTTTAGTGATGACAATGCCATTGGATGCTATGTGATGTGATGCAATCAAATGGGTGAGAAAAGAGCTATGCAGGGTTCATTTCTTTTAACACTGGTCACTTTTTCCAGGTGGGAATCAACTAGCTTATTTCTGTCTACCCAATGAGGATTTTTGCCCTATTCTTCTCCAAATGCTTGCAGACACAATATAACTATCCTGATTAGCTTGCTGTAGAATTTAATTTTTAATATCGATTCTTCACTCGTCATTATTTCTCTATTTAGCACGATTTTGGGTACTGCAATGTTATGTTTAATGAAATGCATCCATGAAAGACTGGAAAAGTGTATCACCAGAAACTTGATAATGGTAGAGGAACCGTGATGTCATTGCACTATCATCTACTAGAACCAGCATCATTTGACTGCAGCTCATTGACTTAGTCACAGTCATCAACAACTCTGAGCATCTAAATTTTGCTTTAGTATTTATTGAAATCATACCAGGAGTTTCTGACTTGACAAAATTACACCATCTTCAATAGTGCTTTAGCTGAAATGCAAAGCATTGAAGCAGGAACATTGATAGTCAAGCTGTAAGTTATCCTCTGACCTCAAAGGCTAGAATAAGCTTCTTACATTTTGAGCTCCATGCATACAATTCTGCTATGACATATTTCAATGTTCTGCCAGTCATTAAGAGGCGCAAATGGAAGGGAATGTAAGACTTCTACTGGAATTTTCCCCAGCAATGCTCTAGGCTTTTCTTTTTCTTTCCTTTTTTTTTTTTTTCAAACTTAAACTCAAGCTATCAAAATTTATTTTTTATTAAAAAAAAGGTACCAACAAAAGATTCAAGCCAGGAAAAAGGGTAATATTGAATTTTATCAGTCAATATAGCACCCTGAGTCAGAATGAAAGTAATCATCCAGAGTAGCAAGCAAAGATGCTTCATTCCTCATAAATCAAATAGGTATCAAATCCATAAATACGTGGCACCATAGAACCTTCTTCTTCTTCTCTCTCTCTCTCTATCTCTCTCTCTTTACTAACAAAGTATCATTCACAACATCAAGGGCAACCCCCAATGTACACATATGATCAGTTACAATAGAAACTCATATAGATCTGCTAAGTCCTTATTTACAAAAAAAACAGCCCCTAAGCCATAAATCCAATGTATGCCATGATTTATCTTTCACTGCCAAAATAGAAAGCCATCTGCCTCCTCGTATGACATCTTAGAACCTTAAAAAATAGAGCAATATTTCCCAGAAATAATTTGAAATCAGAAAGTTTTGTTTAAACCAAAGCTCCATTTTAACTTCACATTTAAACAAACACATGAAAAACAGGTGCACTTAAAAAAGCAGATGTCTCTTCCAAGGAGGCAAACAAGTATATGAGGAATACAGCCATCAGCAGTTGCATCTTCATTATAACTGCTTGAGTTTGGAAGTTATCAGATTTAATACTTACAAGTTTCACTGTTCTGTAGATATTCTTTAAGTACCATGGGATGTACCGACTTGCAATGGATACCATTTATGATTGAACAATCATGCTAAAATAGACAAACCCTTTTCACTGGTTCTGCCCTTAGCCCTCACCAGCAAGAGAAGGTGGGTAGAGTTTAACACAAAAACCTAATGCAATTCACCAAAACCCCCCTTCAAAATGTATGCACCTACAGGAAAATAATTTTTCAATTGAGGCACTTAGAGACAAGTATGAGTCATGTACAATCATCAACAGCTTGATAATCAACAACTCCAGTATGTTCCCCACCCCCCACCACTCTGGCCCCCCCAAAAAAAAAAAGAAAAATCCAAATTGACATGGCACAGGCATATGTTAGATTCGAGGTGTCAACAGCCTCGAATAAAGGTTCATACATAAATAAAGTGAAAAAATCGGCAAAAGTTCCATCGTCACCCTAGCTATAATACACAGGGAGGTTACAGCAAATATCCATTTCAAGCATCTGACTGCTGGTAACCAAATGATAGTAAAAACCATGTATTATGGATCAATTGAAACCAACTTGATTTAATTCAGTTACCTGTGTCAGAAGGCTTCAAGCCTTCCATGTTAAAGTACTTTCCTAGTCACCGCATCCTCACACAACAACAGATTCTGAAAAGATTTCACAAGCCTTTAGCGCATCCATTGCATTATGACACAACTCAATGGCTGGGCATTCTTGAGACCATAAAGTGAGCACCATCTCGGCTTCTTAAAAATGAGTGAAAGAATGACCTTGATACCAATGCCAAGGAATCTCTGAAAGGCAACCACAAAATTTCCATTATGCCTGGGCTTACTATGCCCTCCACCACCAAAAGGGAAAGAGACAGAGACAGAGAAAGAGACACAGAGACAGAGACAGAGAGGCAGAGAGAATGCAAGGTTATAATAAGCACTTGTTAAAGATGACAGCCTTGCATTGCTCAGAGCTGGCTTTCATCTCATCTAAGGTAAATAGAATAGTGAAGGGCTACCATAGAAAAGTGAAGGAAAACTATCTAATAAACAGGAGTCATCAATGTACTCCTCCAATCACCAACTGTTAAGAGTCAGTAGCAGCTAGGATACATGTTCCAAGGACATAGCAACGTCCATAAAACACAATACACAAACATCAAAAGTCAATATTTAAATTGTGGTAGCGAGAATCCATACCATGCCTTGACATAAGTACCATAATCAGAAGCTTCATCAAACTCTGAGGATCTGAAGCTTAGTTGAGAAAGCGATAGCAACCCAATCAGGCTGGGAAGAGGACCACTGCAGCTGCTCGATCTCGGCCCCAGCATTATATGCCAGAATGGGGTCCAGCCCGCCTTCGACAGGCTGGCCCATGGAGGAAAGGTCCCAAATCAAGGCCTGTGAATCATCCCCAGCAGTGCAAATGTGGCAGGAGCTGTGGGGAGCCCAAGCAATGGCGTTAACGCTGGCCTGGTGCCTCTGCAGCTCCACCACGGGAAGAGTGGGGAAGCGAATGTCGAGGACAACGACCTTCGCGCTGTCCATGATGATGGTGGCCATGTACCGAGGGTCCTGCTTGTTCCATCCCAGGCGGACCAAGGGGGTGTCGGGCTCCGAGCTCTCGTAGATGATGGTGGAGTGCTCCTTGTCCCGGAGATCAAAGACCCTGACTGAGCCATCAGCGGAGACGGATGCGAAGACGCCGACCCCGCCCCAGGCAATGTCATAGACCTCCTTATCGTGGGCGATGAGTTGGGTGTCGACGGTCTCCCTCTCTATGTCCCAGATGGTGCAGGTAGTGTCGATGCTGGAGGTGCCGATGCGCTTGGGCTCGGCCTCGTTCCAATCGAAGGAGGTAAGGGGCCCACAGAACTCGCTGTTCTTGTTTCCGTTGAGGAGACTCTTGAGTTCCACCCTAGACTGGTCGTCGGCGATGCGCCACACGCGCAGGAAGTCGCTAGAGGTGGCAAGGAGGTCGGGCTTCTGGCACTCCTTGTCAGGGATGAAGATGGTCTTGGTGGGGGGGTAGGGATGCTCGAAGGAGAGATTCGGATCGGAGCGGATTTCCCCATTAGAGTCGTCCAGCTGTACTATCTCCACACGGTTAGGGTACTGCTCGAGGAGGCTAGCGATGGCGAGGCGGTACTTCTTGTCTCGGCGAACGCTCCAGTTCATGGCGTAGATGTGCCATGGTGCCTCGTATGTGTAGATCTCCGATCGCTTCTGCTGCTCATCCGACCCGTCCTGATTCGGGTCGCTGCTGGCCCCCATCTCTTCCTTTTATCTACTTCTACACGGAGCAATCAGTAATACCAATCAAGCACTCTGCTTATCTTCCCCTTTTTCTTGCAGCTTAAAGGTTCGCTCTCAATCACCAATATCCCCTCCCAGCCTCTCTCGTCCCCTCGGCCTCTATCTTTTCCCTCTTTCTGGCAGATACATGAAATCTCACTGGGGCGGATGCACATGTATTCCTGTAGGCGCGGACAGTATACTCTGCGACTCTATGTAATGATGAAGGTAGTGAGCGGTAAAATTAGACTAGAAGAGACGAAGGGCCCTGGTCATGTACCCAGGAACACAAAACACAAAACTGGACATAGCGAACAGTGGCCCAAGCGATTTCTGTGATGGGCTTGGATAAGCACGCAGAGACATTCTTTCGGCAAGGAAAACCGGGCCTGGGTCAATCCTAACATCCGCTAATACAAGTTCCTTTCCTCTTTCCTTTTCTTTGGATTAGCAGCCAGTCGAGTTAGTTTAACGGTCCTGTTTTTTGGCAGAGCTCAGTATGTAAAAATATACCGTTCCAGAAGTAGAATTTCTCTAATCGTCACCCTCATCCATCAACTAATGGCTACCAAATTTTGGTTTGGAAAAGAAAATTTGGCCTATTAGGCATTGGCGGCTTTCCATTATCCAGAAGTAGCCACAAGCTTCACATATGCTGCATCCAGTGCACCATTTAGCACCAAGGTGGAGATAGAACCCCCATGGCCATAATTCCTTAGGAGGTCTCTTACCGTCCTGCCCTATCACGCGCAAACGCAATCGGCAGAGCGATATTAGCAGGTATTCCATTCTTCCTTTTCCCTTTCCTTTTCCTTTCATCTGCTGTTGCCTCACCTGCCCTCTGCCATGGCTGTCAAACCCTTTCACCTGTTTCAATGATGCCTTATTCTGGGTTTCTGTCCTTACTTTTCCTGCTGATTTTATCTGAAATAGAAGTACGAATACCAATCTTTTCCCCTTCCTACGAAAATTTTATCTGATGTATATTTGCTGTTTATGACTATTAGATGTTTTTTTTGGATATACAAGATCCCTGTCTCTGGGCATTGTCGTGCTCAGCTCTCACCTGTAATTCTTCTCAATAACATGTGCATTTACTCACTGAAATTATGGTATCCTTACTTCTGGGTGGCCACAGGCACCCTTTTGTAACATGTAAGTTATATTTACCTTTGCTTTCTCACTTGTCAGTGTCTCGGGCAAGGCCATCTTCTTGGGCTTAACCAAAGTGTAATGCTGGCATGCCTTTCATGCTCTCCTGATCCACTTCACGGAAAACCCCCATCTCCTGTGCCATGCTGTACCTCTAGACTACGGTTTAATACTCAGGAAGCTCTCATCTGGTTCCAGAAGTGCTCCAACTTCAATCAACTCAAGCAGATCCATGGAAAGATCATTCGGCACGGCCTCTCTCAAGATCAATTGCTTATTAGAAAGTTGCTTAACCTTTGCTGTTCTTATGGTAAAACGGATTATGCCACTCTTGTGTTCCATCAACTCCACGTACCCCTTAGCTTTACATGGAATCTTATGATTAGAGCCCTTACCATCAATGGCAGCCCCCACCAAGCTCTCCTTCTGTATAACCTGATGATTTGCCAAGGCTTCCCACCTGATAAATTTACTTTTCCCTTTGTTATCAAAGCTTGTTTGGCCTCTTCTGCCATCAGTAAGGGAAAAGAAGTCCATGCACTAGCCATTAAAACTGGTCTTTTGCAAGATACCTTTGTGCAAAATACTCTTATGGATTTCTATTTCAAGTCAGGGCACAGAGACTCTGGGCATAAAGTGTTTGGGAAAATGAGCGTATGCAGTGTAGTTTCCTGGACAACCATGATCACAGCGCTTGTTGCTAGTGGGGATTTAGATGCTGCTCGAAGGACTTTTGAGCAAATGCCGACAAGAAATGTTGTTTCATGGACTGCAATGATTGATGGGTATGTTAAGAATCAACAACCTATGGAGGCATTTGAACTATTCCAAAAAATGCAGGTTGATGATACAAGGCCAAATGAATATACACTTGTTAGCTTGTTAAAAGCCTGTACTCAACTGGGAAGTCTAAAGTTGGGTCGTCGGGTTCATGATTTTGCTCTCAAAAAGGGGTTCAAACTTGGGGTTTTTCTCGGAACAGCTCTTATTGACATGTACAGCAAATGTGGGAGTTTTCAGGATGCTAAGAAAGTTTTTGATATGATGCAAACCAAGAACTTAGCCACTTGGAATTCAATGATCACCAGCTTGGGAGTCCATGGGCATGCAGATGAAGCCCTTGCTCTCTTTGCACAGATGGAAAAGGCAAACATACAACCAGATGCAATCACTTTTGTAGGTGTTTTATGCGCTTGTGCACACACGAACAATGTGTCTGAGGGTTACAGGTACTTCAACTACATGATGCAGCACTATGGGGTCTCACCTATTTCAGAGCATTATGCTTGCATGCTTGAACTACGTAATCAAGCGGACATGTCAGATGAGGTTTGCCATAATTGGTGAATGGTATGCCAGTGAAAATGACAGGGTTACTAACACAGAAAATATTCTGACCAGGACGGCCTGCAATTACGTTGTTTTAGATTAATCAAGCACCTCTAGTTTGTTACTCAATGGCTTCTGGTCCTTAACTTGGGATGTTGGTTGACTTCATTAAAGCTTGCCTTGTACTCTCACTTTAATGTGATACAAAAATGCAGCTCCACATGATCTTTGTTCTTCTTCCGGAGGAGACATTGAACAGAGCTTCGGTTTTCACAAGAGACACCATGATCCGTAAAAACTTTGCATTTGAAATAGATCGCTGAAGATGCAGATAGTCCTGTATACTCCATGTAAGCATGTTTTAACATGTCTGGACCATTATTAAGATTTAAGAATGTGAGGATTCTCCTGAGCAGGGTGTCACAGGTCAAACTAGGCATCTGGTATAGATAAATTCAACTGTTTAAATATTTCCAACTGTACTACCTGTGAACTGACTGAGAAAAGAGGATCTCTCCTTCGTGCTGTTATTTTGACTGCAAACTGGTTTTACATATGAGATTTAGCACAGAGATTGATTTGCTATTGGCATGCCTGAGCTGATAGTAGATCTTGAATATTTCAATAGAAATCCTTTTAAGGTGGGAATTGAATCACTAAGATGGAGTAGGTGAAAGCAAAAATGGGCACCTATTAGAGGTATGATGGAGCCTGGGAGGGTCTGATGCATTTGAGTAGAAGTTAGAACTCGAGCTGACAAGTGCTCATAGATCGTGGTTAAGCTGACGCATGGCGTACCAAGGATGAGTCAAAGAAGATAGGAACGTTAAATGTGAGTTTTGAGGTAATACATTAGTGAGTTTTACATTCTTTCGCTTGGATTTAGATTTTCCTTCAGTTAATAGGATAGGTATGCGTGAATCAACATGGGAGGTGACGTTTATGATTTTTGGGCAACAAACGTCATGTCTGTAATTTCCTTGGGAAAAGATGAATGGCATAGACGCCATTACAATATCATTGAGAGCATAAAGATACTCCCTGCTGGGAAGGACGACCAAGCCTGTTATCCCATTCCCAGTGGGCTATGTTTTTATGTTCCTTCGTTGTGGCCTTAGGTTGGGCTCCTTGCGCAGCCTTAAGTTCCTTACACAGCCCTTTGTATGGAGCATATGTCATACTAGGTAATTATGTCTCACACAATTAATCCCAAATGCCTCGTATATATATTATTATAAAATAGATTTTGATGACAATTAAAATTACATTTAACAATAGTTTTTAACCGTCATTTATATTTATGTTATTAAAAAAAGTTTTAATGATAGTTTTGAACGGTTATTAAAAACTTTTTAATAACAGTTCATTAAAAATTGTCATTGAAGTTTTTAACGGTAATTTATTAAATTATCATTGAAATAACGATAGTTATTCAAAATTATCATTAAAGGAAAAGCTTTTAATGGTAGTTTTTAATGAATTGTTATTAAAAATCCTCTTTTAATGATAATTTTAATGAATTGTTGTCAAATGTATTTTTATTTTTTAATAATTTTAAATTAATGATAATTTTTTATATATAAATTATAAAAAATTTGCATATATATAATTTAATACTTATGTACAATTCTTATCTTCTTTTACACATTTGCATGTTAATCAAATCTCTTCATTTTTTACACATCAACATAATTCTTTCCAATATTCTCACAAAGTTTTTTTTTTTTCACTAAAACCACAATGCAATATGTGATTACACACTTCAATAAAACTTATTCAACATATATAATTACAGAATTCTCAAATACACTAATACTTCTCCTTTCAATATACTTTAATAAAACAATCACATCTTCTTCCTTTCTTTAATATAATTATATAAACACAAACAAAATTACTTTTGCAAAAATATAATTTTTACCCAAACTATTATTGTTTCTTTCATGTATAAAAATACTTCAATATAATTTGATCTAAAAAATTGTAGAGCATGGCATCCAATATAAGAAGAAAAAATATTTGATTTCATAATTTAACTTCATATGTATAATACATAAGTTTAAATACATATTATCATACTCGATCCTAAAAGTTCAATTATCTAAGTTCAACTATGTCCATGTCTACAAAATATTGAGAACAAGTCTTCCACATTTACTTTGGAGATTCAGATGGTACTTCTTAGATATTATTCCATTTCTTTTCTAACTTCATCAAGATCCGATTGGGTGCAAATACCTAGTCCATTTAACTATGTTTATCAAAAAGACAAAATTTAGTACAATTAAATTTTATAATAAGCACATCAATTACATAAGTAATTGCATAAACAATTACTTAAAAACTTACCATTTCTGTATATAGATCATTATCATCACATTTGTCGATGTTGTCCCTCATAAATTTTATCACATAATAGTCACACTCAGTATCTAACATTTAATTAATTAATTATCTATTTAACATTTAACTAACATCTAATTACATAAGTTCATCAAAATACCCATTCTTATATAATATAACTATTCAAGCATACTTACAAAATACCTAAATTTTACCAACATAAATTTATCAAGCATATCTAAATGGTATCTAGTTATCCAGATACTTGTAAAACATCCACAAAATCACACTTGATCAAGAAAATCTAAAAATAATATTAATTTTTTAATTCATACTTTAAATTCAAGCCAAATTGAATAAAAAGAAAGAATTAAAAAAACTTACAAATTGTCAACCAAGGAAATTAATATCCGAATTTATCGCAAAGTTATAAATCTAGCAAAAACACTTTCAAATCAAAAATCAAGGGATGGCCAAATGGAAGAGAAAAACAAAAGGGAGGAGGATGTTCTTGCACCTATAGGGTTATATAAACCCTTTAAAGTTAGTTCGTAAAGAATTGATGCTGAAAGGTTATTTCAACTTCAGTTCATGGTGAACTAATGTTAAAACATAGGTTTTAATGCTAAGTTGCCATGAACTGATGTCAAAGCCTAAGAACTAACACATTTAATGTTAGTTCTTAGAGAACTAATGTTAAAAGCTGCGTTTTAATATGAGTTCATACCTAATAGCTACCTTTTAGTATCATTTATCTCTAACTAATTTTAAAGGGTTGAGTCTTAAACTTTTAAAGTCAATTTTTTGATAACTGACATTAAAAAGTACTCTTTAATGGTAGTTTTCATCAAGCTAATGATAAAGGGTTGTTTTTAATGTTAAAGTTTTTTAAGAATTAATGACAAAAGTATTAAAAATATTTTTAATGATAATTCTTTATAAATCTATCATTAATTTAATATCCATTATTTTCTTTTTTGTAATAGTGATAGTAGTAGGATTTAGGCTGTCGTTGATGTTTTCAAGTTATGATACTTTTCCTTTATCATTATTTTATAAGCTCTTCGATATCAAAAAACACCCTAATGGGGCAAAATGGTATTACATTTGTGCTCATAGTGGGTTCGTCTTATTTTTTAGACCTTCTTTCAATTAGAACTAAAATGAGAAGTTGATTCTTGCGTCCTAAGCAAGCTTAGATCTCGAACTGCTTTATGGAATGTCTTTAAAACCACTAAGCTAACTATTCCATTATTGGAAAAGGTGGCAACTAGTCTACGTACTGCCTTAACTTTACTTGACCATAGGTAATTGGCCTAAGAAACTTTGTAACCCAAAAGAGGCTTAGGGAGTTAAATCATTTGATTTACCTTATCCCTAGAGATTTAGTTGGGTCTTCTTTCCCAAGCCTTAAGGTTGCAAGAAATAACGAAAGGATTAAGGTGACCCTTCCACCTACATTTAGTAGCATTGAAGCTGCCCGCCTCAGATTACCAACAAGTGACTTGGAGGACTCTTCTCACTCAGGGGAGTAAAGGGTATGGTTTCTTTTCTTTTTTCAAAATAACACTATTCTTTTAAAGAGTTATTGATAATTTTTTCTTCTTTTGGAACAAATTAGTTTCTTATTTTGCAATAGTTTAAGATTTAAAATCTAAGATGTCTAACTTAAGGATATCTCAAGCTAAGCTATAAGCTCGTAAAGAGGTGATGCTGAGAGGCTTATCACGAAGGATAAGGACCAATTGAAACAACGTTGGCTAACTATAAGAAAGGACATGATCAACTAAGGGAGTTATCTTAAACCTCCCCTTCAACCTCTTCTGTTGCTCGAAAGGAAAACCTTGTTTTTACACTTGCCTTCATTTCCTTTTCGAGTATGAAGAAAGAGGCTTTTAAGAAGGCCACCATCAAAGATCCAAGTAAAGCACCCTACATTTATGCTTGGTTAGTTGAAGTAAGTGATTTAGCAATAGTCTCTAAAGTAGTTCAGAGTTATTTCACAAGACCACCCTCGAAATATACTAACTCCTTTTTGAAGATTCAACACCTAAGTAACTAATTACTCAAGTGGAAGCTAATCTAACTTTGATGAGTCTTTATCTTAGTTTGTTTTGTTAAAGCCATATTTAACCTAAATCTAATATGACCTATGCCTCATTTTATTCTTTTTTAATAGGAAGTTCAGGCTACGCGCTTGCTATCTATAAAATTTTTATGGATGACCCAGAAGTTGGCAAAATTAATGAAGAAAAAATTTGTTTTATAGGAAAAGGTGAAAGCCTTAGAAGGACAAGTAAGAGTGGTAGAAGAACAAAAAAAATAAACTTTTTATTACCACTTCAAAGAATTTAGATTGATTGAGCAGGAGTCATAAGTCGATTTAAAACTAGCTATGCAAAAGGCTAAGAACCAAGTTATTAACGAATTCCTTAAATCTCCAGCTTTTAAAGAAAAAAAAGGGGAAAGTATGGAGATTCCATGTTGATGCTTACCAAAAACAATGCAGAAGAAGAATTTGAAATAACTTTTCTCAACCTAGACCTCAATTTCTTTGTTGTGCAAGATGAAGATTATGAATCATTTAGTGACAAGGAAATTGAAGAGGTTATGGATAAAACTGAAGACACAAAAGGAATATTGGCTCTAACATAATTCTTGAACCTTTGTTACCTCTTCCTGTTGGCTGTATAACTCTGGCTTCCTTGCCATTGGGTTCTCCTCTTATTCTTCCAATGCCATTTGCTACTAGTGTTATTGAATGTTTAGTTGCTACTTCCATTAATCAGATGCCCCAGAAAGATGCTACAATTAACAATCATCATTGTAATTTTTTTTTAATATATCATTTAATGTTGGAACTCTTTGGTTTATGTATTTTTCCTAGGAACATTGATCATGTCATTGCTTCTATTTGCACTTTAAATTCTTTAATACTTTCTTAATGTTGATACACAAATGTGTCTTCTTAAGTTAGATAGGATCTTATTTTTTTAGGTGGTTTCTTTCTCGTAAATTTCCAAGATCAAATACCTTGCTTGCAAATGATGTGTTTTCTTACATTTATACTATGACATTTCCTTTACTATCAATTAAGCAAGTCCTTTTATCAGCTTATTACCATCCTGATGTAATTACTTCTCTTAATTTTCTATCAGAACCACTTTTGTTTGCAAGATTTTCCATTATTACCTTAATTACCATCAGACCCATATTTTCCTTAATAAGTTGCGTGCTCCCCTGACTCTTTAAGTGGTTATGCTATTACATAGAGACTTAGCCTTATGATTGGGTCAGTTTGCTTAATTATGCTTGTTTGTTATATGGTTTGGTCCATCATTTTTTGTTCTATTAACCTATGATTTATAGTTCTGATTTGTTGGCGAGGCTTAAAAGAAGCAATACCAATTCCTAGCCCAACATGTTACAAATTAGTGCATCTTAGTCAAATTTTTTTTGCTCTTTCTTTAGTATAACCTAAGTCAGTATGAGGTGTCAAATAAAAGAGTATTTACTTTGTCATGATAGATTTTTATGCTAAGTAGTTGATGGTTTTTAGGAAAATTTTTTATGTTTAATTAAATAAATTTCAATAGTTTGATGTAATTTCATCATGCTTCGTAAAAAAAAAAAAGGTATTTAATTTATTCTCTAAATATTAATATTTTCCTTAATCAATTTATGCTCTTTTATGTTATAACATCTTCTTCCTTTTTGAGTGCTTGAGGTGAGATAGGAGCACTTTGGGTACCAAAGCGTTGTCTGAGAAGCAAAGACTTAATGAATAGGGAGAGGCGTTGCTTAGGCTAGGATGGTTTATAGTAGTGGTGAGTGGTGTCTTTGAGCATTGAGCCAGTTAATGGGTGATAACGATTTATTTAAAATGGCTTATAAGGTAACCATTTACATTTTCTTTCTGTGTCAATTGTGACAATCAAATGAGGAAGGAGTCTTTTCGTGTGGTGTCTGCTCATTGTACTGTCTTAGTTCACCTTATTTTAATCTTGATTTATACTTACTCAAAAGTTTATGCCAAGGCTCCCAAACTTCATTTAGTATATTTTGGGTGAGTTTTCCTTTCTTTTGGACATTTTTTTTTTCACCTTGCTATTATGGATCATCTAGTAAGAGTAGGTAACCTTTATAAGTTTCATGCCCGAGACATAAAATCTATTGTTTCTCATTAAAAAGTGGAGTTTTTGAGGAGTAGATATGAAATTCATAAGGAGGAGCTAATTGCCACCTGAGGCTAGGGATATGGTGTGTTCCTAAAAAAAAGTTGTCTTTGCTTCTATGGGGATTCACTAGTTAAACCTCTTCAATTTCTTGTCACCCTTTTATATGGAGGGTTTGTAGGATATTTGAAATTTCCCCTACTTAATCAGTGCCTAATGCTTGGCACATTGTGGTAGGTTATTTTGATGTCTTTCGGATGAAACTCATTTTCGTAGCTCTTTTTTTTAAAAAAAAAAAAAGTTGTATGGGGTTAAGAAACATCTTGATGGTGTAGATTGGTATTATTTATGTTTCCATAATGGTAAAGTTAATTTTTTTGTAAGGCGTTCATTACTTGTTTTTATATTTTTTAATTTTATATATTTATGTATGTTTAAAATTTTATTAATTATTTATTACATCATCATAATTCAACTTTTAATTCTATCCAAATCAACTGTTGAACTTTTTACTTTTTTCTTTTCGGTTTGATAACTGGTCTAAATTTTTATTTTTTTAATTTTTGATTCGACTTACTAATTTTCTCCTTAATTTCTAATTTAAATATTATATAATTAGTTTCTTATTATTTTTTCAAAATAGTTCTTTGAATATTGTTGTAAATGCACCAAATATAAAAGATACCTTTTCAAAGTGAAACTAAAAAGTTAAAGATGCAATGACTGTCATGAATCTTCAACTTTCAAGTTTTGTCTTGTCATTTTCTTATATTTATATGATGTTCTTTAACATGATATATTGTCTCTTTTGCATCTAACTATTTTTTTCTCTAAGAAAGGAATGGCAATAGTATTTATGGGCACTTAATACAATTGACAATTCATCAAGGTTAATCATTTATAAGGCCTTATGATGTAAAGTTCATTGTTCTACACCACTTTATTTGCCTAAATGATTGAGTTACATGAATTTATTTTATTTTTTTAATAATAATGAAATTTAATTGACCACTCGAGTAATGGAATTTCTATCTATCGTGTAAGAAGGATGTATTTTTGATAGGTAAATGAAATGGAAGTTTATTTATAATGCTATCTTTTCTCATATAAATTAAAATAAATTCTTTAAGCAAGATTGTCATAATTATAATGAACACTTTGAAAAATAATGAGGATTAATTACATGAGGAAGATCTATATTTTGGTTGTAGTCTTAAATTGAGACCCGTACAAAAGTGCAGTTATTTGAGATTTATATTTTTATTAGATTTTTAATGTAGGACTTTTATCAATAATTTTTATTAATATTAATAGTTTTGTATGCACATGTAAAGTGTATTTATTTGAGATTTACATTTTTATTAAATTTTTAATGTAGGACTTTTATCAATAATTTTCATTAATATTAATAGTTTTATATGCACATGTAAAGTGTATATGACTTCTATTTATGCGATTACCCCAACACTCTTTTAAACACTTATTAAAAAAATAAAATTTTTATTCTTTTTATTTTATTTAAATATATATATTTTAAACATTTCTATTAAGTTTGATATGAAGAAAAAATATTTTATTTGTTTTAATAGCATTTTAAAAGAGTATTTGGATAATTGCATAAGTAGAAGTCATATGAATGTCACATGCGTACTTCAAACTGTTAATATTAATGAAAATTATGAACAAAAGTCTTGAGAATTCAACAAAAACGTGAGTCTTTAATAGATGTAATTTTTGTTGCAAGTTCCAATTTGAAACTATAAACAAAATGCTTGTCTCATTGATGTAATTAACCAAAATAATAATAAATGCACTAAATTTTCAAAGAAAAAAAATACATTGGTAATAAGTAGTGTTGACCATCTTTAAACCTATTCTTGAGATATATATATATATATTTTAATGCTTCTTTACTAGATGAATGATGAAAATTTAAAGAAAAATTTAATAGTTTTTGTTAACACCTAATTTTGCTCCTAGAAGATTGACTTCATGAATAAATTCATTTTTAGTTTAGAGGCCTAAGATTAGGGTTTCAAGAAGTTTCTTACCAGTTTCCAATCTTGATTGTCTTCAACCTTATCCATGATTGGGAGTTTTGTTGATTGGGGTTTATATTACAAATTATACATCATGACTTGACTCATTTGGGCTTATAATATAGATGATGCATTGAGATTTAACTCATTAGGATTTGGCAATATACTTGATACGTTGGGTATTACTTCATCGGCTTTAATGTCAGCTGATACATCAAGATTTGCTTCAAAGATTTCTGACTTACCTTAATTCATCAGGAGTCTTTCATATTGGAATTTTCGGGTCCAACTGATATTCATCAGGATTCTTGTTATCAGGTTTCTTTTATCATCAAGATAAGGACTTTAATAGTTTGAGATCAAGCTCAAATCGAGCATTATATTTCTTCATCAGGGTTTTCTCATCTATAGCTAATTCAAATTTAAAATATCTAGCATTCTTATCATTAGGTGTGTGATTAAGGAGTTAACAATTCCTAAATTAATATTTCAATGACGATAACTCATGTTTGGGGATTACTCTAGCTATTCTAAGTATCAGCAAAGATAGATTTAAAAGATGAATTTTATTACTGAACAAAATCTATATATCTAGAAAGAACAAAAAAACAAAAAAAAAAATTATAACTTTTAAACACCAAGTCTAACTTAAGTCTCAACCACATCAAGTTTTAGAGTAGCTTTGGTGATGGGCGCTTCCAACATTGGTGTTGAAGTTGATCTGTTTACCACCTCTTTCATATTGGTCAGAGTGGTATCTAGATCTTCAAAATGAATCAAGGAAACCTCCATGGGAGGAGCTACCTACATTTAGGAGAGGTCAAGGTCTGGATACCTACCTTGAATCACTTTGACTGTATGTCTCTTGATAGGCCAATATAAGTGGAAGACTTTTTCCTCAATCTCAACTCAATAAGCTTCAAACATTATGAATTCACCAATAACCCGAGATCTAATTTCTTCTTAAGCTGTCCTCAACTCATCTTGATGTTAAAAGATAAGCTTATTTTTTGCATGGCTTATCCTCGCCTCCATAATGGTCTGGACCTGCACCAATTCAAACTTGGCATTATCCAAGTCAGTTTTAGTTTTGGCTAGCAAATTCTTTAATCTTTCAGATTTAGTCACGTAGATGTCCACTTTATTAAGGGCGTCTATTATAGAGTCATTAGTAACATTGGCATTCTTCATGAAGTGAAAGAGACCGATGCTAGTATGATTGTACTTGTTTATAAGTACAACCATTCTTAGGGCAAACTGCAAAAACAAGAAAAGTATTAATCTTGAGTCTACTAGTCCATTTTACAGAAAGCAAAATTAAGCAAGTGATATTCACCTCCTCGAAGCACATCATGGAGTTTTTTAGGAAGGTGCCATTATTTTCCTCTTTTAATTTTTTTAGGTCTTAGGGGAGGATGGACATATACAGCTATTCCTAAACCAAGCTTGTTGTGGTTCAGGTACTACTCACAAGGCAAATCCCAATCAAGCATGAACTTGTCCTTTAGAGGGATAGATTAAGGCTTACCTAAGGACATTGGGAGTGTATCCATAGCACTCCAATCCTTGGGGTGGCTCCCCTTCTCGATCCCTTTCTTTTTACTTATTGAAGAAGCAGTAACCACCATTTTCCCATTTTGGCAACAAGGGCTCCATCACTTGAGACAATTTTACCCTTTTTCCTCTTCGGGGCAACTCTTGAGAATTGACCCCATTGCTAAGGTCTAGCAACAGTACTAGTAGTAAAACCTTTTCAAGAGGCATGCCTTCTTAGGGCCATATCCATGACTTCTTGGAGTTGATCTTTAGTGGTAGGGGGCAAATTTAGTTTAAGGGGCCATCTCTTCTTCAAGATCTATAAATCATAACATCCAACGATTAACAATAAGTAAAGATAAAATTTTGAAACTAAGTCAGAGTGGTTATAAAACCTGGTAAGACATCAGTTCGGAGACCATACCAGAAGATGGAGGTTTAATATAGGGGTTGAAGTTCAAGTCCTTCATCGAGGTTTACATCCACTTTGGGGCTAATATTTGGTTTAGAATTTAGTGTTTCCTCTTCATCGGGATGTGTATCCCCTTCAGGTTACCTACTTGACTTAGTGTTTGGTGTTTTTTCAACATCGAGAACTAGATTTAAGAGATGAGAAGAGAGCATCTCTTCAAAACCTGAGCTTGATGCATCTTTGGTATATCAGAAAGTCTTATCATACCTAAAAACTTTATACTAAATCCTGATAACTCTAACAATAGCTATTCTATTGTCATTAATATGATCCCTAAAACTATCTACACCTCTTTGATCATAAAAAAATTGAAAAATTACCACTATGTTGGGTTAACCTCTTTCTAATAGACTTTTCTAAAAGGCTCACTCCAAGCATTCAGATGGGGATACATCTTAGGCTAAGAAGCCCATCACTATTTTTTAGTCAAACCCTTGTTATTCGAAGGAAAGCCTTTTGAACAGAGTTTTGGGCTAATGCGAGCAAAATAGTAAAATTTAAAATCAAAATTTCTATCATCTCTGTTGACCTCTGACTTGAAAAACTTGGCAAAAAAGGCAACCAAAAATTTTATATAGTTCATAAAAAAGGTTTTGATGCGATGGAAATCATACAACACCAAGAGTTAGGCATGAGGTGAGAAGAAGAAATCTTGAAGTGGTGGCAAACAGTTTAGAAGAAAGGATGAATGGGTAGGTCTTGGCCTTCTTTAACGCTATTTTCAAATATCATAGCCCAGCTTTCACGATGGTTCCATGGTTGGTCAGAAGGAGAAGGAATTTTTAATTCAAAGAATCTTAAAATAGTGAAATTATTCCTAAGCCACTCTATATCCTTAGGGATATGAGTGGAAGACCTTAGATTTTTAGTGACTTTCCTAGTATGAAAAAAGAAAAGAAACGAAATGAATGACTCACCTAAGAGGATGAACTTCAAAGATGGTAATCGAGAGCTTTGGCTTTGTTAAGAAAGAATCTGGAGGCTTCATACAAGGTAAAATGAAGAAGAAAAGAAAAGACCAACTTTTAAAACCCTTTAAAATGAAGTAATCATTCATTAGGAAAACCAATGGGCAATATGTGTGACCTTTCTGCATCCTTACGTTGCAAAGCAAATCATGAGTTGACACCTAAATATTAAATGTGTAAAAAAAAATTTAAATGACTTAATGGAAAGCTGACTAGGGACTAAAGGCATGCTTTCCCCGATCAATGGTAAATCTTAAATTAATTATCAGGTCATCCGTGGCATCAAAACCCTAATCTATGGTAAATCCCTGACCAGTCATCAGGTCATCTGTGGCATCAAGACTTAGACTTATAGCAAATTCTTAATCAGTCACTGGGTCATCCATGACACCAAAAATCCTGACCTTAAGAGATCTCGAGCTACACTAAGTCACCTAAATGAAAAATAAGGCACAGAACATGTTTTTTTTGCAGATTTTCAAAAACTATTAAGAAGATACCATATTCAAGAAGGATGTGTAGGATATAAGAACAACACATTTGCATATCTTAGATCAATGGTGTACAACCCTTATTTCTGATGAGGCCACACCAAATGCCCCTTTAATTGAAGGGAGATGACACCTTCAGAGACTTTTAGAGACACATTTGAACCTTTTTTTGAAGATTAGAATTTTGGAAAGGGCTTACATTGTTAAGAGAGTTTTAAAGAGCTTCTTGTTAGAGAGGAGTTTTAAGAAGAACAGTTTTTCTTTCTTTGAAAAAAAAACACTCACTTTTTACAAAGAACCTGTTAGTATAGTCAAGAGTGTGTGTACATTCTTTCTTGCATTATGCCAGTAAGTAAAGCCAATTGTCCTAGAATTTTTTTTCTTGTAACAAACTCAATCATAAATAAAATCTTGATGTTCTCGATGCTTTCTTGATATTCTCTCTCTATGTTTTCTTCATTATTCTCCTACTTTGTTAATATTTTCTTACTGTAATGAGCTTTTTTGCCCATCCTTTCTACATAAAATGGATTTTAGAATGATGTGTGTATATAAGTCTTTCCTCATATAGAGTTATAAATAATATCATTTTATTTTGAGGAAATAACAGCTGATTCAGTTGCCTGTCCTTGATCCTAACCAAAAACACATTATTTTGAATGCTATCTAATAATTTCAAGAAAACAAGATTTTTGTTTTCCTCTTCATCGGGATGTGTATCCCCTTCAGGTTACCTACTTGACTTAATGTTTGGTGTTTTTTCAACATCGAGAACTAGATTTAAGAGATGAGAAGAGAGCATCTCTTCAAAACCTGAGCTTGATGCATCTTTGGTATATCAGAAAGTCTTATCATACCTAAAAACTTTATACTAAATCCTGATAACTCTAACAATAGCTATTCTATTGTCATTAATATGATCCCTAAAACTATCTACACCTCTTTGATCATAAAAAAATTGAAAAATTACCACTATGTTGGGTTAACCTCTTTCTAATAGACTTTTCTAAAAGGCTCACTCCAAGCATTCAGATGGGGATACATCTTAGGCTAAGAAGCCCATCACTATTTTTTAGTCAAACCCTTGTTATTCGAAGGAAAGCCTTTTGAACAGAGTTTTGGGCTAATGCGAGCAAAATAGTAAAATTTAAAATCAAAATTTCTATCATCTCTGTTGACCTTTGACTTGAAAAACTTGGCAAAAAAGGCAACCAAAAATTTTATATAGTTCATAAAAAACGTTTTGACGCGATGGAAATCATACAACACCAAGAGTTAGGCATGAGGTGAGAAGAAGAAATCTTGAAATGGTGGCAAACAGTTTAGAAGAAAGGATGAATGGGTAGGTCTTGGCCTTCTTTAACGCTATTTTCAAATATCATAGCCCAGCTTTCACGATGGTTCCATGGTTGGTCAGAAGGAGAAGGAATTTTTAATTCAAAGAATCTTAAAATAGTGAAATTATTCCTAAGCCACTCTATATCCTTAGGGATATGAGTGGAAGACCTTAGATTTTTAGTGACTTTCCTAGTATGAAAAAAGAAAAGAAACGAAATGAATGACTCACCTAAGAGGATGAACTTCAAAGATGGTAATCGAGAGCTTTGGCTTTGTTAAGAAAGAATCTGGAGGCTTCATACAAGGTAAAATAAAGAAGAAAAGAAAAGACCAACTTTTAAAACCCTTTAAAATGAAGTAATCATTCATTAGGAAAACCAATGGGCAATATGTGTGACCTTTCTGCATCCTTACGTTACAAAGCAAATCATGAGTTGACACCTAAATATTAAATGTGTAAAAAAAAATTTAAATGACTTAATGGAAAGCTGACTATGGACTAAAGGCATGCTTTCCCCGATCAATGGTAAATCTTAAATTAATTATCAGGTCATCCGTGGCATCAAAACCCTAATCTATGGTAAATCCCTGACCAGTCATCAGGTCATCTGTGGCATCAAGACTTAGACTTATAGCAAATTCTTAATCAGTCACTGGGTCATCCATGACACCAAAAATCCTGACCTTAAGAGATCTCGAGCTACACTAAGTCACCTAAATGAAAAATAAGGCACAGAACATGTTTTTTTTGCAGATTTTCAAAAACTATTAAGAAGATACCATATTCAAGAAGGATGTGTAGGATATAAGAACAACACATCTGCATATCTTAGATCAATGGTGTACAACCCTTATTTCTGATGAGGCCACACCAAATGCCCCTTTGATTGAAGGGAGATGACACCTTCAGAGACTTTTAGAGACACATTTGAACCTTTTTTTGAAGATTAGAATTTTGGAAAGGGCTTACATTGTTAAGAGAGTTTTAAAGAGCTTCTTGTTAGAGAGGAGTTTTAAGAAGAACAGTTTTTCTTTCTTTGAAAAAAAAAACACTCACTTTTTACAAAGAACCTGTTAGTATAGTCAAGAGTGTGTGTACATTCTTTCTTGCATTATGCCAGTAAGTAAAGCCAATTGTCCTAGAATTTTTTTTCTTGTAACAAACTCAATCATAAATAAAATCTTGATGTTCTCGATGCTTTCTTGATATTCTCTCTCTATGTTTTCTTCATTATTCTCCTACTTTGTTAATATTTTCTTACTGTAATGAGCTTTTTTGCCCATCCTTTCTACATAAAATGGATTTTAGAATGATGTGTGTATATAA
Organism: Moringa oleifera; assembly: GCA_021397835.1. Lineage (NCBI taxonomy): Eukaryota > Viridiplantae > Streptophyta > Magnoliopsida > Brassicales > Moringaceae > Moringa > Moringa oleifera. Next base: position 2,114,489 of record JAJFZO010000659.1, on the reverse strand, counting down.
GTCTTTCCTCATATAGAGTTATAAATAATATCATTTTATTTTGAGGAAATAACAGCTGATTCAGTTGCCTTTCCTTGATCCTAACCAAAAACACATTATTTTGAATGCTATCTAATAATTTCAAGAAAACAAGATTTTTGTTTTGTTTTTTTTTTTTACATTTTTTTCAAGATTCGAAAGTTAGGTAACGACCTTAAACAAAATAGTTTTGGAAACTAGGGGCTCATTTTTCAACTTATGGCATACTACTTCAGCTTAGTAGAAAAGGAAGAAGAAAGTATTACGTATGCTTTAAATAGCTTATTGGTTAAGAACTAGCTACATATAAGGAAGAAGTGTCAAGGCAACATTCAAAGCGATGTTGGCTACAATGTAGGGTGAAATGAATTCACTTGTGGCTAATGAAACTTAGAAGATTATGGATAAAACTAAAAAAAAAAAGAAAAAGGCTAATAGATTTTAAGTGGGTGTTTAAGATCAAGGAAGGAAACTTAACTAATTCTAAGATGTTTAAAGCTAGGCTAGTGGCCAAAGGCTTTTTTTCAAGTAATCGAGAGAAATTATAAAGAAATTTTGTCTCTTGTGGTTAAGTACAAAACCATAAAGCTAGTACTTGCAAGTGTTGTTTTGGAAGGATGGGAATCAGAATAGATGGATGTCAAAACTATATTCCTTCTTAGCAAGCTTAGTAAAGCCATTTATATAAGGCAACCAAACTTGTTTCAACTTGAAAGTAGAGAGAATCAAGTCTGTTTGGTCAAAAGATCTCGTTATGTTTTGTAGTAAGACAATGGTATAAAAGGGATGACTCTTATGTTATTCAATAAGATTTTGAGGGAACTAAGTAGGATGCTTACTATTGCTTCAAGTTTAATGAATTAATTAAATTGTGTAACTCTTACTTTATGTAAATGATATGTTGATTACCAACAAATGCAAAAATCAATAATTTTGGTTGAGAAGATGTTGAGCCAGGAATTTAATATGAAAGATTTAGATGAACAAAGAAGATACTTGAAATTAACATAAAGAGGGACAAGACCAAGCATTGGCTGAAATTAACTCAATAACAGTACCCATAAAATATTTTGTCTAAATTCAAGATGGATCAAGCTGAAAGGGTCAGTATTTCTTTAAGAATCACTTTAAACCCTTAACAAACTACTGGCCAAATATAAAAGAAGAAAGAGAAAAAAAAATGGTTGAAACCTAAATATAAAAGAAAAAAGAGAAAAAATGGCTATAATACCCTGTTCTGGTGTAGTAAATTCTTTAATTTTGCTATGATTTGTAGAAAAACATATTTTGTTTACTTAATGAGTGTATTAAGCAATTATTTGACAAATTCAAGCAAAAAAATGTTGGCTAGTAGTTGAATTATTACTTAAATACGTGAAGCAGATTATTAATTATAAACTAATCTATGAAAAAACAAGTAGAGGCTGGAGTAAGAAGGGCTAGTAGGCTTGTGGACTTTGACTATGCTGGTGATAAAGGTAAAAGAGCATCCCTATTTGCATGTGTTCTTCCTTTTGGCTACTACATCAGTTAAAAAGCTTAGCTAGTTAAGAATAGCTTTATCAAGCACACAGGTAGAGTATGTGGCTATGATTGAGGGATTCAAATAGGCTAGTAAGTTCTTTAGTTTGCTTGAAGAGTTGATGTTCAATTTTACAAAAGTGTTGCTGTTTAGTGACTTTTAGTCAATTATACACCTCTGTGAAATCCTAGTGTACCATGAGTAATCAAAACACTTTGATGTCAAGTGTTATTTTTATGTAAATGATTGAAGATGACGAAATTTAGCTTGATAAGGTGAGGACAAATAAGAACTATCTGATATGGCAACAAATATTATGCCTTCAAATAAGCTAGAAAAATGCTTATGCTCAAGGCTAAGTCATGAGTTAGGTGCTTAGGGTCAAAGGTGGGCAAAGATTTAAAGTATTTTTAGGAAATAAAATGAACATTATTCGCAGACTGTTTCCCAAAAAATAGTACAAATAGTGTTATTCCATTCCTAGGTGTGCAGCAAACCATTATCATTTTGTTTTCTAGTTAGCCAAGATAAAATGGCAGTGATTAAAAATATGGCAAGCTTGTATTGATGGAAGGCAAATACTTACTACTAGCTAGAAAACTATGGCCATCTCAACTGTAATAAAAAAACTAACGAAATATATACACCTTCTCCAACATCATTCGTGTGACATTTTTTAGTAGGATTTTAAAAGTAAAGTTCGAATGTCCATGAACTGGTTTTTATACTTAGAAATCTCATTTCACATTTTTTTAGTGGGAAACTAGAGATTATTAACTAGTGTATGAAGCTCATAAATAGTGGGATTGGCTCTCATTCTTATTCTCTATAATCCTCAATGAATTCTAATCAATATTGAATTCTTCAGTCTCTTTGCTTGTTGAGATCAATCATGGATGTAGGCCTTGTGCTGAACCACATAATAACTTATGCATTTCTTAGTTTGTTGATTGTTTGATAGTTTTGTTGAATTTTGGTTTGATTACTTCGTTATACTGGTCAAACCAAAAAGTTACAATTGTTCTTGGTTGACTGATTTGCTGTCCATTTTTGTTTGAGATTTCACTACCTATGTTATTACGTTATGTAAAGTTTTGATAGGTCTCCATTTATTCTAACCTTTTTATTTTGTTATTTTCTTATATTTATATGATCTTTTTCTACTATGATGCATTGTCTTTAGCATTTAACTATATATATACACATATACATACATACACATTAGAGAAATGAATGCAACATTATCTTCAAGGATCTAACATAATTGGAAATTCATTTATCTAAATTACTAAAGCTATATTTTAGCAATTAATTACTGGATAATATAGATTTCCCCCTTCATTTGATTATTAAGAAATAAATTAAGTGAATGGTGCTACAATTACATAAATAAAGCCTAAAATTATTTGGCTAATTAATGTCTGAACAAATAATAAAAAAGAATCTATTAAATAAGCAATCTAACTCTTAATTAGCATGCCCGCATCACGAGATGAGACCTACAAAAAAAAAAAAAAAGAAGAATTAAGATAAAAGGAATACATAAAGTCGAATGAACAAGGTAATAATCAAGTGATTAAAAAACTGACATAAATGATAATAAGAAAGTTAATAAAAAATCTTTGAATTTTAAATAAAGTTAAATTTTTCATTAATTCTTTTATAATTATCATTAAATAATGGAGGTTATCTTTTTAAAAAAATATAATTTTTTTTTTCAATTAGGCTTTGCACTACTACAAAAATTATAATAATTGATATTAATTTAATGACAGTTATTCATAGAACTATCATTAAAAGATTTATTAACATTTTTTATGACAGTTATTTCAAAACTGTCATTGAAAGTAAGGTTTTAAAGAAGAACTGGCGTTAAAAAAGCTGTGAATTAAACTTTTAACGTCAATTCCTTAAGAACTGACGTTAAAAGATCAAGAGTTCAACATTTAACGTCAATTCGCATGGAACTGACGTTAAACATAAATCCTTTGACGCCAGTTCTTCAAGGAGTGCTGCTGCTGCTGCTGTAAGAAGCAGCAGCAATGCCTGGGTTACAGCAGCATTCGTTGCTACTGCTTTCCTTGCTACAACTATAAGCAACCATTGCTCTGCAGCAAGGGCTGCTGCTGTTGCTGTAAGAGGCAACACCAAGATTCGGATTGAATACCAAAGAACTTGCATTGAAGACCAAAGAATGTGAGCCTTTAACGCCAGTTCTGTTTCCCATTCTCTGGCTTTCAACGCCAGTTCTGGAATAACTAGCGTTGAAAGCCAGAGACTGGGAACCTTTAGCGTTAGTTATGCAATTAACTGACGTTGAAGGATATGCTACCTTGCTTTTTAAGGTTGGGGATCTATATTTTTTTTCAGAGCCCTCTAGAGCCCGCCATAACATCCCGTGAAATTTTTTCTCTCTAGGTCAAAATTCTCCTCTTCACAGACTGTCCAAAAGCAGCTGCACAGCCAGCCATCCATTCTCCGGCGATTCTCCTATCTGCAGTCCATCCAGAACCAGCTGGAGTAGCTGCTGGCAGCCTTTTCGGCACTCTTTGTTTTGGTCTCTGTCCACATAGCCAGCCATCCATTCTCCAGCCATTCTATTGTCTGCAATCCGTCCAGAACTAACTGGGGTAACTGCTGGCAGCCTTTCCCGCACTCTCTATTTTGGTCTCTGTCCACACAGTCAGCCATTCTATGGCCATTCCCCTGTCTGCTGTTCGTCCAGAACCAGCTGGGGTAGCTGCTGGCAGCCTTTTCGGCACTCGTTGTTTTGGTCTCTGTCCACACAGCAGCCATTTTCCAGCCATTCCCCTGTCTGCTGTTCGTCCAGAACCAGCTGGGGTAGCTGCTGGCAACCTTTCCGGCCATCTCTTTGTTCTCTGTCCAGGTAGATGAAATTTTATTTTGAGAAGTTTTTGTTTAATTGTGTTAGGTAAATTGTTATTAATTGATGAAATTTTAGTTTTTTTCATTAGTATATTTTGATGAACATATTTGGTATGAATGGATATATATTGATATATTTATTATTTTATAATTATTAAGATTTTTAGATTAATTGATAAATTAAAAATATTAATTAGATGAATTTATATTTTGATAAATTAATTATATATTAGGTGTAGATGAATTTATGGTTGAATTAATTTTTTTATGTACGATTAATTGGTATATTTTATTAAATTTAATTATATTGATTTCATTGTTAACATAAATTAATATATTTAGTTAAATTTTAAATAGATAATTAATTAAATTATGCTGTTCAAAATAGTATACTGGATGCTTGAAAAGTAAATAATTAAATGTGTTTTAAATTTCAGAATGGATAAAACTTGGATGTTTGCTGATAGAAGATCAGAGGTATATGATGTAGGGGTGAATAACTTTTTAGATTATGCTGTTCAGAATAGTGATAACCCTAAATTAATTCGGTGTCCATGTATTAAATGTGACAACATGAAGCGTCATACCCTATATGAGATACGAAATTATTTATATATATATGGAGTTGATAGTAGCTATTAAAACTGGATATGGCTTGAGAAAGTATTTTATATTTGCTGATCCATCAACATTGTCATATGGAATGTCTATAAGTATAGACACTCAAGCTTGTCACTTAGCCAATAGAATGATAGATCCATGTGACGAAGGAGTAGTGATATTTTCTCATAACTTGAGGTAAGTTATAGTACTAATTAAAATTATTAATAGATTTGTTTAACATATTTTTTACATTTATTTTTCATAATGTAGGCAGCACTGGTTGTTGGTGATTGTCGAGCCTCGTAATTTTGTGTACAATATTTTTGATCCTTTGAACCATGGTTCTCGTCAAGAACTAGATCAACTTATGTCCACGTAAGTTAAAATATTTTCATTTATGTTTATATATATTTTTTCTTACTTTTAATAATATTGATTATTTTCTATTGGCAGTTCTTTTAAATTATTTCAAGTTTTCAAAGAATCAGGCAATAGGTGCATTCCTAAGAGTATTCTTGCTAAGGTATGTATATTTAAACCTATATGTGATGTTAGTTTTATTTATTTTACAAAATATAATAATGATAAATTTTTAATGCAGTGTCCACATCAGCCTTCAAATACTGAGTGTGGATATTATATTATGAAATTTTTAAGGGACATTATTAATAGACGTGATAGAAATATCCCATATGCAGAAATGATAAGTTTTTAATCATTTGCTTATGTAAATACTTAAGTAATTAATTGATATGTTTATTAAAAAATTTAATTGGACTAACTTTTTTTTTTTGAAATATAGTTAGTGGACATAGATACTTACACCCAATCGGATGTTGATGAAGTTAGAAAGGAGGTTGGACAATTTCTTTGGAGTGCCATATTAGAAAGTTGAATCTTGAAGATTTTTGTACACATGACCATTATTGAATTTCTATAGTTGAATTTTTAGGATTGTGTAATATTTTAACTCATGTATTGTACATATAGAGTTCAATTATAACATCAAACTTTAGTGATCTTTTGTTTTGTTTGTCTCTTATTACTTTTTTAGATTAAATTATTTTGAGTGTTTTAAGATATGAAAGAAGTAATGACGATCTCTGTTAGAATAGTATTGAAGTGTATAACATAAAAATTTTGGTTGCATATATCTTATGAAGAATTGTATTGATGTATATGGATGATGTGAAAACAGGTTTTGGATAATTTGAATATAAAAATTTTTTATTTATTATGAAATAAATACAAAAAATACCTTTAATGGGTATCCTCTTTTAATGACAGTTACAACAGAACTATCGTTAAAGGGTCCCTCTTTTTAATAATAGTTTTGTTGGAACTGTCATTAAAGGGTATCCCTCTTTAACGGCAGTTCTGTTTGAAACTGTCATTAAAGGGGTGACTTTTTAACGACAGTTATGTTAGAACTGTCGTTAAAGGGTACCCCCGTTTAACGACAGTTCTGTTGTAACTGTCGTTAAAACTGTCGTTAAAGCCCTTTAACGACAATTACAATAGAACTGTCATTAAAAAGTCACCCCTTTAATGATAGTTTCAATAGAACTGTCATTAAAAGGTAATGCTTTCAATGACAGCTCGATAACTGTCATTAAAACTTCTTCCCTTTAATGACATGAACAAAGATGACAATTTTACAACTGTCATTAAAAACCATTTTTAACTGTCATTAAAGCTTTTATTTGTAGTAGTGTTGGGTATCAAAATGATAATGCATGAGTTAATTTATTCTCAATTAAATCTTCTATAATTGTCATTAAACAAAAGTTATATCTTCAAAAGGAAATAAGCCTTTTAACTCTTCTATAATTGCCATAAAGCAAAAGGATATCCCTTTAAAATAAAATTATTATTATTTTAAGACAAACATTTAATTATAAAATTAGTACTAAAAAAGTCATAAAAGTCAAAAATTTATAAAAACGAACGCCTTCAATAAGAAGAGGTAACTTTGAAATCTTTAAAAAAATCTAACTTACGTTTAGGTTATCGAGTATCTGATCAAAATACTAATTTAAGCATCCGAGAAGTATCTAAGGGAGACTAATCCCCTTTTTTTCTTTTCCTTTTTAAAAACCATTATACAATCGAAAAGTCAAGTTCATTATTCTTGCTTACTGCTCATAATCGTGAACATACTAGTTTCAATTTCTTGCTTATTGGTCTTACCGTGCGCTCTTGCCTTTTGTTTAGTTGCTCATTGCTTAACGCATTTTTCTTTTTAAAGTCCGCCTACTTAGTAACATTTTGCTTGGGATCATCAATGAGTCCCTCATCAAAAAGTTAAGCTAAAACATTTACCAACATATTTACATATAATTTCCTAACTCTTTTCTCAACCTTGGAACCACTTTTTTTAACAAACATGTGTAAAAAATCTTTAGGTTTCTAATTAACATGCCTGTTAGATTTTTACTGCAAGAAAAATTAGAAATGGATATCAATAATAACATGTTCATATACTTAATAGGATCATACAAATCATGAAGGATACAATTTGAGATCAAAAACCTTACCTTAATTCATAGTGATAGCCATTATCAGTGTGGTAGATTGGTTTTTTGAAGGTACAGAGAGAGATATAATGTACTATATTTTTTTATGTGGTAAAGAATAATGTACAGTTACTTTTGTATTATAACTTCCTAATAACTTTTGTAACTTAATATGACTCATTCTAATTGATCTTTTAGGAACATAACCCTATATTATTTTTTATATATCTAATTATATTATCAATTCATCATAAATAATATAAATGAATCATGAGCTTCTATGCACTTGGTTCATATCATTTCATATTGGAATTTTTATAATCCATTATTAAAATATGTATTAAATCATGTTATTGGGCCTAATATTTATTGACAAAGCCACATGTTTTGAATATTACATGGAAGCCTAAATTTGAAAAAATATTAATAATCTTTCACTTGGGCTATATGTGTTATCGTACATAATGCATGGCTAAATATCCTTAGTGGAGCTCAATAATGCCACTTAAACCACAATTTGGTCCATTAATCTCATTATTATATGATTAAAGTGGTCATTGTAGACACTTAATTTTAACTCTATCATTTAAGCTAAACAAAGCTCAAAATTTTACTAAAGATCCAAAATCAAGTTTATACCTCGATATCAGGTTAGGATCACAATGATCATACCTCATAAGTTTTAGAGAAGACTAATAAGTATACTCAATGTCAAGTCAAGAGCAGAATAATGACATGTCTCGATGTCAGATAGAGAGTACAATGATAAACATACCTCGATGTAAAGTAAGCTAAGCATATCCCAATGTAAGCCTGATAGTACACTAAGTATACCGCGATGTTAAGTCGGGCAAAGATTAATAAGTATGTCGTGATGTAAGGTTAAGACTAGATTTTTGAAGGCTCGACCTGATGTTTATCCTAATATAATCAACTCGATTTAACATTGGATTCTAGGATGTGATCCTCAAATTGATGATAGATCGGTGACATAATAAAAAAAAAAAACTGATGACACATCAGTGGCATAATAGTAAATCAATGTTAGGTCGGTAAAATTACAATAAATAATAAACTAATGTTAAATTGGTCAATAAGTAAGCTCAATGATATGTCAATACAGAAGAATCTTGATGATATGGCATTCATGATACTATATGAGGTGTGAATGATTGCTCGCATCTACATCATTTCCTTTTTGATGTGGTGGACTTTGATCTCACATTAAGTTAAATATATCGTTCTTCAAGTGGTGGATTTCAATCTCACATTGGGTTATATATCATTCTTGATGTGGTGGATTTCAATCTCATATTGGGTTACAAGTATTACAATTCTCGATGTGGACTTCGATCTCACATCAAATTATAGATATTATAATTCTCGATGTTGTGAACTTCAGTCTTAGATCGAGTTATAGATACAATGTAATTTTTGATGTGGTTGCTTATAATCTCACATTGGGCTATATAGTCACAGTTTTGACTAACTTTAGTCTCATGTTAAATTTTACATCACTTATAATCTCACATTGGGCTATATAATCACAGTTTTGACTGACTTTAGTCTCATATTAAATTTCATATTCAGCCTTATACAAGATGTGATTAACTTTGTTCTAACATCAATTTTCTTTATCAAATGTGATTGATTCAACTCTTATATCAAAAATAACTTAATCCTAATGTGACTAATTCAGTTCTCGCATTAGATCAATCTAACTCCAGACGTGATTGAATTTATTCTCACATCGATCTTCTTTGCTAGATGTGATCAATTTAGCTTTCATAACAAAAATAATTTGATCTTAATGTGAATGACTTAATTTTTACATAAAAAATAATTTGATCTAGATGTGATTGATTCAACTTTCATATCAAAAATAATTTGATCTTAATATGGACGACTTAATTCTTACATCAAAAATAATTTGATCTTGATGTGATCTTATGTGGTCGACTCAATTCTTATATTTGATTAATCTAACTTTTAATGTGATCAATTCAGCTCTTACATTAAAAATAACTTGATCTAATGTGATTGACTTAATTCTCACATTAGGTCAATTTCATTTATATACCAGATGCGATTGATTCTTATCTCACATTGAAACTAATTTGATTCTAATATGACCGACTTAGTTCTCACATTAGATAAATTTAACTTCCAATGTGATCAATTCAACTCTCACATCAAAATTAACCTGATTTAATGTGAATGATTCAATTCTCACATTAGATTAATTTAACTTCAAATGTCATTAATTTTCATCATACATCAAGTTTCGAGTGTAATTGCATTTCAACCTCGATGTCACTTCGAGTCCCAGATACGGTCACCACATTAGGCCTCAGATCTATGGGTGATGGAAGATTCAAGGAGCAGACTCTACCCTTGATGTGATTAATCTTGATCTCACATCAGTTTCAAGTGTATAAGTATCAGAAGAGGAAGATTCAAGAAGCTAGTAAAAGGATCTTAACGAAAAACATAAAGTATGCATTTTAGCCAAAATGCACTATTCAACACCATGGTCCCCCTTCTCCTATAATAAACTTTTGAATTTTTAGAGAGCTTTACCCTTACTTTTTTTTTTTTTATAAATAGACCCATTTTTAATTTTTGCACCTTTATCTTTCTCAAGAGAATCTTTACATTTTAAGATCTTTACATTCTTTCAAATCTCTACTTAGGAAAGTTTTTTGAGAAAATTTATTGGTTGCTTAGTTGAAAGATAGCACGCAAATTATACTAAAGTTATTGTCCATTCTATCTTTCTTTTTCATAGAGATGAATGAAGCAATGTTCATTCTCACTCATTCTTCATTATATTCAACATTGTAAATTTTGTGATACATCTCATACTTTTCTAAAAGCATTTTAGAGAAAAGAATGTGACAAAGTTCATGTTCCAATCTTTAAACTAAGATGTATTTACTTTTCCAAAATTGAAGATCTAGTACTAACTAGACTGAGATTCCAACGTAAGATTGCATGATAAACTTATTTTAAGACTTGTCACATTTTGGTTAAGTTTAACTTGGTTTTTCTCTTAAAATTTTTAAATTAAGCAAAGGCTAACCTCACTTTTCTTGTATTATTGCATATATATTATACTTATTTGTTATACTTCAAGGTCAATATTAGATTACTACAATACAAAGACACAAGATCGTCTTATTTAAATGGTATCAATTTTTGAGTGCTTATAAGGGTGTTAATCTTTCTCTATGTCTAATTGACTCCCAATCCTAAATTCTTTAGTGAAGTAGACTAATGCATATTTTTGAAAAAATTTCATTTTTTCTTTCTAAAAGAAAACAAGTTTTCAAGCAAAATCAGTGGTCAATCACATTATAAAAAGATTGGTGACGACTCCTTATTTTTCTTTATTTATCCAAAAAGTTTTCAAAAACTAAAAGAATTTTCTCATGATGAAGCTTTTCCACTAGGGAAAAGTTCAGTTATGATAGCTAGCAACTTTACTAGGGATAATTAATTAGAGAGTTGAGCCAAACTTAAATAGAACTGACCTCATCATTTGAAAATTTAATTCGATTTTGATCTCGATCTAATATATTTATCTGTACCCAATCTAACATTGAAAATTTGAATCTTTTTGTACTTGTACTCGATCTAAGGATAGGAATATTAATATTTTTACTGTATACACTTGCTTTTTTATTTTTATATTATATAAACTTCGCACTCTCATTTTCATGCATATGTATAGAGTTGAACCCGAGCTTAGCCCTAGTGGCATACCCTATTTTAAGAGAGACGAAGGAATGCATGCATTCAAGAGATCACTTAATCTTTATGAATGTCTTGCACCTTGTCCTGCACGAGTCTTACTTCATGAGTTGGTATCAATCTTGAGATACTTTTTTAACTTATCTTTAATTCAAAGCATCATCTGATATTCTGATGAAAATCCTTAAAAATATGTACATGATGCATCACATTTCTACTAATAAGATGAAGAACAATTGTAACCATATCATAGCTCACAACTTTATAACTTTTAACAATGATGAGTTGCCACAAGAAAGGCGAAGGTCAACTAAAGCCTTATATATACGGTAACTATAAGGGGCATGATATTTCTTAAGTGTTGATTGATAACGGATCATTCTTGAATGTGATGCTGAGATGCATTCTAAACTGACTTTTTGTAGATGTTAGCCAAATAAGATATAGCCCAATGATAGTAAAGGCTTTTAATGGAGGAAACATATAAGTGCAACGTTCCATAAATTTAGATATAAAAATTGGTCTGTGCATGTATGATATAGAATTCCAAGTCATAAACATTATCATTCAACATCTTACTACGATGGCCATGGATTCATTTGGTTGGAGCTATGCCTTCAACCTTACATCATAAAATAAAACTCATCGTGGATGATAAAATTATGTCTATAATGGGAAAGAAGATGTCATTGCATCTATATCCTCATAATCTTCTTATATTGAAGAGATAAAAGTTGAGAAAAATGTCTTTCAGATATTTGAATTTGTTAACGCAACTGAGTATTTATAAGAACCTGTATGTTTGAGAATTTGATGCACTAGGTTAAACAAACTATCGGGAAAAGCATGTAACCTAAAAAAGTTCTAGAAAAATGATTGCAAGAAAAATCGAACGTTTTTGACATTCCCAAAAATAGAGATGGATGGGGTTTAAGATATAAACCAATGTGAGGTGACAAGGAAAAAAATGAAAAGAGAAAAAAACTTGACATGATTGACTCAATGACATCCAATCGATTGATTATCAAAAGACATGAGACAAAATTTCAGATCAACAGATTTATACTTATATAGTGAACCACTGGAACTATTGAATACGTCTGGAAAAATATAAGGAAGAGTTGTAAAAGAAAATAGAAGAAAAAATAAGATAGGAATCATTTAGTTGTAAACCTAAAGATCTTCTTTAAACATTCTTACTTTGTTGGGCAAAAACAATTGTATTTTCTTTTGAATTTCTTTTATGATCAATGATAATCATTTCTCTACCTTTGTTCCTATTAGTCTTTAAATTAGTTATCTTTCTTTAAATCTCCTATATTATATGCTCATGCTTTAAGAACTCTGACTATGAATACCTTAATGTTTGAAACTAATGGCCTAAAATGGGATAAAAAATTCTTTAAAAATTCTCAAAATTGAGGAATATGATGAAAATAGTGAGCTTACATTGAAAATAAAAGCATAAATTACTCATAAGGAGAAATAAATTCTGCCACATGAAGAAGAGAGTGAAGTACTGAATTTAGACACGGAGGAAAAGAAGAAAGAAGTTAAAATCGAAACGTTAATTTCTTCTTTAATACGCCAACATCTTCACTTAGTCATATAAGGATATGCTCAGTTTTAATAGAGTTATTGTTGAGCACAAGTTACTTTTAAGGATAAGTTGCCTTTTTTGTAGTAGAAGTTGAGAAGAATGAAGCTAGAAGTATTGCTGAAAATAAAATATGAAGTTCAGAAACTTTTAGATGTTGGATTATTATAGTAGTATAAGATCCTAAATGGTAGCCATCCTAAGAAGGATAGTCGAAATTACACATGTGCATAGATTATAGAGATCTAAACAAGGCAAGTCCAAAGGATAGTTTTCCTCTTCTCCACATTGACACACTAGTGGATAACACAACTAAATTTTTCTTATTTTCATTTATGGATGGTTATTCAGGATATAACCAAATCCATGTGACTGCAGAAGACATGGAGAAAACAACATTCACTACAATGTAAGGCATGTTTTGTTATAAAGTGATGCCTTTCGGTTTGAAAATGCTAGGGTAACATATCAAAGAGGCATGGTTACCTTATTTCATGACATGATGCATAAATCTGTAGGGATATATATGGATTATATGATACCAAAATCCAAAAAGCATGAATATCATGTGGAAGATTTGAGAAAGCTCTTTGATAGGTTAGGCAAATATAAACTTAGATTAAATCCCAATAAATGCATGTATAAAGAAAATACACTTCATGCTAATACTTCTTCAACTTTGACCTTTCAAAGTGCAAACACTAAGCAACTTAACTTTTGCAATGCAATAAAATTTAGAGACTTGTGAAAATGTTAACAACTTGGTTTTCACTCCTGTAGTAAATCAAATCAATGATTCCTTCATATGTAAGGTCCCTTAAATAATGATATTTAATATTCGCTTGCTTCATTCATGTAGCACAAGATTTTTGGAAAGTGTGATTACTGAGTTATTGTCATAAAAAATTACATTGAAGGCTTTCTCTTGAAATGAAGCTCCTCAAGAAGTTTCTTCAACCATATTGATTAAAAAGCACATGAAGTTACAGCAACAAATCCACCTTAATAGTAGGCAAAGTGACGATTGACTACTTCTTTGATGATCATGAAACAACCTTTAAACCAAACATAAAAAATATACCCTTAAGTGTTTGTTCTATCATCTTTATCTCAAGCATAATCCTTGTCAGTGAAGCCAATTAACTCTGCCTTTTCACCTTTCTTGTAAAACTCATAACTAGCATTAACTAGCAAATATTGAAGAATTCTTTTTGCAGCTAAAAGATGAATCTCCTTTGGGCACTCCATAAACAAGACTTATAATATAGATTATGTCAGGTCTTATACTTACTAAATACATTAAACTTTCTATAATTTACTAGTAAATAGTGCTATTGGTTTTTTTTTTCCTTCCGGACCTCGAACAAGCTTTAAGCCCATTTCGGTAGGTGTGCAAACAAAGTTTCAATTTTTCATTTCACACCTATCTAAAAATTTTTACACATAAATAAAAATTTCAGTTGCTGTATTACTTCAATGCTTAAGAAATAATGTAATATGCCAAGATTAGTCATGTCAAATTCAATTATCATGGACTTCTTAAACTTGTCAAATATAGCAACATCATTCCTAGTAAAGATGAGATCATTCATATACAAATACATAGTGAGTATTTTTTCACTATTGTTAATTTTAACAAATAATGTATGCTTATATAGGTATCTTTTGAATCCTTCTTTCGAAAAATAAGCTTGAAATTGACTATATCAAGTTTTCTAAAACTTGTTTAAATCCGTACAAAGCTTTTTTCAATTAATACACTTTATTCTCATTTTCAATTTTAATATAACTAGAAATTTGTTTAATGAATACTTGTTCTTCCAAGTCTCCAAGCAAGAACACCAATTTCAAATTTAATTGGAAGATATGCCATTAATTTTGAGTTGCAAGTTAAATCACCAACCTGATTGTATGATGTCATGCAATAAGAGTAAACACTTCTTTGTAATTAATACCAAACTCTTATTTGTAGCCTTTAGCTATTAAGCGTGCCTTATACTTGTTAACTTCGCAATTATCCTTAAGTTTTCTCTTATAAACTTATTTCATATAGATCGCTTTTTACCTTTTTGGAGGTTTAGTTAACTGAAGTATTACATTTTTGGGTAAATATTATTTTAAACTCTAAGTTTTGTTTTCTCTCTCCAATCAAACTTTTACTTTTAAAATGTATCTAAACAAATCTTAATATTTCAATTTGTCCAAATTGAACCCTACTAAAAAATTTAAATATTAAAAATATTTAAATTAAAAATATTTTACAATAAATTTTGACTTATAATTTTTCACATATGTAAAAAATAGTCAAGCTCTTATAATAAAAAAATTCAAAGTTTTTGTAGTACTAAAAATATTTTCTTAAATTATACTATCAAAAATTTGAAAAATTCATTAAAAAAGTTGGTTATTGAAAAATTTTCAAATTTGAGGGATAAAATCAAAATAAAAAGTAGAATCTATTTGAGTATAGTTTTTAGCCATTTCAATAATGAAAAAATTATTAATTTTTTATAATCCTTTTGAGTTAAAGTCTAATTTAGATAAACTCAATAGATCAAGATTTGTGTGGATATATTTTGAAAGTTAAAGTTTGATTAAAGAAAAAGGATAAAACTCATAATGTTATGTGATATTTACCTTATATTTTTTCAATTGAAGCAATCTTAGCATCTTTAGTTTCTCATCCTTTGGATTCCTTAATAGTCTCTTCAAAAGCTACATGATCACAATTAGAAAAAGAAAAAAAAAAAAAAGCAAAGTGAGTCATAAGATCTTCATTGTTATCAATACCTCGTAATCGTTTGTCCATGTAGGTTTTCTTCTAACTCATTGAGGTCATTCATCTTCTGCTTTAATTGCTTGTTATTCATTCTATACCTACTATATAGGCTCTCGCTTTCCATCTTCATTTTCACAGTAAAAATTAGCTTGTATAATTTGTTGTTTGACATTGGTTTTGTCTTGAATCCAAAATTACTCCTCATCAAATACTACACCATGACTAATGATAATCTTCTTAGTGATATGATTATACAATTTATATGCTTTTGACTACTCATTAACAACAAGAAAAAATGCACTGTTCTATTTTTTTTTTTTAAGTTTTCTCGTCTTCTATTCTACAATGTCGGCATATGCAATTTAATTGCAACCAAAGATTTTAAAGTGGCTTACACTTAGTTTTTGTCCATCCTAAGCTTTTTTAGACATCATATTTTAAAGAATATGTGAAGGACTTCCATCCAACATATGGATACTCTAGTTGACAACTTCGAGTTAAAAGCTTTTTAGAATATCGCTTCTTACTAAGATAATCCCCACCATGTTGAATATTGTATGGTTCTTTCTCTCCGAATCATCATTTTGTTGCGAAGTATAAGTTATTCTAGTTGCATCTAAATTGCATTCTTCACCATTCACTACAAGTTTGTATAGGCATGTGTGCTTCTTTTTCAATTAGTGACTTAAAGTTTTTAAAAGCTAAAAAAGTTTCACATTTTTCATGCAAAAAGTAAACCTAAATTTTTCGACTATAATCATCAATTAACATTATAAAATAACATTTACCAGCATTTGATGATGGATTAATAGACCCACATATATATCGGAGTGAGTTAGCTCCAACACTTTCTTAGCTCTCCATGATTTTTCTTTCTAAAATGTTCTCGATGTTGTTTGCCAACAACAAATTCTTCACAAACTTGACAAGGATTCTGAATTTGTGGAAGACTTATCATTATGTTCTTCTGCTATAACGTTTTTAAGCCACCCAAATTCAAATGCCTATGATGGAAATGCCATAGCCAAGTTTCCCTTTAATCTTGTCGAGAAACATGATTAAGTGATGCTTTTTAATGCTATAGAAACATCTGATTTGTTGTCAAGTTAACTTAAGTAATTAACCCCCATTTTTCATCTTAAATGCAATAAACTCCATTTTTGATAGAAATTTCATACCCTTTCTCTTAGAGCCAACTAATACCAAGCAAGTTGGTTTTAAAATTTAAAACAAAGAAAACAATACAAATAATCTAATTTAAAATTTTGTTGGTGCGAATTTTTACACTCCCTTTCCCTATGACAAACATTATCGTCAAAAGTTACAGTATTGCAAAATGATTCATTTAAAACTGAAAATATTGTCTTGTCTCCATACATATGATCATTACAATTATGATCTAAATACCACAAGTTTTGTGGACTTCACTCTTCTCATAATAAGTCATTAAAGAGAAATTTCTTCCTCCTCTTTCTCTACGAAGTTTGAATTCACACCACAATTTTTATTGAGATTAGTTCTATACTTAAACTTGTAATGACCATACTTGTGGCATCTGTATCATGACCTTTTCCTTGCCATTTAAAATGACTAGGATGATCCTTGTTTGATTTGTGGTGTATGTTTCTATTCTTCTATTTCCTTTTCTCTTGTTCAAAAACTTTCAAATTGGTGGATGCTTATAATGCTTGCTTTTTTTTTTATCTTGTTGGACAATTTTTTGTTTATATGCTAACAAAGAGCATTACAATTCATCAATTGAAAGCACATCAATATCTTCAAATTTTTTTTATGAAACAAACAAGAAAATTAATTTTCAGTGTCATTTATCGAAGAATCTTCTCCATGATGGTGATGTTCTCCATCTTATCGCCATAGACTCGCATCTTGTTAGTAATAGTCATTGTACTTCCTATGCAATCAACAACAGACTCGCTTGACTTCATGTGCAGATTCTTAAACTCGATTTAAAGAATTTGAAGTTGCACACATTTTTCCCTTGCATTCCCTTAATACTTTTTCTCAATTGCATCTCAAATGTGCTTAAAGATATCTTTGCAAAGAATTGTCTCTAAGATTGATCGATCAATGGCTTGAAAGAGGTCGTTCTTGGCTTTGTCAACTTTCAGTTTCAAGGCATCCAATTTAGCCTTTTCTATATTTGTCAATACTTTAGCCGTTAGTTTTATCACTCTAGATTCAATAACATGCCAATACTCCTTAGACTCAAAAAAATTTTCACTTAACATACTTTAACTAAAAGCTTAAGAAGCCATTGATTTGTATTACCGCTACAGCTTTAACTCTTTACCACTTAACTCACTAGTTGTAGCTAAAACCATTAATTTGCACTACAACTTTAACTCTTATATCACCATTAAACATTTATAGAATAAACAAATGGAAATTAATATAAAGACAAAGGAAATAAAATGTTAGACCCATACTTAATTTCTATTAGGTTAAATTGCATTTATATAGGCATCCAATAAGATCCACAACTCTCAAGTAGTCCTTAATTTTAAAAACTACAATCCATTCACAAACTTGATCCTTAATTCTACGAACCGCAAAGTCAATCACTAAATAAATAACAACATACTCCTAAATTTTACTTACTAAAACAGACAATTAATCGATCTACCCTAACCCGGTATAAGATAAAGCAAAGGAAGTTATCTCTTCAAAAAGAAAATAATTTCTCTTTCAATGCCAATATGATGAAAGCTGCAGTAAATGAGCAATTTAACTCTCTTGTAGTTGCTGTAAAGTTGTCCCTTCAAAATGAATTATTCCTCACCAAAATTTGGTCATAAGAGGAAGGCTTTCACTCAAAAGAAGTGAATCCAAAATCTCCAAAAAAATTCTTAGGGACTTTCATGAGTATCTGATTAGAATTCTAATTTCAGTATAAGAGAGGTCACCAATGAAGATCAACCCTTTGATGTCTTTTCCTTGTACTGAAACAAATATCCGGTGCAAAAATCAAGTATCAATCTAGTTTTGCTCAATGCAATTTGTCCTGCTTGCTAACTTTCAGCTCCAAATCACCGACCAGCCTCACACCGAGAGGCCGAACTGTAACACAAGGATGGACCCTGACCAGTCTCATACCGAGGGACCAAACTAAAACACAGGGAGGGGCCACAACTGCAAACCCAGAAAATGAAAGCCCCAGCCATCCTTCCACTGATCATCTGAGCTTCTCTCTCTCTCCCCTGGAATTTCCTATTTTTGTTTGAGAGGATCCTAGGGGTATTCGTATTCCAATCAAGAAAAGTTTTTCTTTTTTAGTTTTCTTTGAACACGTTGTTATACATAGTAAATTGTGCAGTTGTTGACAGCAAGTTGGATTGCGAAATTTGGAGGAGGTAGCGAAGTTTTCCACGTAGGCGGCTGAAAATTGGGAGAACTCACCCATCAGATATGGGATATCTGGCATTGAAATCACATGTTCCTTTTATATTTCGTTTCTATATCCAGTATTTTCTTATTGCTACTAAATATAAGTACGTTCCTTCGACTACTTGTGTAGTACGAAAGGAAGACTATGGTTTCTCCGTCCAGGTAATGCTCGCATATAGTTGTCTTGGCTGTTCTTTTTCTTGCAGCGGGGATCCGTAGAGGCTTTCAAATAGAAGGAAAAAGGAGATCTATCATCTCCATTTTTGATGAAAGGAAGCTTCACTGTTTTTTTTTTTTTTGGGTTTAATTATTCGTGTAGACGGAAAGATTTCCCAATTGAGCTCGGCCTCAGGCACGGCCTTAGCAACTGCATTCTTATAAGAAATCTAATAGTATTGGTGTCCCAGCAGCTCACGACGCTCAAGTGGTCGCATTCAGATATAAGTCGTCGCAAGTGAAACCGTCACGGGTCATCTCAAAGCGAACGCCTTCTCAATCCTTTCCATTTCGTAGCAGTCGAAACGATCTTCATCTTCGGATGGCATCTACTGGCATCAATATCAAGACATGCAATCAGTTGAGGCATGTGGAATCGATGACCTGTCTGCCGTCCGGTGCCGGTAAGATCTCCCATTTGAACGCCGTCATATTGGGTGAGGCTCTTGCCTCTGAGGAGAATGATCTCGTCTTCCCCAGCGAAGACTTCTCTAGGCAGGCTCTGGTTCCTTCTCCCCAAAAGGTTTCACTCTCCTTCTATGTGCTTTCACTTTTCCTTCGTGCTTCATTAACCGTTGTTATGATTGTTCTTATTATCAGTTGCAGTAGTATCAGCAATAGTGATAGCATTAGCACTACAATTGTAGTGGTAGTGAGAGGGAATAAGAGAGGGAGTCAATGGTTTTGTTTGTATGCAATTGCTGTAACTCCAATTTTCTAAAATGAAAGGAAAGAAAAGGAAAGAAGTAGGGGTGAGCATAATTCGGTTAAAACCGAAAAAATCGATAAATCGAATTGATTTCAATTAATTCGATTTGGTTTTTAAAATTTTTTATTTTAAATCAAATTATAAATCGGTTTTTTTAATTTTTTCGGTCGATTTTTGGTTATTTTTTTTAAAATTAAAATCGACCGAAAAATTGATCTTAATTTAATAATTAATTAATTTTATTAATATTATTAATAATAATTTATTTTTTAATAATATAAAATTTAAATTTAAATAAATTTTTGATTAATTTAATTATTAATTAAATCGATGAAAAAATTTTGATTCGATTTAATCGGTTATTTTTTTATATTTTTACTTGTTCGGTCGGTTTTAATTTTTAAAAAAAATCGATTAATTCGATTTTTTAAAATTTTAAATCGAATTAATCATAATAACCGAATGCACACCCTACAAAAGAAGAGTTGCAGCATATGATATGTTCAAAGAAATAGAAAAAGAAATTGAAAATTATCTTCTTCTGTGGATGATATGATTCCTGTTTGGGGAATCAGTACGCAGAGATCTATAAAAGGTCCATTGAAGATCCCGCTGGATTTTGGTCGGATATTGCATCTCAGTTCTACTGGAAGCATAAATGGGGAGAGCAAGTCTACTCTGAGAATCTGGACATTAGGAAAGGCACCATCCACATTGAGGTACCCTGATCTGTCCTCTTAAGAAATGCTTTCCCTTTTTTTTTCTTTTTATCTCATTGTCTTCTTATTTTTTTCCCCCTTTCAGGGTAGTAGATCTTTTATCTTCCTGTTTGTCATAGTAAGTCATCGTCTATCTGTATAGCCATTTAACTTTGTTTCCAAATAGTGGTTCAAGGGTGGTGTCACCAACATATGCTACAACTGCTTGGACAGAAGCATCGAAAATGGCCTTGCTGACAAAGTTGCCTTGTACTGGGAAGGCAATGAGCCTGGTAGTGATGCCACTTTAACTTACTCCCAGCTGCTCCACAAAGTTTGCCAGGTCCCAAATTCTCTCAAAATCTCTCTTATTTCAACATAGAAGCAAAGCGTTTCAGTCGATACGGTGCTGAGTTTGTGTATCACGTGCAGCTTGCGAACTACTTGAAAGACATTGGTGTTAAAAAAGGGGATGCTGTTGTGGTTTATTTGCCCATGATAATGGAACTTCCTATTGCTATGCTCGCTTGTGCTCGAATTGGTGCTGTTCACTCGGTATTTACACAATATTATACTTCGCATTCCTCCCACTATTTACCTTTTATTAAATTATACTTTTCATTCCACAATGTTCTTTGCAATTTCCATCCCTTCAGGTTGTATTTGCTGGATTCTCTGCTGAATCTCTTGCACAAAGAATCATGGACTGCAAACCGAATGTTGTCATAACTTGTAATGCTGTTAAAAGAGGTCCTAAGCTCATCCACCTCAAAGACATTGTTGATGCTGGTCTCATTGAATCTGCAAGAAATGGAATATCTGTAGGTTAGTAATTTCTGTGTGCTTTGATCTTCAATCATGATTATCTTCCCCATGTTCATTTAGAATTGCTCTCTCTACAAGAAAGCAAATTTTAACTACAAAATTTCCTTGTGATTTTCTTTCTCTCACTCTTTGGTCCGATGCATCATTGTTGCAAGTTCCTTCTTTTACCATTTATTCTGATAGCCTAAGGTCCTAAGCCTAGAACTAGGTTCTGCCAAAAGATTGTGATCACCATTCACAGGTTGGCTAGAGTTACAACCGTTTTGGTACTACTTTAGCAATCTGTTCTCTAAGTTCATTGATCCAAATTGTGGAAGCCTATTGCTCTGATAAACTGTTGGCAATCCATAGATTGCATTCTTCTGATCTTGATTTTCAATTCTTGAATTGCTATGTTATACTTTTTGTAACAGAAAAATTGTTGACAGCCTGCTTGTTTTGAAGAAAAAGTTTGCGAAACTGTAATGCCCTCGATAGCTAAGATAAAATTTGAAAACTCCTCATCTGTTGCTATTCTTTTGATGCATGATCTATTAATTTGATGAAAATAACTTTCTTTTAAAAAAGAAAAACGTTGTATCTAATTTTATGTGCCATGGTCATGCTTACTTGATCGATTACAGCAACAAGAACTTCCAGTCTTAGGATATCATTGCTTTCTAGCTCCTGTGATTCAAGTGCACACCAATGCTTGGGCCCTGCATGTCTGCTGATTCAAATGGGTTGAGGTTGAATCGTATCATTTTACGTAATCTATTCTTTCAAATGACATCGTAATCTTGTGTAAATGATCTGATAACCAAAATTCTTGTGTGAATGATGAAACTATAAACGAGGTCAGAATTGCAAGAGTCATAGCTACCTTGCCAGTTTTTTTAACTTGTAATGAACAATCATCATATAAATCTACAGTGATTGTTCCCCTTCTCGGGCAAGTGGTTTCAAGAATCATGCTCCACTCTGCATGTCATGGTGCTCTGTGTGGCTAAGGTAAAAATAACCTTAACCACTATGCTGAGCCCTAACGTATGGGTTTGATTGCTTCTTCTTCTCTTGAATCCATCTGGCCTTCTTGAATTGCTGCACGAGATGAAGGAACCTAAGTGCTGTATTGATCCTTATAGTTGGCAATTACCTAACTCCAGAAAGGGCATATCTTCTTGTTTTTTTGACTAGATGTATGCTTAACCTATGAAAATCAGTCAGCTATGAAGAGAGAAAGCACCAAATGGCAGGATGGAAGAGACATATGGTGGCAGGTCAGTGACTATGCTAAACAAGTACTCACGTAGAATGCTTGTTTTCTCACTTTATCCGGTATCCTTGCATCAATCTCTTTATGGGATGGTAGTTTGCATGTTAGCACTATTTGGAAGTACAATGGATATCTTTTAATATTATGTAATATCTTCCAGGATGTCGTTCCAAAATATCCGATAGCTTGTGCAGTGGAGTGGGTTGATGCGGAAGATCCTCTTTTTCTGCTCTATACTAGTGGGAGCACTGGAAAGCCAAAGGTATGTATGGTCCTTACAATTTAAGGTTCTAACTATATCTCTGTTAATATTTCATGTTCAAATATAAATCTTTGAAAGGGTGTTCTCCATACAACCGGAGGATACATGGTTTACACCGCAACAACGTTCAAGTACGCATTTGACTACAAACCATCGGACGTTTACTGGTATCCATTCACAGTCAACTTCTGCTATTGTCTTTATCCTTACATTGTAATTTAATTGTCTTTTGATATGTATTTTTAACCTCAGACATGTCCTAATTTTAGGTGTACAGCTGACTGTGGTTGGATTACTGGGCACAGCTATGTCACTTATGGAACCATGCTAAATGGAGCGTCTGTTGTTATTTTTGAAGGGGTAATCTTTTGAATATTTCTAAAGTAGATAATTCTTTACAAATTTAGATGGGGACAGAGATTTTGTATACTGGAGAAAGCGTTTTAGGTCATTCATTTCATTCCATAATTAGAATTTGGGTCTTCTCAAAATATATATACATACATACATATATATATATGGTAAAAAATAATTAGAATTTGGGCACTTGGAAACCACCCAAAAAAAAAAAAGGGAAAATCAATGTGCCAAATTTAAACTAACAAGTAGAAAAGATTACAAGGAATGAATATCCATATTTGTATGTAACACATTTTGTGAATTGATTTGGTCAAATAATATGTTATGTAATCAACATGAACTGTTAGAAATCAACAACAGAAAATCACTGTGGATACAGAAGTAATATCTGATTTGGTAGGGAAGATCTGATATATTTTTGAGTGAGATTCTTGCCATCCCAAGCCAGCATTTTGATTTATATAGACCGGGATTGAGGGTTGATGAAATTTTGACCCACACTATAATCAAAGACTACCTGCCAAACTTTTTTATATGCAATATGAAGGAAGATCATTCTGCAGAAGTTATCACAGGAGTGTTTTAAATTTTATTAAACTAGATGAATAAGATAGAAGCTACAGAGTGGAAAATGCAATATTACTGCCCTATACTAGCTTAACATTTAAGTATATTATTCATGGGGAGGGAAACATGATAATTTTGCTTCATTTCCAATTGGGTTGGTTTGGGTTTTATCTTATTCAATTTAAGTGCTTTCATTAACAATGACATACGGACATGTTGGCAGGCTCCAAATTATCCTGATTCCGGACGTTTTTGGGATATTGTTGATAAATACAAGGTGTCAATATTCTACACGGCCCCAACATTGGTGCGGTCTCTAATGCGTGATGGTGATGAGGCAAGATATACTATAATCCTTGTTATTTGCAGGGAATCTAATCCTTTTCATTTGCAGGGGTGATATCCCCCAAAAATTGTGTCCAATGAGAATATATGACCATTAGATGATGTCTTCCCTGATATATGAGTGGACCTCATAAATGGCTAGGCTTGTAATTCGTCATAGCTTAAACCACGTGGTCTTGGGCAGCATTTTTTTTTTTTAGCAAATCCTTCAGCCTAATTTAGGTCTCATGGAGATTGAAGGACAAATCTTTGAATCTGACATTGAAAGCATTCCACTTTCCTTTTTTTTTTTTTTTTTTTTATTCTGATTCTAGCATTATCTATGTAATTATTTTCTATTTAGGTGTGTATGGTGCACATACACACACACAGAAGTTATGAAATGACTTCTCATGCATAGCATATTGATGGCAACTATTATTGATTATGCAGTATGTTACCCGATACTCTCGTAAATCTCTACGGGTCCTTGGTAGTGCAGGCGAGCCTATTAATCCAAGCGCCTGGAGGTTCGCAACTAAATTTTTTCCTTAGCTAATTGTTTAAATGTATTTCAAAGAAGACAAAATTTTCTAATGGTTCCTATTTCTTGTAGGTGGTTTTTCAATGTAGTCGGGGATTCCAGATGCCCCATATCCGACACTTGGTGGCAAACTGAAACTGGTGGATCTATGGTATTTTCTTTTCTTATTTGTTGCTAAATTCCTAGGAGAAATGTCCGTTCACATGGTAAGGCTCTAATCACCACATCTACCTGGCAGATAACCCCATTACCTGGTGCATGGCCCCAGAAGCCTGGTTCTGCTACTTTTCCTTTCTTTGGAGTTCAGGTTGGTGATGCAAACCTATGTTAGATGCTGCCAGACACTCAAGCTGCTATTCATTTAATTAATCTTTTACTTCCTCCAATTGCTTACTCCTTGTGTAACTGTAGCCTGTCATAGTGGATGAAAAGGGCGTTGAAATTGAAGGTGAGTGCAGTGGTTATCTGTGCGTGAAAAGCTCATGGCCTGGGGCATTCCGAACTCTTTACGGTGATCATGAAAGATATGAGACCACATACTTTAAGCCATTCCCTGGATTTTACTTCAGTGGTGATGGCTGCAGCAGGTTAGTTATTCCTGGTGTTTACTCTGTGTGTGTTGCATTCCAAACTCTTTATAGTGATAATTAAAGTTCATGTACTTTAAGCAATTTCCTGTTTTTCTAGTGCAATGGCAATGGCTGCAGTGGCTGCAGCGGGTTAGTTATTCCTGATGTATACTCCATGTCTGTATGTGTGTAGAAATACATAAATAGATGGAGGGAGAGGGAGGGAGAAAATGAAATGGTATTCTATTCAGAAAAAGCACCAGGGTGGTACTACCCTGTGTAATTGTATTTAACTCGAAGATAGGAACTGTACAAAATCTACAAACTCTTTTCATTTATTACTGATATTAAATTGTGATTTGTCCATCTGCACTTAAATAACTAAAATTTTGTCAGGGATTGTGGTTTATTGTTAACCTGTCATGTTATTACCTGGAAGGCAGGCTAAATGGACTTTATATTGTCTAAGATTCTCATGGCTCCATTTCAGGGACAAGGATGGTTACCTCTGGCTTACGGGAAGAGTTGATGATGTTATCAATGTTAGGTAAATGGTTTATAAGGATATTATGCTGCTAAGCACTTCATATTTGGACAAGCATGTGAAGTAAAATTCAAGTATTGAAGTTAAGATTATTACAATATGACCTTACATCCGAATGTCAATTTCCCGAAGTTTTTAATTTTTAGGAAGTACCATGCAATTCTTCTCCAGTGACTTCGTTAGATATTTTCTTAATGATGTGCAGTGGCCATCGTATTGGCACAGCAGAAGTGGAATCTGCTCTAGTATCTCATCCCCAATGTGCAGAGGCTGCTGTGGTTGGTGTTGAGCATGAGGTACCATTTATATTTGTGTACATATATACATATGCATGTGCGTTGTGTGTGTGTGTGTGTGTGTGTGTGTGTGTGTGTGTGTGTGTGTATAGAGAGAGAGAGAGAGAGAGGTGTATGGTTTTGGCTAGTATATCTGAACCTACTTTCATATTTTGTTGCTGTCAGGTAAAAGGACAGGGCATTTATGCATTTGTTACTGTTGTGGAGGGTGTTCCTTACAGTGAAGAACTTCGGAAGAGCCTTATAGTCACTGTGCGAAATCAGGTGTGTACTGGTTGTCTCTCTATGCAAACAGCAAACTTTATTCAGTAAGCAGACATCTTCTTTGCAATATTGATCCTGAGGTTCTTCACCATAGAATACTTAAGCATCTCAGAGAGAGTTATCCATGCTTTGAATAATTTTCTACCCAGTCCATTTAGTTGCTTGTTGATAACAGATGGCTTGGTGCCTTGTCTCTCGCATGACAGTTCTTTATAACATGTCAGTTTATCCTTGGAATTTGACCAAGTTTTGAGGGCTTCCTTGGTAACTTTGCAGTATTACATGCTAGCATGACTCTACAATGCTTCTGTTGCATTTTCAAAGATTGTTCAGCAGCTTTGTTTGGGTTCTGCAAATGCTCATACCTTTAATTTTTTTTTTTTAAATTACAAGCTATAGGTGGGAGAGAAAAAAATTAAGAAAAGAATTGGAACTCTAACTTGTAATGATGAAATTGAGCAAGTTGACTCCTAATTGATGTCTAATAAGAACAATCTTTTTGCTAAAGCTTTTTATGGTTGGTCTGACGTTGTAGATTGGAGCATTTGCTGCACCTGACAAAATCCATTGGGCACCTGGCCTTCCAAAAACCAGAAGTGGAAAGATAATGCGAAGGATTCTGAGGAAAATTGCAGCCAAGCAATTAGATGAGTTGGGAGACACCAGCACACTTGCAGATCCAAATGTGGTGGATCAGCTTATTGCACTTGCAGATTGCTGAAAGTCTATCGGTCCAAAGTTAAAGATTCACCAGTCAATAAGCATCTCTTCCCCTCTTGAATTGCTTGTTTATCATATCTGTTGTCAACAAAATAATCCAGAGCAGGTTCCTTATTCTTACTACAATCTTAGGATAGTCCCACCCATATTCTTGATGATGTCAGAACTTGTCTCAGTGTAAATTTGGCTTATTTATTTTATATAATTGATAATTTTCTGGAAATAACACCATTTCCTTCTGATGATGCACTTTCAGGTAGGCTAGTATAATGTTCAGCTTGCAGCCACAAACAATTACCACCCCTTATTTTTAAAGTGTTACTTAGAATATGAAAATAAAATATAATTAAATTCATTTTTTAATTTAAATTTGTATGTATTAATTGCATTAATTGTATATTCGATTTTTTTGATTTAGTTTAAATTAGATTTTAGTTTTAACAAAATTAAAAGTGTTCACATATTATTTTTTATGAATATTTATATTTTTAATGATATAAAATTAAAAAATAATATATTTTAGAGTTAAAAAATTTTAAAATTTTTTTATATTGATAAGTTAAATTTTTTTATATATAAAAATTTTAAAATCAAAATTCACGATATAAGATTTCAATTTAAATAATTATTTTAAAATCATCGATGTAAAATTTAAGGTTGATCAATCAATGGCTTGAAAGAGGTCATTCTTGGCTTTGTCACCTTTCAATTTCAAGGCATCCAATTTAGCCTTTTCTATATTTGTCAATACTTTAGCCCTTAGTTTTATCACTCTAGATTCAATAACATGCCAATACTCCTTAGACTCAAAAAAATTTTCAATTAACATACTTTAACTAAAAGCTTAAGAAGCCACTGATTTGTATTACCGCTACAGCTTTAACTCTTTACCACTTAACTCACTAGTTGTAGCTAAAACCATTAATTTGAACTACAACTTTAACTCTTATGTCACCATTAAACATTTATAGAATAAACAAATGGAAATTAATATAAAGACAAAGGAAATAAAATGTTAGACCCATACTTAATTTCTATTAGGTTAAATTGCATTTATATAGGCATCACATAAGATCCACAACTCTCAAGTAGTCCTTAATTTTTAAAACTACAATCCATTCACAAACTTGATCCTTAATTCTACGAACCGCAAAGTCAATCACTAAATAAATAACAACATACTCCTAAATTTTACTTACAAAAACAGACAATTAATCGATCTACCCTAACACGGGATAAGATAAAGCAAAGGAAGTTATCTCTTCAAAAAGAAAATAATTTCTCTTTCAATGCCAGTATCATGAAAGCTGCTGTAAATGGGCCATTTAACTCTCCTGTAGTTGCTATAAAGTTGTCCCTTCAAAATGTAGTTGCTGTAAAGTTGTCCCTTCAAAATGAATTATTCCTCACCAAAATTTGGTCATAAAAGAGGCAGCAAAATAGTCATAAAAGGAAGGCTTTCACTCAAAAGAAGTGAATCCAAAATCTCCAAAAAAATTCTTAGGGACTTTCATGAGTATCTGATTAGAATTCTAATTTCAGTATAAGAGAGGTCACCAATGAAGATCAACCCTTTGATGTCTTTTCCTTGTACTGAAACAAATATCCGGTGCAAAAATCAAGTATCAATCTAGTTTTGCTCAATGCAATTTGTCCTGCTTGCTAACTTTCAGCTCCAAATCACCGACCAGCCTCACACCGAGAGGCCGAACTGTGACACAAGGATGGACCCTAACCGGTCTCAAACCGAGGGACCAAACTAAAACACAGGGATGGGCCACAACTGCAAACCCAGAAAATCCAAGCCCCAGCCGTCCTTCCACTGATCATCTGAGCTTCTCTCTCTCCCCTGGAATTTCCTATTTTTGTTTGAGAGGATCCTAGGGGTATTCGTATTTCCAATCAAGATAAGTTTTTCTTTTTTAGTTTTCTTTGAACACGTTGTTATATATAGTAAATTGTGCTGTTTTTGACTGCAAGTTGGATTGCGAAATTTGGAGGAGGTAGCGAAGTTTTCCACGTAGGCGGCTGAAAATTGGGAGAACTCACCCATCAGATATAGGATATCTGGTATTGAAATCACATGTTCCTGTCAACTGTTATGCTTGCTAGCAGTCTCTGACTTGGATCATTCTTTTTCAACAGGTTGCCTCTTCCTTTTATATTTCCTTTCTATATCCAGTATTGTCTTATTGCTACTAAATATAAGTACGTTCCTTCGACTACTTGTGTAGTACGAAAGGAAGATTATGGTTTCTCCGTCCAGGTAATGCTCGCATATAGTTGTCTTGACTGTTCTTTTTCTTGGAGCGGGGATCCGTAGAGGCTGTTAAACAGAAGGAAAAAGGAGATCTATCATCTCCATTTTTGATAAAAAGAAGCTTCACTGTTTTTTTTTTTTTGGGTTTAATTATTCGTGTAGACGGAAAGATTTCCCAATTCAACCCGGCAACCGAAAACAATAAAATAATTAATTAATTAGTGGGAACAAATAAATTAACGATGATGATGCTCCCTCGGCCTCAGGCACGGCCTCAGCAGCTGCAGTCTTATAAGAAATCTAATAGTATTGGTGTCCTAGCAGCTCACGACGCTCAAGTGGTCGCATTCAGATATAAATCGTCGCAAGTCAAACAGTCACGGGTCATCTCAAAGCGAACGCCTTCTCTATCCTTTCCATTTCGTAGCAGTCGAAACGATCTTCACCTTCGGATGGCATCTACTGGCATCAATATCAAGACATGCAATCAGTTGAGGCATGTGGAATCGATGACCTGTCTGCCGTCCGGTGCCGGTAAGATCTCCCATTTGAACGCCGTCATATTGGGTGAGGCTCTTGCCTCTGAGGAGAATGATCTCGTCTTCCCCAGCGAAGACTTCTCTAGGCAGGCTCTGGTTCCTTCTCCCCAAAAGGTTTCACTCTCCTTCTCTGTGCTTTCGCTTTTCCTTCATGCTTTACTAACCGTTGTTATGATTGTTCTTATTATCAGTTGCAGTAGTATCAGCAATAGTGATAGCATTAGCACTACAATTGTAGTGGTAGTGAGAGGGAGTAAGAGAGGTAGTCAGTGGTTTTGTTTGTACGCAATTGCTGTAACTCCAATTTTCTAAGAGGAAAGAAAAGAAAAGGAAAGAAGAGTTGCAGCATATGATATGTTCAAACAGATAGAAAAAGAAATTGAAAATTATCTTCTTCTGTGAATGATATGATTACTGTTTGGGAAATCAGTACGCAGAGATCTATAAAAGGTCCATTGAAGATCCCGCTGGATTTTGGTCGGATATTGCATCTCAGTTCTACTGGAAGCATAAATGGGGAGAACAAGTCTACTCTGAGAATCTGGACATTAGGAAAGGCACCATCCACATTGAGGTACCCTGATCTGCCCTTTTAAGAAATGCTTTCCCTTTTTTTTCTTTTTATCTCATTGTCTTCTTATTTTTTCCCCCTTTCAGGGTAGTAGATCTTTTATCTTCCTGTTTGTCATAGTAAGTTATCGACTATCTGTATAGCCATTTAACTTTGTTTCCAAATAGTGGTTCAAGGGTGGTGTCACCAACATATGCTACAACTGCTTGGACAGAAACATCGAAAATGGCCTTGCTGACAAAGTTGCCTTGTACTGGGAAGGCAATGAGCCTGGTAGTGATGCCACTTTAACTTACTCCCAGCTGCTCCATAAAGTTTGCCAGGTCCCAAATTTTCTCAAAATCTCTCAAACTTCAACATAGAAGCGAAACATTTTAGTCGATATGGTGCTGAGTTTGTGTATCACGTGCAGCTTGCAAACTACTTGAAAGACATTGGTGTTAAAAAAGGGGATGCTGTTGTGGTTTATTTGCCCATGATAATGGAACTTCCTATTGCTATGCTCGCTTGTGCTCGAATTGGTGCTGTTCACTCGGTATTTACACAGCATTATACCTCACATTCCTCCCACAATTTACCTTTTATTAAATTATACTTTTCATTCCACAATGTTCTTTGCAATTTCCATCCCTTCAGGTTGTATTTGCTGGATTCTCTGCTGAATCTCTTGCACAAAGAATCATGGACTGCAAACCGAAGGTTGTCATAACTTGTAATGCTGTTAAAAGAGGTCCTAAGCTCATCCACCTCAAAGACATTGTTGATGCTGGTCTCATTGAATCTGCAAGAAATGGAATATCTGTAGGTTAGTAATTACTGTGTGCTTTGATCTTCAATCATGATTATCTTCCTCATTTTCACTTAGAATTGCTCTCTCTACGAGAAAGCAAATTTTAACTACAAAATTTCCTTGTGATTTTCTTTCTCTCACTCTTTGGTCCGATGCATCGTTGTTGCAAGTTCCTTCTTTTACCATTTATTCTGATAGCCTAAGGTCCTACGCCTAGAACTAGGTTCTGCCAAAAGATTGTGATCACCATTCACAGGTTGGCTAGAGTTACAACCGTTTTGGTACTACTTTAGCAATCTGTTCTCTAAGTTCATTGATCCAAATTGTGGAAGCCTATTGCTCTGATAAACTGTTGGCAATCCATAGATTGCGTTCTTCTGATCTTGATTTTCAATTCTTGAATTGCTATGTTGTACTTTTTGTACCAGAAAAATTGTTGACAGCCTGCTTGTTTTGAAGAAAAAGTTTGCGAAACTGTAATGCCCTCGATAGCTAAGACAAAATTTGAAAACTCCTCATCTGTTGCTATTCTTTTGATGCATGATCTATTAATTTGATGAAAATAACTTTCTTGTAAAAAAGAAAAACATTGTATCTAATTTTATGTGCCATGGTCATGTTTACTTGATCGATTACAGCAACAAGAACTTCCAGTCTTAGGATATCATTGCTTTCTAGCTCCTGTGATTCAATTACACGCCAATGCTTGGGCCCTGCATGTCTGCTGCATTCAAATGGGTTGAGGTTGAATTGTATCATTTTACGTAATCTATTCTTTCAAATGACATCATAATCTTGTGTAAATGATCTGATAACCAAAATTCTTGTGTGAACGATGAAACTATAAACGAGGTCAGAATTGCAAGAGTTTTAGCTACCTTGCCAGTTTTTTTAACTTGTAATGAACAATCATCATATAAACCTACAGTGATTGTTCCTCCTCCTTGGGTAAGTGGTTTCAAGAATCATGTTCCACTCTGCATGTCATGGTGCTTTGTGCGGCTAAGGTAAAAATAACCTTAACCACTATGCTGAGCCCTAAAGTATGGGTTTGATTGCTTCTTCTTCTCTTGAATCCATCTGGCCTTCTTGAATTGCTGCACGAGATGAAGGAACCTAAGTGCTGTATTGATCCTTGTAGTTGGCAATTACCTAACTCCAGAAATGGCATCTCTTCTTGTTCTTTTGACTAGATGTATGCTTAACCTATGAAAATCAGTCAGCTATGAAGAGAGAAAGCACCAAATGGCAGGATGGAAGAGACATATGGTGGCAGGTCAGTGACTATGCTAAACAAGTACTCACGTAGAATGCTTGTTTTCTCACTTTATCCGTTATCCTTGCATCAATCTCTTTATGGGATGGTAGTTTGCATGTTAGTACTATTTTGAAGTACAATGGATATCTTTTAATATTATGGAATATCTTCCAGGATGTTGTTCCAAAATATCCGACAGCTTGTGCAGTGGAGTGGGTTGATGCGGAAGATCCTCTTTTTCTGCTCTATACTAGTGGGAGCACTGGAAAGCCAAAGGTATGTATGGTCCTTACAACTTAAGGTTCTAACTATATCTCTGTTAATATTTCATGTTCAAATATAAATCTTTGAAAGGGTGTTCTCCATACAACCGGAGGATACATGGTTTACACCGCAACAACGTTCAAGTACGCATTTGACTACAAACCATCGGATGTTTACTGGTATCCATTCACAGTCAACTTCTGCTATTTTCTTTATCCTTACATTGTAATTTAATGGTCTTTTGATATGTATTTTTAACCTCAGACATTTCCTAATTTTAGGTGTACAGCTGACTGTGGTTGGATTACTGGGCACAGCTATGTCACTTATGGACCCATGCTAAATGGAGCATCTGTTGTTATTTTTGAAGGGGTAATCTTTTGAATATTTCTAAAGTAGATAATTCTTTACAAATTTAGATGGGGACTGAGATTTTGTATACTGGTGAAAGCGTTTTAGGTCATTCATTTCATTCCATAATTAGAATTTGGGTCTTCTCAAAAAAAAAAAAAATATATATATATATATATATATGGTAAAAAATAATTAGAATTTGGGCACTTGGAAACCACCCAAAAAAAAAAGAAGGGAAAATCATTGTGCCAAATTTAAACTAACAAGTAGAAAAGATTACAAGGAATGAATATCCATATTTGTATGTAACACATTTTGTGAATTGATTTAGTCAAATAATATGTTATGTAATCAATATGAACTGTTAGAAATCAACAACAGAAAATCACTGTGGATACAGAAGTAATATCTGATTTGGTAGGGAAGATCTGATATATTTTTGAGGGAGATTCTTGCCATCCCAAGCCAGCATTTTGATTTATATAGACCGGGATTGAGGGTTGATGAAATTTTGACCCACACTATAATCAAAGACTACCTACCAAAATTTTTTATATGCAATATGAAGGAAGATCATTCTGCAGAAGTTATCACAGGAGTGTTTTAAATTTTATTAAAGTAGATGAATAAGATAGAAGCTACAGAGTGGAAAATGCAATTAATTACTGACCTTTACTAGCTTAACATTTAAGAATATTATTCATGGTAAGGAAACATGATAATTTGCTTCATTTCCAATTGGGTTGGTTTGAGTTTTATCTTATTCAATTTAAGTGCTTTCATTAACAATGACATACGGACATGTTGGCAGGCTCCAAATTATCCTGATTCCGGACGTTGTTGGGATATTGTTGATAAATACAAGGTGTCAATATTCTACACGGCTCCAACATTGGTGCGGTCTCTAATGCGTGATGGTGATGAGGCAAGATATACTATAATCCTTGTTATTTGCAGGGAATCTAATCCTTTTCATATGCAGGGGAGATATCCCCCAAAAATTGTGTTCAATGAGAATAGATGACCATTAGATGATGTCTCCCCTGAGTTATATGAGTAGACCTCATAAATGGCTAGGCTTGTAATTCGTCATAGCTTAAACCACGTGGTCTTGGGCAGCATTTTTTTTTTTTTTTTAAAAGCAAATCCTTCAGCCTAATTTAGGTCTGATGGAGATTGAAGGACAAATCTTTGTATCTGACATTGAAAGCATTCCACTTTTCTTTTCTTTTTTTCTGATTCTGGCATTATCCATGTAATTATTATCTATTTAGGTGTGTATGGCGCACATACACACACACAGAAGTTATGAAATTACTTCTCATGCATAGCATATTGATGGCAACTATTATTGATTATGCAGTATGTTACCCGATACTCTCGTAAATCTCTACGGGTCCTTGGTAGTGTAGGTGAGCCTATTAATCCAAGCGCCTGGAGGTTCGCAACTAAATTTTTTCTTTGGCTAATTGTTTAAATGTATTTCAAAGGAGAAAAAATTTTCTAATGGTTCCTATTTCTTGTAGGTGGTTTTTCAACGTAGTCGGGGATTCCAGATGCCCCATATCCGACACTTGGTGGCAAACTGAAACTGGTGGATTTATGGTATTTTCTTTTCTTATTTGTTGCTAAATTCCTAGGAAAAATGTCCGTTCACATGGTAAGGCTCTAATCACCACATCTACCTGGCAGATAACCCCATTACCAGGTGCATGGCCCCAGAAGCCTGGTTCTGCTACTTTTCCTTTCTTTGGAGTTCAGGTTGGTGATGCAAACCTATGTTAGATGCTACCAGACACTCAACCTGCTATTCATTTAATTAATCTTTTACTTCCTCCAATTGCTTGCTCCTTGTGTAACTGTAGCCTGTCATAGTGGATGAAAAGGGCGTTGAAATTGAAGGTGAGTGCAGTGGTTATCTGTGCGTGAAAAGCTCATGGCCTGGGGCATTCCGAACTCTTTACGGTGATCATGAAAGATATGAGACCACATACTTTAAGCCATTCCCTGGATTTTACTTCAGTGGTGATGGCTGCAGCAGGTTAGTTATTCCTGGTGTTTACTCTGTGTGTGTTGCATTCCAAACTCTTTATAGTGATAATCAAAGTTTGTGTACTTTAAGCAATTTCCTGTTTTGCTAGTGCAATGGCAATGGCTGCAGTGGCTGCAGCGGGTTAGTTATTCCTGATGTATCCTCCTTGTCTGTGTGTGTGTAGAAATAGATAAATAGATGGAGGGAGAGGGAGGGAGAAAACGAAATGGTATTCTATTCAGAAAAGCACCAGGGTGGTATTACCCTGTATAATTGTATTTAACTCGAAGATAGGAACTGTACAAAATCTACAAACTCTTTTCATTTATTACTGATATTAAATTGTGATTTGTCCATCTGCACTTACATAACTAAAATTTTGTCAGGGATTGTTGTTTACTGTTAACCTGTCATGTTATTACCTGGAAGGCAGGCTAAATGGACTTTATATTGTCTAAGATTCTCATGGCTCCATTTCAGGGACAAGGATGGTTACCTCTGGCTTACGGGAAGAGTTGATGATGTTATCAATGTTAGGTAAATGGTTTATAAGGATATTATGCTGCTAAGTATTTCATATTTGGACAAGCATGTGAAGTAAAATTCAAGTATTGAAGTTAAGATTATTACAATATGACCTCACATCCGAATGTCAATTTCCCAACGTTTTTAATTTATAGGAAGTACTATGCAATTCTTCTCCAGTGACTTCGTTAGATATTTTCTTAATGATGTGCAGTGGCCATCGTATTGGCACAGCAGAAGTGGAATCTGCTCTAGTATCTCATCCCCAATGTGCAGAGGCTGCTGTGGTTGGTGTTGAGCATGAGGTACCATTTATATTTGTGTACATATATGCATATGCGTGTGCGTTGTCTGTGTGTACACTGATATAGAAAGAGAGAGGTGTATGGTTTTGGCTAGTATATCTGAACCTACTTTCATATTTTGTTGCTGTTAGGTAAAAGGACAGGGCATTTATGCATTTGTTACTGTTGTGGAGGGTGTTCCTTGCAGTGAAGAACTTCGGAAGAGCCTTATAGTCACTGTGCGAAATCAGGTGTGTGCTGGCTGTCTCTCTATGCAAACAGCAAACTTTATTCAGTAAGCAGACATCTTCTTTGCAATATTGATCCTGAGGTTCTTCACCATAGAATACTTAAGCATCTCAGAGAGAGTTATCCATGCTTTCAATAATTTTCTACCCAGTTCATTTAGTTGCTTGTTGATAACAGATGGCTTGGTGCCTTGTCTCTCGCATGACATAGTTCTTTATTCTTATTTCAACATGTCAGTTTATTCTTGGAATTTGACCAGGTTTTGAGGGCTTCCTTGGTAACTTTGCAGTATTACATGCTAGCATGGCTTTACAATGCTTCTGTTGCATTTTCAAAGACTGTTCAGCAGCTTTGTTTGGGTTCTGCAAATGCTCATACCTATAATTTTTTTTTTTTAATTACAAGCTATAGGTAGGAGAGAAAAAAATTAAGAAAAGAATTGGGACTCAAACTTGTAATGATGAAATTGAGCAAGTTGACTCCTAATGGATGTCTAATGAGAACGACCATTTTGCTGAAGCTTTTTATGGTTGGTCTGACGTTGTAGATTGGAGCATTTGCTGCACCTGACAAAATCCATTGGGCACCTGGCCTTCCAAAAACCAGAAGCGGAAAGATAATGCGAAGGATTCTGAGGAAAATTGCAGCCAAGCAATTAGATGAGTTGGGAGACACCAGCACACTTGCAGATCCAAATGTGGTGGATCAGCTTATTGCACTTGCAGATTGCTGAAACTCCATCGGTCCAAAGTTAAAGATTCACCAGTAATTAGTTTTAGCTTCCGGCTTCTGTTTTCCCGGTCAATAAGCATCTCTTCCCCTCTTGAATTGCTTGTTTATCATCTGTTGTCAACAAAATAATCCAGAGCAGGTTCCTTATTCTTACTGCAAATTAGGACAGTCCTACCCATATTCTTGATGATGTCAGAACTTGTCTCATGTAAATTTGGTTTATTTATTTTATATAATTGATAATTTTCTGCAAATAACACCATTTCCTTCATGATGCACATTCAGGTAGGCTAGTATAATGTTTCAGCTTGCAGACAAAATTTTTAAAGTGTTACGTAGAATATGAAAATAAAGTATAATTAAATTCATTTTTTTAATTTAAATTTGTATGTATTAATTGTATTAATTGTATGTTTCATTTTTTTGATTTAGTTTAAATTAAAATTTAGTTTTAATAAAATTAAAAGTGTCCACATATTATTTTTTATGAATATTTATATTTTTAATGATATAAAATTAAAAAATAATATATTTTGAGAGTTAAAAAATTTTAAAATTTATTTATATTGATAAGTTAAATTTTTTTTATATATAAAAATTTTTAAATCAAAATTCATGATATAAGATCTCAATTTAAATAATTATTTTAAAATCATCGATGTAAAATTTAAACAGAATAAAATTAAAAAAAATTATGTATAATTAATTTAATTAATATGTTAAAATATAAAATAAAAATAAACTAATATATATACTTTAAACAAAATATCTTCATTTTCTCACGTCACATTTTGCATAACCCAACTTTAGAAGCTAAGAAATCTTATAAAAAAGTTTCGAATTTCATGGCAAATATCAGACTATTTTTCAGAAAAACTCTGTCAAACTTTACACCCAAGTGATTTTGTTAGTTTATCCCACCAATTTCATTCCCCTTTTTTTGTATCTTTCACACCCTTTTTGGAAGTTAATTTGAACTTTTCTTTTATGTGTTTTCTATTGGAAAATAACTTTTACGTTGAACATATATAATACGCGAAGATGCTTCTCATGTTTAGTACAAGTAATTAATTAAAAGTTAGGATTTATAAAATTTTTCATAATCTAACTCATTTATGAAATAATTTTTTCTCATTCATAATTTTAATCTTAATTAATTGTCTTTAAATATCCAAAAACAGTTTTATCCCTAAAAAAATCCTCTAACTCATCCTCCTAAAAAAAAAAAAAGATGAACAAACAAAACAGAGTAGTAACCTTATTCATCTTAAGTTTTAGGAGCACCAAGATGTATTCACACTACCAACTCAATTGTCACGTAGCTAAAGATCACTTATTTATACCTTTAAAATTGTCAAGAGATTTTTTTGATCATGATGGCTATCGAAGAGATGATCGATCCACAGTTGTGTAAGTTATTTTTTATCACTTTGATCAAGATAAGCCATTCATAGTATCCTTCTTTAAAATCGAAAACAACAAATAGTTTTGAATATCTTAGACAACTCTCTTTTAGTCACGTCCGTAAGCAGCATGTTGAAAAAAAAAAAGATTTATCCAATTTATTCTGAGTCAAACAAAAGTTAAGAGACTTCGTGAAAGACTACATGAGGAGATTTATTGAGGTTACCTTACCAATGAAGGAGTTAGAGCAAATGGTAGTTGTTTCACTTGTTAAGGAAGGTTTGTTGGGCTATTCATTCCATGATTGATTAAGCAACAAGCTGCTAGTAAACATGAATGCTCTTTCGATTAAAGTAAACAAATAAATTGATGAAGGAGAAGATAAAAAGAGTATGTAGGAGCTATTATGATTATATGAAGGAGTAGTTGCACAAACCTAAACCAAGGAATAATCATGGTAACTAAAAAATGTCGTAGAAGCTGCCCACGCTTTTAAGGTACCAAATGAAAGATAATGAAGAAGGTGAAAAGAAGTATACTTTATTGATTATATCTAGAAAGCACATTTTGACAATCATACAAGATGATCTAAAGGTTAGAAAATCGCCTCGAATGTTGGCAGATCCAAGTTGTTGTGATCAAATGAAATTTTGCAAATTTCATAATGATCACAAACATGATACAGAAGATTTTCAATATTTGAAAGAAAAGATAGAGCATCTTATCCACATGAACATCTTTCTCGTTGTGTGGATAAAAGTAGAATGAAAGTAGGAAAAACAAGGAGGTTAAAGTTCCCCCTTGAAAGAAATACTGGAAAAGAAATGCGAAGGAAGTTTCATTTTCCATGAACTAGAAGTTAAACCTAGCCAAAAGAAGGAACAACAACAACTTCATCCATTTAACTAGCTCATTAGTTTGGAGCTATTAAAAAACAAAAGGAAAGTGATAAATGTAGTAGTTAGTGGTACAACATCTGGTGGAGAAACTACTGCCAAAAGGAAGGTATATGTTAGAAAACAATGGGAAGAAAGGCTAGAAACAAAGAAGCTTCATTCTAAAGAAATAATTGTTTTCTTAGAAACAAACCTATAAGATGTTTTGACTCCTTATGATAATGCTCTACTCGTCACTGTGACAACTGTCAACTATGATGTCAGAAGAATGCTAATAGTTATGGAAGCTCTATTGATGTGACGTATTATCAGATATTCTTAAGACTTAGAATGCTAAAAGATTTTCTGAGACCTTTCGATACTCTTTTAACAACTTTTGAAGGGAAAAGTTACCATAATGACCATATTTTGGATTGTCAAAGCACCAGCAACATATAATGTTGTAATTGAAAGGCACATACTAAATTCGTTACAAGCAGCATTTTTGACCTATCATTTCCTACATAAAGAGGAATGGAAATATTGAAGGAAAATCAATAACCAACCTAGCAATGCTACCGAACTCCCCTAAAAGGGAAGAATAAGCTAAATTTTCAAATTAATCTTGATCAATAAGACAAAAAAACAACTTTAAATAAAGTGAAATTCTGAAATTTTAAGCACTAACTTGATGTTTTAGCATCTCTTTAGAGATGTCCTTAAAATCAACCAACATGATATTTTTTAGGAATCGAACACTGCATAGTCCTTATCATTTTATGACATGAATGAAAAGATGGTTATCACATCATATCAATCTATGTCACGAAAGTTTGTAAAATATGGCATGATTTTGCTCTTGCTTTTGAATTATGGTTTTAAGTAGGCTACTTGTGTTGATCATAAAATTATCTATCTAGCTCCTTTCTCTCTTTCAATTTATATGGATAGTTTTGGTGGTTAGTTAAATACTTATTTTTTTTATTTATCTAATTATTATGATCGTCACTTTTTTTCCATCTTTTTTAATGTTCGAGAAAATTTCTTATTTAGAGAGCTAAGATTTTCTGCATTTTACTGTTACCCTCTTAGATTAACATGTGGTATGCATTGTGCAAATCTTTTATGGGCCATGTATGAGAATGTGTCTGATATCTATTTTGTGGATTTTGATTCCCACTAGTCTTTCGCAGGCTTAGCTTAATGGGTTCATATTTCTTACCCAATAGCGTGATTGTGGCTTATTTAAACAAGAATTGGTATTTCCCTTACAAAAATCATTTGTAAGTGCTTTGTATCTTGGTTCTTGTAAACATTACCTACATCAATCCATGAATTATCACCATAATTTATTGATGGAAGTCTCTTTCCCTAT
This sequence comes from Moringa oleifera, assembly GCA_021397835.1. Classification (NCBI taxonomy): domain Eukaryota; kingdom Viridiplantae; phylum Streptophyta; class Magnoliopsida; order Brassicales; family Moringaceae; genus Moringa; species Moringa oleifera. Next base: position 2,073,745 of record JAJFZO010000659.1, on the reverse strand, counting down.
TACTCATGTATGTGCATGGTTAGTAACTTTTTGATAAAATCATTTGTGATGCATTGTCATTTGAGCAAAACAAATCTAGGTTATATGATCTAAATGGGTATATTTCAGTATATGATGATCCAGTATTCATGTTGAAGTGATGGTACTAGGGGTGGCCACAGTTAGGGTTTGATTCTGTTTCAATTCCCAACCGTCGATTCAAGGTTCATGGTTAGAACGAACCGGAACTTGAACCATTAAATTTCGATTAAGGTTAAGGTTTGTTTCAAAAGCAGTTTAGGTTTTGGTTCACAAATGATTCAGGTTCAAGCTCAGTTTAAGTTCAATTTAAGTTAGGTACAAATTCAGTTAAGGTTCAAGTTCGGTTCAAAGTCGGTTCAAAGAATTTGTTTCTCTTTAATAAGAGTATTTTATATTTAAATTAAAATTTTTAAATAAAATGTTTTAATAAAAATGTAGTGATCATTTTTTTCATTAAAAATATATTTTTAAAATTAAATTATTTTATATATTTTAAAATTATTTTTATAAAAATTTTAAATTAAATTATTTTATATACTAAAACTATCGATTTTGAATTGTCGATTTTAAATTCAGTTTAAAATTTATATGAACCACAATCAAACCATACTTAAAATGGTTTCAGTTACGATTCGATTCATTGGTTTGAACGAAACCGTGGTCGCCCCTAAATGGTACCATATTATTATATTTGGATGTACAAAATTTTACTAGATTTTCAAGGTTGTAATTCTACATTATGAAGTTTGCATTATCATGTGCAAGTAGTTTCTTCTTATAGGGTTCTTTAATTACATGTTTTTTTTTCCCCATGATAGTTATATGACTTAAATTGGTGATATTGTTGAGTGTTTAATTTGTTTTCATATAAAATGTATTTGGTTGGTTGAAGTCGTGAAATTAGTTTTCAATAATATCCAAAAGAAAATAATATATTATTCTCAATTATGGATCGATGATATAGTTTTAATCAATATTTTTTTAAAAAAAATAATTATTATGAGTTTTATAATGATATTTAATGGATTATGTATAACAGTGATTGTTTTAATTACAAATATATTTTTTGTTACTTAATTTATTCATATGATGTATAATTAAATACCAATAAACAATGAAAATTAAATTTAAAAAGTTAATAATTTTTTAAAATTTGCTTCAAATTTTATGATGATTTTTAACTGTTTTGTTATTATATTAAGATAATTGTTTTTAAAAACCATTCAAATTTTGTGAGCCTTATAAACCATCATAAAATGTTAGGTCTTTTAATAATGACTTAAAAATTGTTATAAGTTTATGATGATTAAGAAACGATAAAACTTTATGACGGTTTGTTTACAATAATTCTTAATCATCATAATTTTATGATAATTGAAGTAAAATTATATTAATTTTTAAAACAATCATAAAATATTTATAATATTAAATATAACAATGTTTTAAAAACTATCACAATTTTTTCCATTTGACAATTTTCAATGTTATAATAACTTATTTTATAGCATTGAATACGAGCCTTTTCAGTTTCTTATAAGCATCACCATGCCAGTATCTTCATTTAGCTTGCTTATTCCTGCCTCTTTCTTCTTTTAATGTGCTTACGTTTAATTTCTTCTTAATCCTCCTTATTAGCTACATTTCTTCGTATTATTATTTAAACTGCCTATATTAGTTAGGCCTAACTACTCGAGTCTTTCTTCATCTCTTTTGGGCCAAGCTGACACTTTCATACTTTCTATCGCATATCATTAATGAATTAACTATCACAAAAAAGAAAAAAAAAACCTATATTAAAAAGGTGCTTAGTAGATATGGTATGCAATATTGTACAGTTGGGGACACATCTGTGGTAAAAAGTGATAAATTCAACTTCTAACAATGCCCTATAATTGAACATAAGACAAAAGTTGCAGAAATTCCCTTATATTTCTACTATAAGGAGTTTCATGTATGCTCAAGTATGTACGTATCTGGATACAGTATCCATAGTGGGGATAATAAGCAAATATTTGAGTAACTTTGAATTGGTTCATTGGAAAGTAGTGAAACGGGTTATGCAATATTTCCAAAGAACAAAAGATTTCATGCTCACATGTTGGAGATTTGATCACTTAAAAGTTGTTAGATACTCATACTTTGATTTTTTGCTAAGTGCCTGGATAGCAAGAGATCTACTTGACACTATTTTTTCATTCTAGCTACAGGAATAGTTTCTTGGAAAAAGTATCACATAGTCACTTACAATCACTTCAACCATGAAAGCTGGGTTTATAACCTACTATGAAGCATCTAACAATAGGATGTAGCTGTGGAACTTTATTGTCGGGCTATAGATTATTGACGGTATTGAGAGACCACTAAGGATTAACTCTGATAATAAAACAGTTATACTATATTCCAAGAACAACCGTAACTTATCAAAGTTTAAACACATTGACATCAAATTCTTAGTGATGAAGAAAAGAAGTCAAAGTGATCAAGTGTCAATTGAACATATCAGCATCAATTTCATGATAGTCGATTCACTCATCAAAGGCTTGCCATCTAAGGTATTTCATGAGCGTGTGGGTCGCATGGGGATTCTTCTTTTGGATGATATACCCATTTAGTGAGACCTTGTATTTACTCTAGCTGATTGAGACATAAGATCATATATTACTTATTTTGGTTATAGTACGTTCTAAGGTTTAAAAATATGATATGTATTTGGTTTAACAATTTTGAAATATAGAAATCATGATTTACTTTAACTTTTTAGTATATGGTGCTTGTACATATGATTATTGAGACTCGTAAGGGTTTTAAAGTGGATCAATTGAAAATAGGAATGTGTGGATCACATATTCACATAATTTTTATGCTATACATCCATAATTGATCTAGTATTAATTATATTAGTATTGTGATTATTGATTGATCTTGTTACAAATATATAATAATAACCACTTTAATCCAAGATTAATAGATTAGATTGTGGTTAAGATATTTTTATCATTAAATAGCATTGTTGAGCTCAACTAAAGATATTTAACCATGCGTTATATACGATAGCGCACCCAGCCCAAGTGGAGATTGTTGTTATTTGTCAAATTTAGGCTTACATGTGATATGCTACACGTGACTTTGCCAATAAATATTAAGCTCAATAACGTGATTTAATACATGTTTTAATAATGAGCTGAAAAAATCAATAATTTAAAAGAAGTGAACCAAGTGTGTAAAAATTCATTACTCATTTATGTTATTTATGATAGAGTGATAACATAATTGGGTATATATATAAAGTAGAAGATAGGGTTATAATCCTCAAAAAATAAAGAAGTTATAGAAATTATTAAAATATTAAAGAAGTTATCAAAAGTTACAATACAAAAGGTAACTTATTATTTTTCTTTATCCCATTAAGAAAAATACAATATGTTGTATCTCTCCTTGTTCTTTTGAAATATCAATCAACTATACTGATAGTGGCTGCCATCATTGATTTAGGTAAGTTTTTTCTTTTTTAATCTCAACTTATACCCTTCATAATCTTTATGATCCAAGTATGTGAACATTTTATTTGATATTTAATTTCTACTTTCTTTTATAGTAGATATTAACTTGTTCATGTTAATTAAAAACATGAAGATTTCTTTTTGGTTGGAAGGCTCATATTGAATTCGTTATAGGTGGTAGTTTCAACCTACTATTTTCCTACACAAAGAGCAGTAGAAGTAGTGAAGGGAGATCAATAACTAACCCAGCACTGCTAACTAACTTCCCTTAAATGAAGAATAAATCAACTTGCCAAATTAATCTTAGCAATCAGACAAAAGACAATTTCAAATATTGCATTGTCGAAATAAAATCCTTGAATTTTAAATATCAATTTGATGTTTTAGCATCTCTTCGGAGTCCTTAAAATTCACTAATATGACATTATTCCATGAATCAAACACTTCGTTGAAAGACCCAAAATTCAAGTTCTTACCACTTTGTGACATGAAGGAGAAGATGGTTATCACATCAACAGTAATATGCATCATTGAAGTTTATAAAATATCGGATGATTTTGCTCTTGTTATTGAACCGTAATTTTAAGTAGTTTGCTTGAACTGATCGAAAAATTATCTATCTTGGCCTTTTTTCTCTCTCTCTTTCGATTTACATGGATATCGTCTTGGGTGGTTAATTAATTGCCTATTTTTCCATTTGTCTAATTGTTGTGATCGTTGATTCTTTTTCATCTTTGTTAATGCTAGAGAAGATTTTTTGTTCAGAGAGTCAAGATTTTCTCATGTTTTGTTGTTACTCCTTTAAGTTGACACCTGGCAGCAGGCTTTATGCGAATCTTTCATGGATGATGCATGAGAATGCATCTGCTATCTATTTTGTGGGTTTGCAGGCTTAACTTAATGGGTTCATATTTCTTACCTAATAGCTTAATTATGGCTTATTTAAACAAGAATAGGTATTCCTCTTACAAAAATCATATGTAGGTTTTGTATCTTGATTCTTGTAAGGCACTATGTGCACCAATCCATGCATTATCACCATAATTTATCGGTTGAGGCCTCTTTCCTTGCTACCCATGTTTGGGCATGGTTAGTAACATAAAATCATTTGTGATGCATTATCATCTGCACAAAACAAATCTAAATTATGTGATCTAAGTAGATGTATATTTCGGTATATGTAGATTCAAAGATCATGTTGAAGTGGTGGTACCATATTATTGTATTTGGGTATACAAAATTTTACCAAATTTTCACCGTTGCAGTTTTATATTATGAATTTTGCATTATCATGTGTAAGTATGCGGTCTTTTAACTATATGATTATTTTTTCTGTGACAGTTAAATGATTGAAACTGGTGATATTGTTGTTGATGATTTTATTTGTTTTCATATTAAATGTAGTTGACTAGGTAAAAGTGATGAAATTGGTTTTCACGGAAATCCAAAAATAATAATATATTATTCTCAATTATAGATTAATGTTATAAGTTGAATCAATATTTTTTAAAATTTTTAATTATTATGAGTTATATAATAATATTTAATTATAACGATGATAGTTTTAATCATAAATATATATTTTTTATTATTTAATATTATTAAAAAATACTAAAACATTATAATAATTTTTTTATATTAATTTTTAATCATCATAATTTTATAATAATTCAAAACTTATTAAAACTATTAAAAGTATTTCGTAGTGTTGGATACAAACCTTTTCAATTTCCACGAAGCATCACCATGCTAGTATCTTTACTAGGCTTGCTTGTTTCTCCCTTTTCCTTCTCTTAATAGCGGTTATGCTTAATTTCTTCTTAGTCCTCCCAAGTAGGCAACATATGTTCCTAACTGCTGTTCAAACCGTCCATATTAATTGGGCCTAACCCTCAAACCTTTCTTCGTCCCTTTCGGGGCAAGCCTATACAGTCCTACACCCCCCGTGCACCATTAATGATCAGGCACCAGTGTCCTATCACACTTCTAGGCCTCTCCTCTTCAACGGCCAAATCAAACTCATCCGGTTGATTGAATCTCGAAAGGGTGTTCCTTCACTCTCCCCCACTGTTTCTCTCACCAATTTCCCTTCTCATGTTCCTTTAAATCCAAATATTTTCTCCTAAAACAGGGATTAGACATTCATATTTTATTTAAGGTTTTATCCCTATTCGATTAATCAAAACAGAAAATTATGTGATTGTTTGAGCTTGAGTAGGGACTTTCATTTTGCAGAACTGGGAGCTTTCTGCCACTAGTTCTGGTGGCTCATATTGGAGCAAGGTCATAACAGCACCAACAAACTGAAACTTACCAAACACGCAAAAATTTGCCAAGGAGAATTATATATTGCAAGTCTCCCAGAGCAACAGAGTCCAAGAAACTACAGCCATCCTCCAACCAAATGAAATGTGCATGTAATAGACTCTTGAGACATGCACCCTACATTTGCTTTGCCTTAATGAAACAAGTAGCACTATGCTTGTTCTCAATCACAATTGTCAAATAGATATGGAACATTAAATCTTTCATCCTCCCTTGCTCTTCTCCTTTCTCTTGTGCACAAATTAATTTCATCATTTTACTAATTTCAGAGCAGTAGTCAATGCTCCAAATCTTACCCAAGAAAAAAAAATAAAAATTAAAGTTTTACTAGTCAACTTGATCTCTTTTTTAACAGCCTGACCTATCATCTAGTTGACGCCCCATCTCTTTTAAATTTACTGTTTACATAATTCAAGTTCACAATCCATATAAATAACAAAAAGTAAAATGGACAAGGCTCTAAAGATTACTGGATGATAGATTCCCTTCCTCTCGAAGCAAGTCAGTCAGCACAAATTTGTCAAAAATATGAACTCATACAAGCTGGACTACTACCTCTAAGAATATATACCATCAGCGCAACTGGTCCAAGATCCAGCTGAATAATCAAAATGCATCAACAATAATAGTTGCAACAGCAAGGAAAAAGTGTCAAACAAAACAAATAGGTTAAAAGGGCACATAAGACCAAACCATGTTGAAATGTGATAACAACACAACTAATAATAAAATTCAATAATAATGTAACACAAAAGCTATCCAGTCTGCATCTCCTCAACGCCTAGATGCCAAACAACTGCAGCATGCTCTGTGCAACGATTAAAAATACCAACTAGGTAACACACTAGATTATTTAATGGTTTCATCTTCTCCAAGTAAACTCATCTTTCTGTAAATTCTTGTTGGAACAACACCAAGTTGCAAGAAGCCTCAAAAGCTTCAAGAAGCAAGGAAGCAACGAGGGGGGACAGAAAAGGAAAACAAAAAAAACAAAAACAAAAACACAAACAAAAAATTAGGTGCTGATCAGGAACTTATGCAGACAGAGAAAACTAACAGCAATTTATTAGCTCCTTTTCTCTTCTTCTTATCTTCGTTTGGGGGCTGGGGAGGAAGTGGGCATTATATAAGGAGGCAATGGAAAAGAAGATTCATTGCACCTGTTATGGACTTCCATACCTTTTTCATGCAACAGCTCAAGCACCATTTGTTGCTTCTCAATCAGAATCTTCATAAACATCTCCATCATCAGATAACTCATCAAATGATCTTATGTCAAGCTGGTAGCGAAGGATACCTCCAATTCCACCAAATCCTCTGCAAAATTGTGATCCTTCTTGGGATTTATTGGTGACAAATTCCAAGGTGCAACCAAAGCGCTTGTACTCATTAGCAAACCACTCAAGTAAAGGCATTTTCTCTTGAACTTCCAACTCCACATTGGTGGCCGCATCATGGAAGTTGCCCTGATCAGCCTCTTGGTCCTTATTTAGATGCTTTATCACAATTTCACCAGTAGAACTGTTTTTCAGCAGATACCTATTGATATCCAGATTTTCCCACACAATAAGAGTTTCTACAGCACCCATTTCAAGAGCCTTTAATGTATCATCTACACCAAAGACATATTTTCCAGTATCCTGGCTGATTTCCTCAAAGTATTTCCCAATTAAGCGTTTTTCCTGTATGAACTTCACATTTGATAGAATTTCAGCTGATAGCTCGATTGCTTGGTTAAAACCATTCTCCCCTCCGTATGAAACATCAACAACATTTAATATCTTCGCCTGTAAACGAGGGTCAAACATGTCTGACTGGCTCAGTTCAGTCTTGAAGTCAGCAGAACCAGCAAGTATTAATCCAGCAACATTAGGCTGACTTGTAGCAGGATTGATGAAAAACTGTGTGGCAAGTTCTGCTGTCTTCCTCACATAGTTGTGCCGTTTCTCCATCCGAAGACGAGCAAACCGCAGAGCTGACTGCCCTCCTCTTCCATGCTTCTTTGGAAGATCAACAGTAAACTTATGAAGCACCTCTCTTGTGTTCCCACTTAATGTGCCAAACAGCGTGCCATTCCCATCCATAACAATAAAACCAAACTTGTCATCAGATTCTAAAAGTTCGTTTAAAGCTTCTGTGTGAAACTTGTTATCACAGAGGTACAATGACGCATTTATAGGCTTGAAAGGCTCAAAGTCAATTGTCACTTTCTTTTCCTTTCCATCTTCAGTAACGATTGTCCCAGTATAAAGCACCAGCCCATTGGGAGGAACCTTGTTATAAAGCTTCAGGCGCTGTTGAGCAGAAGTAATGGCAGCCAACACAGACTGACGGTTCACCCTACTCTTGATGTTTGAAGCAGTTCCAAATTCATCACCAAGCATTTTTGTAACTCGAGAAATTTGATCACGCGGAGGCATTATAAGAGATATCATACTCGTGCCATTTCCTCTGGCAGATTCCAAAGCCTTGATCAACTTTTTGATCTTCCATATCTCAATGTTTTTATCTGATTCATGACCATCCGCCATTGCAGGAAATGCTAGCCACTACACGAACAACAATATAGAACCTATAAAGAGCACATAGAACAGATATTTAACTTTGGAGCTAACAACCCAACAAGGACAAGACACTATTATTTCACTAACAAATGAATCACAAGAAATACATACCATCAATACTCCCTCTATTCCATAATTTTAATCATATTTGACTTGTGGAAAGCGTTTCTCATATCTTTTTAACTATCACATATTATTTTTTGAAAAAATTAATTAATTGTGAATGAACTCCACTGAGTAATTTGCAAATTTTTTGATATTTTATTGAATAAACATTGAGACCAAAAAATAATCATTGAATTGAGTAAATAACATGATGTGACAGCAAGCAGGAGCCGAAGGGAGTAGAATGAAAGGCCACTAAACCATCTGTCAATGTTCTCATAAAACGACAAAGTCCTAACAATGTGCTCCTATTGCTTAACTTCATAAGTTATTTTGACACACTATCAAACCTGATGAATTGACTTTATTTCTGTAATATTTTCCCCACTAATTCCCCTTCTTCTGTTCACTATTCCAGAACTACCTTCAACTCTCTACTTCTCCAATCATCAATCCCAAGCCTCCTCATGCACTGATCACTTTCACCTAGCAGTTATCTGTGTTGTCAAAAGCAGTAGAATAAAGTGCAAAAAGAAATCCATATGCCAAGTGGCAAAAAGTTGAAAGCTACAAGAGAAGAAACTAAACAAGTCAAAATCACTAAAAAAGAAAACAAAGAGCTGAGCATGCTTGACAGCAATATCACCTAAATTAAGAATCCCAAGATACTAAACATATATCTTTCCAACTTCTTCTGCCCATTGCTACACTAGCAAAACACCAAGATCTTTTCTAGTTTTATTTTTAACATCAGGGCAATAAAACAAACAATAATCTTTACTTTCAAAGCCAAAAGCAACCATGTATGTTTAGAATATGAAAATTCCATTCACTTGACATACAAACAATGCAAAAAGTAAAAACATGAGGGGAAGGCTAAAGTGATCATCGGAGAAGCGCCACCAATATCCATTAACATTCATTAAGCAATATCTCTTCATCACCAAGCAAGACATCATAACATCTTTTACAATACTCATTAAGTCACTCATCTCACATAGAAGTCTATACCTGTTTCTCCTCTAAACTTATCCTCCTCATTCCTGCATTTACTTCAGTACCAGAAACTAACCACAAAGCTAAATACATGTTGAAATGGAACCCTCCGAATAAATATCTATAGCTCAAAACACATAAACATTGTCTAACAAACACCACAAAACCAGAATACAAAGAAACAAATAAGCAAGAACACAAAATGAAAAATCAAAGGGAATGTCTGCAAGCATCCCTATTGCAGTAAGATTGTACTTATAAAAGCATTGGATGATAAGAGCACATACAAAAGTTTTTCTTTTTTAAATCAGAAAGAGCAAATACCAAATATACAAGTTACTATAGTCAGATATACTCTACAGAACAAAGTTTTACTCAATGTCTTAGAAACTGGACTAGACCAGCCAGATAAATTGCAAAAAGCCTCTCTGTCTCTAAGGTTATGAATTTGATTGGCTCACATATCAAGAAGCACAGAACACAGAGAGAACAATAACAAATGTCAACTCCCAACCTTTGAATGCTTAATTTCATCCATTTTCCCAAATAAAAATCCCTTGCATCACTAACTTCTTTTTTTTTTTACTTATTCATTTTGTTTCAAACTGCTGTTTCCTTTCTGTGGTATCATAATTGTAATAATACTATAACCAAGAGACTGAACAGTTTTCACATGGGCACATCAATTGGTGATTTGAATGGTTAAGTGAACAAGTGATTCTAATGCTTAGTGTTGTCCACCTATTGTTGTGGTTGTCGTTGGGTAGGTGGGTTCTGAGGAGAAGTGAAGTGCTAGAAAAGATGTTTAAGAAAGGTCCAGGAAGGGTTTTAAGGGGCGCCAAAACAAGAAAAAGGCGGTATAGAAGGCAAATATAAGAAAAGATTTGTTTTAGTTTATGTCAATGCTTCAAGCTGATCTTCTTCATAAGCCACAGACTGACAAAAGAAGGGTTCGTGATCTGAATTTGTAGTAAAGCAAACACATGGATTCTAGCGATTAAAAACGGATTCAGCCATCCTAAACGCAAATCAAAAGAAAAAGAAATAATATTGTGCAACGAAAGAGATCGCTGTAAAATACAACCGCGTTTTCACCCCGCTTGCCACCTCAGTAGAACGCTTTCAAAGGACTTCAATCACAAAACTTAGCACTTGATGGTACGGAACCAAAGAAATAAGAAAAACGTAATGAAGTCATGAAAAAATACAGGACCCTAACATGAGGAGGGCGGGGTTCAAGAGGCCAATCCATGCTAAACAGAAAACAAGCAGATCATAAATACAGCATCAGAAAAAAAAAATCACCGTGAGGAAGAAAAGGTTAGCAGCATAAAGTTGTAAAAGAAAACCGGTGAATAAACGTACCCCTATCAACGCCGCCTCAGGCAAAGACTCCCTCTCTCTTTCTCTCTGAGAGGACTCTAGGGTTTTCCAATTGCGGGTGGCCAAGCTTGCTCGAGCTAGTTCCAATTTTCTTCTAACTTGGTCTCTCACGTGAGACTCACGTGATACTGGATGCGATAACAAAACCATTCCCTCGTGCTTTCCCCTTTAAAGGCGGATTTAGCACCCTTTCCTTCAATGATAGTGGTAGATAACTTATTCTGAAAATTTTTGAAAGTGAACATCAAGTATATTTAGAGATTTATTTATAAAAATAAATTTTGATAGATATATTTTTATAAGTAAAAATAAATATTTTTTATAAAAATATAATTTTCATAAAATTTGAGAAGCTCCAAACATAACATCTGATTTGGCAAACTATTCAAACTAGCAAAAAATTATGACGAACAAGACGAAATAATTGTGAAAGGGGTAAAAACGTGGAGAATCAAGTTGATTTTTGATAAATAAACAATAGAACTCATAATGCTAAAAAAACCAAGAGTGTGTCTTATTCCAATAACATAATTTTGAATCTTTATTCATGCATAAATTAAGTAAAGATGGGCACAAGTGAGTTAAATGCACGATTGCAGGAGATGGGCATAAGGTTGAATTGTCTAGAGGCAAAGGATGTGAGATTCAAAGTAACTTGAAGGTTTACTCTCAAAGTTCGATCATGACTTGAAGAAAGAAGTTTATGCCCTTCAAGATTTCTTTATGTGAAGAGATCCATGGGTTGATGGACAACTTCTAGAGGCAACTCTATGAGGTGCATGCTTAATAGGAGGAAGTCCCTATTGATTAGTAATAGAGTTAGGCTAGATTAGAGACACATAAGATATACTTGCCCAAGCCCAAAAGTTTTTCTTATGTGAAGAAGGTTGGCAAGATAGAGAACTTCTTGTGGGGATTGGAGGAATATTTGGGATTCATAAGGATCAATGAAGGAAGTACCAAGATCCATCAAGCATCTCTTTATCAAACAGACATCGCCCTGTTGTGATGAAAGAGGAAATCCAATAATATTGATAAAGCTATCTATATGTTGAACTTTTTTACTAATTTTAAATTAGAGTTGAAGAAGCAAATCTTTTATTAGAATGTCAAAGAAGAAACTAAGGGGAAACTTCATCAACTTAAACATTTAAGTAACGTCCATGATTGTGTAAGAGAAATCATAGTGTTGAAGATTCTTAATTTTACAAATGGTTAAATATTTTTCCTCTTTTAGGATGGGCTCATGAAGTGGATCAAGGTGGAGCTAGACAAGCATAATTCCAAGATCTTGCTTTGATAATCACCGCAAGAAAAAATTTTTATTTAAATTTAGAGATTTTTTGTAAAAATAGCCATTTTAACAAAAAAAATTTGGCAGAAATTGTCCCCTTAATATTACTTTCATGAAAAATTTCTAATGACATTCGAATGAAATTTAATTTTAAAATTTTGAAAAATATTATATTTGTATATTTATTTAAAATAATAAATAAAAAGTAAAATTGTTACAAACTTCATTTCATAAGAATAAATTTAGTTTCTAACAAAAATTATATCATTACCATTCTTGTAAAACATGTTTTCGTAAAAACAGTTAATAAAACTTTTGAGAATTCTCACCAAAAATTTCTACCGTAATTTGTAACTTATGCACATAGAAAGTGACAAATGACAACGTTAATTAATTACTGTAAAATGAGTTTGGTTGCCATTTTAATGTATTATCATGGAATATGATTCGTGATAATAATAATTTATTGTAATATTATGGTGATTTTGTAATTTTGTTTTGTGTTTTTTATTGAAATTTTAAAATCATAAATAAAAAATATTTATATAAATAATTTTACTATTTTTATTATAAATATATTTTAATTAATTTATATATTTTAATTTATGAAGGATTGCAACAAAATGTTTTGTGAGAATGCTAAAATAATTATTAAAAATTTATTTTTTATTTTTTAATTAATATATAAAAATTATAATATACATTATTTAGTTTATATAATATTAATAAATAAATATTATCATAAATTAATTAAATTAATTAGACAATAAAAGCACATAAAATCACATTAAACAACAAATCATTATATTTATTATCAAAATACATAGTATACTTACATAAAATGTTCAAACCACAAATCAAATAAAAATCAATTTGATCTAATTAATCATCTTTCATTCGATCATGACCATCATGACCATCATCATATTACTAATTGAAAAAGTACCTTATTGACTTAAAATACTTTATTACGGATTCATTTGTCTAATGAGCCTATTAAGAATTTCTTCGTTGAGACTATTTCTTTTATGAGTTCTTTTTTTTTTTTTTGCATTCTAAGAAAAAATAGAATTTTTTCTATAAAAAAGCTTTTCTTCGCGATTCTAAAGATATCAAGAACGAGGTGTAAAGAAAAATGAGTATATTTTCTTCATAGTTTTTGACATGTGAAAAAAATTTATCTTTTTTCACAGTTTATTAGTTATTTAGGGTTTTATAGAGATTTGTAAAGAAATATTTAATAAAATAATAATTAAACATTATTTGAAAATTTTAAAATAATATTTTATTATTTAATAATCTTTTTTACAATTTTTAAAAAAATTAAAAATATTTAAATAGTAATTTAAATTAATTTAATATTTTATTTTAAAAATTTTAAAAATTTTCATAATCATTAATAATTGTGAAAAAGTATCCTATTATTAATTTATTTATTATTTAAATAATATCTTAATACTTTTAAAATTAATAATAATAATTTCATATTTATAAAATAATAATTTTATAATTAAAATAAAAATATAAAATAATATTAACTAATAAATAATAATTTCATAGTTATAAAATAATATTTTTAAAATAACAATTTAATAATAATATTTTATAATAATTATTATTATTAGATTGTTATTTTATATGCTTTTGTTGTTATTATATATTTATTATTTTTTAATTACAGTATATACTAAATCAAAATATAAATGTACATTAATTTTTTCTCCAATACACCAACTTGCAAACTAACACGTTAATAGATCCATCCATTTCATAGTAAATATATCAATCCCATGAATACACCAATATGTGCATATATAAATTTAAAAGCATCAACTAACATATATATATATATATATTTATATCAACAAACTAACACACTAAATCTATTCATGCCATTAACATACAAACATATACATAAACTAACAAATCAACCATCACGTTAACATATACATAAATTGATTTATACATAAATATCAATTTTTTCTCCAATATACCAAAATACCAACACACATGCACATACATACGCATATATATACCAACAAACTACTTTAATTCTGTTATCATACCATTAATAAACCAACATATAAATAATTCCATTAACAAACCAAAACTTCATTGATTTTATAAACAAACCAATATACCAACACAAATAATTTTTAAGAATTCTCACAAAAAATTATTCATTTCTTTAAGAGTTCTCACCAAAAATTATCTCACAAAACTCTTGGCATTATGTATATTCATTTACACGAATACTCTTCAAGTAGTAGGATGATACATCTAAAATCAAAATGGTGAATTAATTTAAGTTGAAGTTATGACTTTACATAGTCAACGTTGATCTTTATAAGGCATTGCATCATGTGTTTAAATTTGTTGAAGGCAAATTTGAGGATAACCAAATGATATGTAAACAAGGATGATGATTCTCTTGGGCTTGCATTGGAGACATTTAACTGAAGAGTTGACATTCATGAAGAACTCTTCTTATGATAGTGTAGATAATTTGCTAGGGAATAATTCCCAAGACTTGATTAAATTAAGGCTATTGCTAGGACTTGATTTGCCAAGAAATTTGAAGGTTCTCAAAAGGTGATAAGGTGATCAGATTGTAAAGGCTTTGTCAAAAATAATAATAATAAAAAAGCGTGCATTATGAGTACATAAGCATTAGTATTGAGAAAATTACCATAAAAAAATTATATCCCCATTGGAAGAAGTCTCAGTCGTTGAAAAACGCATAGTAGACAAGATTTTATCAACTTTTGAACAATTCTTGGTAGGCTTGAAATTATATCATAGAGAAGTTATCAATTCGAAATAACAAGAAATGTGCATTGCTTCCTACTTTATTGGGTTCCTTTGAAAGAATGAGAATCACTTCCAAACTGATTCGTTTCCTTAGGTTGAATGTGAATCACTTCTTGATGATTACTAAAATTTAGAATAGTTAAAAGAATGTGAATCACTTCTTAGATTATTCAATTCCGCAAGAAGAATGTGAATCACTTCTTGATGGTTACCAAAATTTAAAATAGCTAGAAGAATGTGAATCACTTCTTGTCGGACACCAAATTTTAGTATAAACTAAAAGAATCAGAATTGCTTCCAAATTGATTAATTTGGCTCCTCAGGTTAAATGTTAATCGCTTCTTGATGGATACCAAAGTTTAATACAAAACTAGGAAAATAAGAATCACTACCAAGTTATAATTCAATTCCTTAGATTAAATGAGAATTGCTTCCTAATGGATACCAAACTTTACTACAAACTGGAAAAATGAGAATCGCTTCTAGATTGATTAATTTGGTTTCTTAGGTTAAATGCGAATCAATTCTTGATGGACACCAAAGTTTAATACAAAATGGCAGAATGAAAATTGCTTTCAAACTGTCAATGAGGTTGCTCAAGTTGAATATGAATCGCTTCTTAATGGATACCAAGTTTAGTATAGGCTAAAAAATGATAGTCACTTTCAAACTAATTAATTCGATTCATTAGGAAGACTTCTTGATGGTTATCAAAATATAGAATAGTTGAAAGAATATGACTCACTTCCTAGCTGATTTAGGTGCCATAGGTAAAATGTGAGTCACTTCCTCATGGTTATCAAAATTGGTTTAAGAGGAAGAATATGAATCGTTTCTTAGTTGATTATGCAAATGACACCATAGGTTGAACGTGAAGCACTATTTGATGGGTCACCAAATTGGGGTAGAATGATGGAAATAAATCACATCTTATTTGACTTCATTTTTCCAAAAACAAAGAGAGAGAGAAAAAAAAGAAATGAAAAGAAAAGAAAGAAGAAAGAAATGAATGCTTAGAGCTTAAAATTAGGTAATCTTTAGTCTTTGCCTTATTTCTATTTCTTAGAACCGGGCAAAGAGGCACAACTATAGATGCCTAATTTTAACTTTGATATTTGAATTAGAAGAAGCCCAAAATGAGTCTTGTCTGATGAGCATACCCTAATGTGAGTTCGAAAGTCGCTTGATGAGTATACCTTAATGTCAAGTCAAGTGTGGATTGATGAATGCACCATGATGTCATAATAGGAATACTAAGGATAGGAAAAGACTGATGATCAAGCCCGAAAATGAGCTCTAGACTAGACTTATTAGCATGCCTCGATGTTAGTTCGAGAGAAGATTTAATAAGTACAGTTCGATATCAGCTTCGAAGTAAATTATTAAATAATAATAATCGATAAATTAAATTGTAATTTAATCAATAACAGGTGGGTATAAAATGAATCCTGACTACATGAGCCCAGCTCACGTCGAGTCAAACCTTTGCCTGATGTTATAATTCAACCCTAATGTCATATCAAGTTTCAAATGGATTTATGAAATTTCAATTGTTATCTCACATTGAGTTATAGATATAATCTCGATGTCACATCAAACTTTAGACACGATCTCACGTCAAGATTCAATAACTTTAAGAATGTTAATAATCTTTTATTTCAAAACTGAAAGATTAGTACTGATTGATGATGATCTCACATCGGGTTTCAAGGAATGGACGTGTTTAATGATCTCATTGCAAAATGAACTTGAAGATTGATTTGAATTAGATGTAACTCAACTTAACGTGATTAACCCCAAACCCACATCAGGCTTTACTTGTATAGTTGATGAAAGATTCGAGAAGTTAGCTCTACCTTGATATGACTGATCTTGATCTTTTATCAAGCTTTACGTATACATTTACTAAAAGAAGAAGACTTAAGAAGCTAGTGGAAACATCCTGGCAAAGTACGCACAGAGTGCACATTTTAGCTAGAATGGACTATCGAGCACCGTTGTCCCTTTTTTCTTGTAACAAGCAGTTAAATTTTTGGCAAGCTTTAACCTTATTTTTATTTCATAAATAGACCTATTTTTAATGGAAATGAAGGGGCGTCTCTGTATTTTAAAGCTTTAATTCTTTGTATTCAGGTATTTATCTCTCTCTCTCCTTTTTTAGAGTTTTTGCACTTTCATTTTTCTTAAGAGAGTTTCTGCATTTTGAAGTCTGTATATGTTTCAAGTTTCTTTATAGGAAGCTCTATTTAGAATAATTCATTGGTTATGTAGTGGAATGACAACACACATTGTACTATAGGTATTATTCCTCATGTATTTATCTCGTAGAAATGAATAAAACAACATTCACTTTCACTAGTTCTTCTTCGCTACTAACTTTTCAATATATTTAATATATTATATGACGCTCCACATGTTTCATAAAATTATTTCAAAGAACGAAATTCGATGAAGTTCATATTCTGATCTCTAAATTAAAATATATTTGTTTTTTAAATTTGAAGATCTAGTATCAATTAAGTTGAAATTCTTGCATAAAACTACATAATAACTTTATTGGGATGTGTCACATTCTAATTAAGTCTAATGTGGCTTTCTCTTAAAAATTTTGAGATTAAGCAAAAGTTAATCTCACTTTATTTGTATGTTCTGTATATGTATTACTTTTATTCTTCATATGTTGGGATCAATATCAAATTATTAAAATTCAAAGACACGAGATCATCGTGTTTAACTATACAAATTATTGGATGCTGTAGGAGTACTAATCCTTCCTTACGCGCAACTAACTCCCGATCCTAGATCCCTTAGTGAAGTAGATGAGTGCTTATTTTCAAATAAAGGTCATCTCTTTTTTTTTTTTTTTTTGAAAGAAAAGAAGTTTTTCAAGCAAAGCTGGTGGTCAATCACACCATAAAAAAGATTAGTGGCAACTCCTTATTTTTCTTTATTTATATAAAGAATCTCTAAAAAAAATCTCATGATTGGAGATTTTTACTAGGAAAAACTGGGTTTTGACATAAACCATTTAACGTTAGGCTAAAACTCTCTAATGAGTCCCAAACAAAGTTACCAGTTGTCACAATTGAGGTTTCAACCATAAACGCCCCTCGATGTGATTTGAAAGAAAATTCTTTTAATTAAAAAAAAACTAGTAAACTCACCACTAATCTTTTATATAGTGTGATTGACTACCAAAATTTTTACTTTCGGAATGAGTAGAAATGCTAGCATTAAAAAGAAATTTATTTTACAATTTCATGTGCTAGCTATCACATTTAAACCAAGTACTACAAGAATAAGAATAAGAAATGAGTAAAAATACTTACAAAGATGCAAAACCATAGTAAACTTTCTCCTTCAGAAGCTTACTATAAATTGAATTTATGAGACACTTATAAAGTTCTTCTCTCTAAATTTGCTCCCAAAAAATTTGGTATACAAAAATAAAGTTTCAAGAAATCCTAGCAAAGCTTTTCCAAAACTCCTTGTCAAAGTTTTTTTTTTTTTTTTTTTGTTGATGAAGGGTTAAGAGTTGGATGCTTCTATTTTTTAGAGCTTGGGGTATAGATTTTTGTATCTAAATAATATGGGATCAATACCTACACATAGGGTCTTGAGTTATACAACTTTTATATATAATCAATATGAGATTTTCACTTAATATAGGGTCTATTAGAAAACGATTTGTTGGACAATCTGGCATTGTTGTGTTCTAAATCTTAACTTATTCTGAACATAAAATTTATAGTCCACTGCCTTATCCTTTCAATATAAAATCACTTCATTTGAAGCTCAGATGAGGAAGTTATATATTAAATACTATAGCAATGTAGTTGCTTACTTTATTTTTACATATAAATTTTGTCATGCTTTTTTATCCAATACCATTCAAATCTGTAAAAATTTTAAATTTCAAAGTTGTAGATCTATCTTTCATCTTTAAAATTTGTTTTGAATCACTTCATTTTGAGCTCAAATGAAGAAATTGTGCTTAAAATATTAAAACTGTATAGCTAGTCACTCTATTTTGATCCAATGCAACCCAAATCTTTAATACCTTTCCATAAATCTTCAATTGCTTTAATTAGATCTTAGGCAAAGAAGTTATGCTTGAAATACTTCACCTACATTGAAGACGACAAAAACCCATCATGTTTAGGAAGTTAAATCCAAATCAAACTTAACTCGAATATAATTGGTTACAGTTAGACTTAACCTAGATCTAATTAGGTAAGGTCAGACTTGACCCAAGTCCAACTAGATATACCTATTTTGCCTTGTTTCTTTCCTTTTTTTCTTTAATTTTTTTTAATCTTTTCACCTTTTTTTAATCTTTTTTAATATTTTCTTTTCTTGTCTCTGTCTTTTTCTCCTTCTTTTTTTAAGCCTTAACAAACCCCAACTTGTGTCCTAAATGGTTGATTCTTTATTTTGACTATTTTTTCCTAGAATAATTAATTTCAATCTTTAACTCTTTGATAAGGGCAAAATTAGGTACCATACCAAGGATAAAGGTGCTTTTTATCCATGGTTCCTAAGGAACTAATGATAAACATCCCTTGTCTTTTATCATTGGTTTTTAAGAGGCTTTATCCTTGATTCCTAAGGAATTAAAGATAAACACCCATGTTTTACCTTCGACTGCCACACAACCAAGGATCAATCTCCTAAAAATTAAAAGGCTTTCAAGTAACCAATGATAAATCCTACTTTTTACCCTTTTTTTTTATATGTCTTTAATAAACAAGGATACAAAAACATATCTTTGTTAGTGATTTCTTAAGAACCATCAGCTATTTTCCTTTAATTCACTTTCATTGATGGTTTTTGTTACAACCATCAACTTTAAGATGTACTCTATTCCATTTTTTTAGTAGTAAACCCTCAATAACTTACCCTTACTTGTGTATACGTTGATCTTAGTGAGCCCCTAAAGTAGTGCATTGCAATGCCATCTCCAAAGGTCAATAATGTCTAGTTACTACTTGCTAGGAACTCATCAAACTTTAAGCTTAAAATTAGGAGAATTCCACCTTGTCGAGAATGGGAATCCTCTACCTTATTTAGAAATGCATTTTGTCATCTATCTTATTCTTGATTTAATGAAGCAAGTGGACAATCTAGCTGTCGAACATCATGTTTTTCTACATTTCAAGGTACAACTCTTGAACTTACTTATGCTTCTTTTAGGTTGTATTGGAGAAGACATCTACAACTATCCTTAAATCTCGCATATGTGAATAATTTTTAATAGTGTAGTCAACCCATACATTTGGAGCTTTTAAACAACCTTCTTCACCACTTGCATTTAGGAAACGAATGAATGAATAAGACATAGTAGCAAAACAAAATAATTCATGATACCTAATGTTATCACTCGAGAATTTTTTTAAAACTTAAACTAGGTTAGATCAAGAGCTTGGTTTGGCTTGAAAATAGGGATAATTCTGACACTCAAGTTAGTATTCAATAATTAAGTGGACATTAAGATTGTATAATTGGGATATTTGTATCTTTTGTAAGTGTAGGGAGATCTTCTGGTCTTGATGGGAAGATATCCCTAATTTGCATGGCTTAGCTAGGTAATCACTATGTTTCACGTTTTGGTTGGCTTGTGTTCTTTGTAATGTGATGTGCCTCATTCTCATTGATTTAACTAAGCGTATACATATATATCACCTAGTGTAATGCATGGAAAAACAAATAGTAACACATGAATCTTGAAACAATAAATAATGCCTTAATTGAATAGTGAGAAGTCCAAATATTATTTGATACTTGAAATAATGCTTGATGCCTAGAATAATGCATAAAAGTTCAAATATTACATAATACCTACAATAATATGTGATGCTTGGATACTACAAATATTACATGATGCCTCTAATAATACATGGGTACTTTAAATAGTACATGATACCTAATACAAACATGGTACCTTCAATAATGCCTTGACTTTACCAACTTAGCCTTGCCATACAATAGACACGATCAACTTGAAAGAAGAGGCATTGGAATGATACACCAATTTGAAGCCTTCCAAGATTCAGTCTTAAAGAGTTTAGCGAATGCTTTCCTAGTCCATGACCAACATATGGACTAGGACCTAACCAAGTCATGCTCTAAAATATGTTCAAGAAGAACAATGAAACTTTCAAGGAATATGCAACCCCATAACGAGAGATGGCTGCTAAAGTTTAGCTTGCGCTCATTGAGGCAAAGTTTCAATAGATTTTTTTACAAATCTTACGGCCCCCATTTTACAAACCTTCAGGTGTAATACATTGAGATCACTTAAATGAAACATATTTGACATATTTGTAGTCTATTGAGTGTTATGATGGGAAAAAAAAAATTCCAAAATCCGAAGATAACAAATATTTTTTCTATGTACATTTTGCTCTTACTATCTTATGTTCTTGAAACATAATCAATTGATTTTTTTTTTTAAAAAAAACATAATCAAAAGGGTTACCTTATTGGTTTGGATAGCTTCCTTCAGATTGAAGATTCCACAAAAACTTTGCTTAATTTGAAAAGGAAATGGAGAAGTGAGCCCAAAAAAAGATAAATTGAAAAAAATAAAAGGAGAAAATAAAAATAAAATTTAAATATGCTTCTATTAGCATGCAAAGTGGTTAGTAAAATCATGATCTTTTTAATTAGAAAAAATAATTTTATTCAAATTTAAAAATAAAAAATAATTCATTAAGATTAATAATTTTAAAAATTTTCCCAAAAATCCTTGTACGAACATAAAAAATTTGCTCTTATAAAAATGATTGATTTCTTGTGTTTTTTAAAAACAAAGCTAGAAATTAAAATATAAAAAGATGAAAGTGTGATTTATGAATATTGTGTAATAGCATAGATTTAACAAGTGAAATTAAGATTGTTGGTTGGATGGAGTCGCTTGGAGAAAGAGATGGAGAGTAAAGGCTCATCCAAAGAAGTCGTCCATTTTTAAGAATGCTAAGAGGAACGAGAGATAAAAAGTAAAAGATTTAAGATTTTCACGAGTATTTCAATCATTTCACCACATTTTTCTTTTATTTTTATTGATTACTTTTGATGAATAAAAATAAAGTTAACAAAAAAAAATGTTTGATTGAAAAACATGCACAAATATATGTTTCTTGTAATTTTTTATTTAAGTATGATTTTGAGACAAATGATATAATATCAAATAAAAGCTACATAAAATTTTGATATTTATTTCAAGTTACCAATCAAAATTTTGATATTTATTTCAGAATTTCAATCAAATCTTCATATTTAAAAAGAAGCATCGATTAATTTAAAATAAATTGAATCTTATTAAAAAATTTAAAAATAAAAAATATTTAAATTAAAAAACTAATTTTTGATTTAAAATTTTTTGAATATAAAAAACATTTAATCTATCATCATAAAAAATTTTAAATTTTTTTAATGCCAAAAACATATATATTTTAAAATTTATATCATTTAGAATTTTAAAAATTTACAAAAAATAAATCTTACATAAAAAATCATTTAAATATAAGAAATAAACCCACAATAAAATAAAAATTCATTTGAATAATTGTTAAAACATTTCATTAATGAAAATACTTTTAATTTTTATAATTATTTAAATTAAAATTTAATTTAAATTAAATTGATAACTTAAGATTCAATTTTTTTAATATAAAAATTTAATTGATAACATAAAACAAATATTAAAATTTCACATAATCTTCACCTTACAACATAACATTTGATACTTACAAAAACTAGAGTAATTAAAATTTCATATTAACTAAAAGGAAATTTCATCCTAAAAAAGCCATCCTGATTCTTAGAATTAAATTGCGGACTAGTCATGATAATTAAAAATACTTATACTCCAACCAATTGCAAAGTAGACTTAGTAAATTTAAATAAAATTTAACTAATTAATTCTATCAACCAGATAATGCATATTTTTGTTGACAAGCTAAATCTACTTTTAACAAATCTCACCATTGAACTCAAAAATATTTTACAATGATTAAATTGAACCATTTCTCGTCATTGACTGAATTCATTGAGATGCAAATGACTGACTTCAGAACTATACAATTGACAGGAGAGGCAAAATCTGCAGTCTGCAAAAGATGCATTGATGGTACCCACACACACAAAGCATGAAATTGCCTATGAAGATTTGATTATATTGGAATTTTCATATAAGTTCTGTTTCTTCAGAAGATGGTAATTGAGCTACCCTTACCATCTGTGGATGTCCAAACAATATGCCATGCAGACAATCATACTTTGACAGGATAGTTTCTTCCTTTTTTTCAGTACATGTTAATCTAATATCTAACTCTGTGACAAATATTTTGAGAAAGATTTTAAAATTAGAAGAGAAACTGACAGATTCTACCCCATCTCAGAGGTCTAACAAAATTGGACATGATACTGTACAAGAATGGGACCCAAAAAAAGAAAGAAAAGATGGAGATACATGGAGATGGTGCCTTGCCTCTGGATTGACCAAGACTGAAGAAAGCCATCAATTTACAGCAAAGAAGCAGATTGCTTCAGACACAAGACACGCAGCTTGAAGGTGCATGCTGGATGTTAATGGTAACATAATCTTCTCATGCAATCAAGTTAAATTTGGGATGTGCTGGTGAGCATCAGCGAATTCTCTAACTAACCTTTTCAGAACTCGTCCCCCTTTGCCTTGCATATGTCCATAATTACTCTTTCCTCCATTGCAGCTCTTGCTCTCAATGTAGTCTAAGGCTGCACCAGTGAGGGCCTCCAACCAAAGTGGCACCATGGTCTCTGCCTCCCCCTGCTTCAGATACTCAACTGGCAGGGCCTGCACCTGGAATAACTCAGGTAGTGAAGATAATATAAGTTAGAGAGGAGATGAAAATTCCAGATTGAAAGTACACAATGGACTCTAGCAAAAGCAGGATCAGCAGGCAACTAGTCACTGTAAATACCAACTAATTCCTTTGATCAATGAACTTATAGTTGAATTATCCAAGAAAGCAAAAAGCAGCAAACAGTTGGTCCAGAAGAAAATTACAGGGCTTCAAAGAAAAATAGAAAGAAACCCAAGGTCCACAGATAGCACAAACTTGACCATTATAAAGGATATGAACTACTCACATAAATTTTATAACGGAAAGAGAAGAAAAAGAGAGAGAGAGACAGACAGACCGCTGAACGTAACCATCCATGCAAAGATTCCCAACAAAGTATGGCCTTCCAGGTTGTTCTCTGGCTTATACTGCAAATTGCAGCCAATTGTTGCAAGATTGTTGCACACTTGTGAACCTATGACAGAACGAAGTAAAGTACTTCCTCAGGCATACTCAGCAAGGATGTCTTACCAATGCTACCAGAAAATAATTATATAAATGAGGTGCTTAGGTGTGCCCTGGAAGAATTACAGGATCACTGAATCAAAGGATTTAAAGTCCATGCAATTTATAATGGGGATGCATGTAGCAAACACCAAGCTAGTGACAAGTCATCCAAGTCAAATTCAACTACTTAGTTAATTTCTCTTCAAATGTTTGCTTGTCCCTTCCAAATATGTAAGGAGGATTAAACTGGGATGCAATTCCATGATTACAAAAGCCTCTCTAGACTACATGACCGAAATAAATGTGTTGAGCATTGACCCAAACCGTCAGGGTTAATTGAATGGATCACTAATCCTTTCTGATAGTTAACAAACCTACATAACAAATGAGAGGTATTCATTTTGAACCAGGATGCATACACCTCAATGAAAAGATAAAAGGGCAATGCCTGCTTGATTTTTTAGAGGTTGAACACAACACGCTGGTTGAATCCAGAAGACCTAAATCCAACGTTGCATACTTGTTGGGGAAGATATTCATTTTATAAATGGGAGATATCACTCCATCCTTTATAAAGAGGAGATAACCCGATCATATGACATGAGGCTCTCTTCCTAATTTTATTCTTCTCTCTTGGCCTTAATTTTCATAAAAAATACTGCATTTGCACTGCCTTCCTTGCTGACAGCAAAAGCATTTTTATCTCTCCCCAATTCATAACAAAAGAACTTCTTTGAACCTTAAACTCACTTCTTTCCTTTTTAATCAGTTTGACTGAAAAATCTACACCACTGATATGTTTATAACCTTAGAGGTAGTTTGTAGTACACAGCATAACAATCCAACCTTCATCAGGAGAATATCAAAACCTTGAAGGCTCATTCAGACTTAATGTTTATGACAGAATACCTAGTTTTAGTATTATTTTATTTGTAAATCAGTTTTCCTAATTTGTATGACAGAATATCTATTGGATAGTTTCCTGACTATGTAGGAAGGTTCCTAGTTTGGGAAATATACCTCTAGGAAAGTTTTCCGATCATATATACAGTTAGTTTCCTACTTAGTGGTAACTATACTTTATAGATACTGTAATATTTCCTCAAAACAATATTAATGAATCTGTGCCCAGTCTTGCATACATATCACACTTTATAATGAGAGATGTAAAAGAACAAAGCTTTAAGATTAACAACTATCTATACATATTTCAGCCAAAAAAAGAGAAAACAGCACAGTGTTCTTGTTTTCAAGTATTATCACAATGCTTTTATATTTTTATAATTTTACTATTATGATATGCTCTAATAGATGTCAGAAATTCAGGCAACCTGAACTTTCCTAGTCCAGAGTGATGATAGAACTCAGCTCACTTAGCATAGTTGTATGTGTTCTTCAAAAGAGTTTTCTATTCTCTAAAACAAAAACTACTTCTTCAATGCCAAAAAGTTGTTAGCTTAGCATTTTAAGAAACAAGTATTTGGGAATTGGGGAAAAGCTGCAACAATTACCAGATGACGTTTTTAGTAAAATAATAACAAATGGTTTTTGGTTTCATTAACAAAAATATTAGTTTGGGAAACATTACATACAAAAACAAATTACATGCCCTTAGAAGCAATAATCTTATGTATTACGTGACATCTTTACAAGTCAGTATCAATGTGGGATTAGTATCCAACTTGAATGCTGAACTAATGTCACAGACAGATATATCTGGGTGGTTGAGTGCTACTGGACTTACCCGAGACATTGCCGAAACACCAAGTAAAGCATACACCACATTGGATAGAAGTCCCTCCCCACTATGTGATATGACCTGAATTGCCATGGCACTGAATGATCCTTCAGAAATACATGTCACCGATTCCAACAAAGAGGCCAGTCCTACCTCCAAGAAACCTAACAAAATCAAAACAAATTACAGTGAATATGTGTCAGCAGATTGAAATCCAATGAACCAAGAACTGAAAATTCAATAGAGGTAGGGATCAGGAAGAGAGAGAGAGACAAAGAGAGCGAGACACAGAGAGAGAGAGAGAGAGAGAGAGAGAGAGAGAGAGAGGAAGAGAGAGAATATAACTTTCTTTTCTCACTTCATAACAATGGCATGAAAGAGCAATCAATGTAGAATGCTTACAGGACAAATAAGACATTGCTGCTAGCGCTGCTCCACGGTGCATAGCTGTGCAACAAATAGCTGCCTTTTGGAAGGAAACTTCGAGGAGGGCACCAGATGCGGCCAATAGTTCCTGAGATATATCATGCAGCAGACAAGGTATTCAAATGCATTTCCTTGTAATAGGTAAATCTCAGTAAAGAGCTTATCAAACACTTCATTATGAATTTCATGTAGAGAAATATACAAGTTAAAAGAGAGAAAAAAAAACAAAATTAAGAAAGATCAATAATGAGAGAAAGGGTGTACTAAACCTTACGAGAGCCACGAATGAAAGTTGATGCAAAATTTGTGTAGGCCTCCACCAGATCAGGTTCTTGATCACATACATACGAAGAATTAAGGCCCATGACTGATGATGCTTGTGTAAATCTTTCAAAAGTAGTAACAAACAAAGGCCCATACTCCTCTTTATGGCAGAACTCTTCAACAATAACAGAAGCTAAATGGTTTCCGCACCATCCCCCATGCCATCATGGAAAACAAGTAATCATGTCCCATATGAGTGTAGAAAATATAAATCACAAAGGAACACAATTAATAACTGGGACTGTTTCTGTTAATTATACCAATACTTCCATGTATTAGGATAAGGAAATATCCAAATATCTAGTAGACATACAAGATTTCTCACGAAATCCTCAACTGTATAAATACAATCCTATAGTAAATGATATTGACAGAAAGGCTTGTGATTTTCTTTCATAGTATTTCTTACGGAACTAGCAGCAGCACCAGAATTTATTCAAAATAGCAGGTGACCCATGAATCCAAAGGAAAGACAATCACAATAGTCAAATTCAACTTATAAATGCACCAAAAGGAAAAAAAAAAAAGAGAGGATAGTATCCACGTGGTGTGACAATATTCAAAAATTGAGAGGTTGTAGAAACCTGACCACAAAGTAGTGATGGTCCAAATCAAGGTTGAAGTACCAAGTATGAGTGAGACAGAAGGGGTCCATTTCTTTTATCGAGGCAGCAGAATGGGCCTAATGAATGGCTGTCAAGTAGGAGTTTAAAGGGAAGTGACACTCTGATCCTCTCATTGCCAGCAATGCAATTTTCTTTTTTAGTACAAAAGAAGAACAAATGATTGATTTGAGATGCACACTACTTTGCATTTAAGTAGTTTCCATGTTAAAGATTACCTTGTGCTAGAGTAAGTTGACTCCTGAGGAAAAATTGGGTGGGGAAGTTTTAGCTGAGGTATTAAGGTGTTATTAGAGTCCGTAACAATATGTCCTACCATAGGCTGTTCTTAGGTGACATACTCAACGAGACTACAGAGTCGAACCACATTGTTTGAAAAGTTTGAGAAAACGTTGCCTGGGAGAGTGGGGGAATTATCTATCAAAGGGATGGTGGTTACTCATTAGAAGAACAGAATGCAACCGAGTAACATTGCCCTTTGATGGATGTTACATGTACCAATCAAAATTTAGGGTTTAGTTTGAACTTCACTAACACTAAGCAGCTTTATGCGAAACATATAGAATTGAAAACACTCACTCCTAGATTCCACTCATCAACATAAACCAAACACCTTACCTGTTCTAATGTAGCATTCGTGGCTTTGGAAAGACAAGAAGTTTGTTGATAGACAATCTAGTACATCAGGCAGCTGTGTCACGAAGTGCTGACCTGCCAATAAAGGAAATTAATAAATCAAGATACTCCTGAAGTTTTGACGGTTTCACTCATTCAAAAGAAAGATAATTAACATATCTCTTGAAGTTGCATTATATGAGTTTATCTACCAAAGAGCCAAATAATCCAGACTTACGCATAACAATGGTAAAGTTAATGTTGGCAAGTCTAGGACATTGAATCATGGAGACTTTAATAGATACAACACTTTATAATATGGCCTTTACGAGATGAAAAGGGCCTGATTATGTTTTAGTAATCATATTGTAAAGGCTGATAATTCTTTATAATATGGCCTTTTGGCCATGAAAAGAGCTGGATTATGTTTTGGTAATCATTTTGTGAAGGCTGATGCTTTGATCCATTTTAGCAGTATCTTCTAATTGAAAACTCAATTATGTCCAAGTAATGATCTTTTTCATCGGAAGTCGATTAGACTTTTCCATGCAAGCTCTTTATGAGACTGAGCACTTGTGTCTTGCTTGCCTCCTACAATCAATTAGTTCTTAGTCAAAAACTTCAAGAAGTCCCTCAAGAGTTCATTCTTAGAGATTCCATGAACTCTCAAAATCCTTAAATGCAGATGCTTCAAAAGAAAAGGAGAAAGGGGGGGAAGGGTTTTATAACCGCATTAAAAGAAATGACAAAGAGTTTAACACCTGATGACTGAATTGCAAGTGAGAGAGCACGGCAAGCTGCAGAGGATAAGTTACCACTCTCCATGTGTTCAGACCTAAAAAGTTTCTCTAACATGGGCCAAAAAACAGTCAATAGAACAAGAATTGGATCGTCTGCAGCAGCTGCGGTAGGCAAAGGTGTAGCAAGATGACTAAAGACGGTTCCCATCCTGAAAATTAAACAATAAAATAATGACACAAGAAAAGTATAAAACCAATTCAACATCATTGCTGAATTAGCCCACTTGTTGATTTGAACAACACTAAAGAGAAGCATTGATAACATTGTCGATTAATTCTATGACGATACTGCTCAGAGAAAGAAGGCTGACTGCTATTACTGCAGTTTCAATTAGAAATAAAATTTTGTACTGTTGCCTCCATGACAAATGAATACTCAAAGCTTGCAGATTACTAGCAAACCTGTAAAGTCCTCTAGTCGCAGAGCTCAAAATTTGCGTGTAAGTAGCTGGATTCTGTCTTAAAGAACGGTTGTTGTCATCATCAATCTGAAAGAACAAAGATGTCAATTTTAGTTACAGAACGATGAATGATAATTTCTATGGAAATCTTTGTCATACTTTTTGACAATTCATGAGCTGTAACCGAAGTAGCAAGAAAGAGGAAGGTTCTCAAGATCAATGAAAAAATATTTAACTAAGCAAAACTAGAAAACTATCACAAACTATGTGCTGAGAAAATCTTCATTCTCTTTAAAGATGACTGTATCATTTTTTTCCTAATGAATGGTGGATTACTTAATAGAGAACAAGACCAAGAAAACAGTCAAGACCCGCAAACCTGCTCACTAATTCTCATTTTGGGCAGATCAGAGCCAACTGTGTACATTCCTAAAAAAAGCTTTGCAAGAAGGAAAAGCAGTCTTGAACAGAAAAATATTAGAATAGTCGAATCATATCTTTCAAAAGCTTGCTGAAGCAACTAAAGGAGCCTGTGCGGAAATGACCTCCCAGAAGATAAGCACATAGCCCCAGTTCAACAGGAAAGGACCTCTGTGTTAGGGTTTGTGAGCAGAGAAGTAGGTGCAAACCCACAAGTAACTGTGTTGCTTCTGAAAATGAGCTCCCTCCCCAGCAAACAAGCATCTACCAAGTGTGTGCTTCATATTGTTTCATATGAATTTTAAGTTACTTTATCCTCTATGATAAACAGAAGAACTTAGGCATAGATCATCTCATAATGAATGCTTCGTTTACTAAATCAAAAAATTCCTTTGCAATAAGGACCTAAAAAAAAAAAAAGCATATAATGATTTGTAATTGTGAAGTGTCCAAAAGCCTGTTATCTAGCACTAGCAAGCCAAGATTAAAATAGTAATTATAGCTTACAACAAGATCGGGGAAGGAAACATGAAAATTAAACAGACAGCATGGCCTAACAAAAGAAAGCAAGCAAGACAACATGCAGAACATACAAGTTTTCCTATGGCTTCAAAGCTAGAAGAAAGCAACCGAGCCAACAAGTTGTTCTTTAGCTCTTTGCTAGAAACGGAGCCCAGGATCATACTGATTGCACTAACAACTTCTTCTTCATCTTCCAGAGGTAGATGCTTCTTCTCCAATGACTGAGGAAACCACAAAAAATTAAAAATAAAAAAAATACAGGAACAGAGGACTTATACTATCAGAACTCAGGAAGAAAAAAGCTAAAAAAGAGAAAACAGAATTTCACAGTGACCAGCCACAAATCAGCAAAAATCAAAAGCAAACAGGAAGTTATGATCTTAACTCAACTCATAAGCTACTGACTTTTGCACGAAACTCAAATGTGCAATCAATTAAATGAAAATTGACGTAAAAAATTGCAATGAAGATCCTTCAGTTTAGGCCCTTTCTAAACAACCCTCCTCCCCTGGGAAACTTGACACGCACACATAAGAGAAAATGAAAGCTGCATTAGTTAAATGCCTGTACCTCTCCTATCCACATCAAAATCTCCAAATTCGATGGTTCATAAGTGACAGCAGAAGTATCTTCACAAAATTTACGCAAGGCAGAGGCACAAGCATTTGAACATAGAGGTTCTAAGATCCCTGCACCAAGAAATAATCTGAAAGTACCAAATTAGTATAATAAAGAAACGATGAACCCCTGAAAAGGAAATGCTAGGTAATGTGTACAAAACTATATTTTATGAGACATTTACAAAGCTGATAAAAAATGAGAGACATTTACGAAGAAAATAATGAAAACTTAAAGGTATCCCAGATATATTGGTAGGTAATGCTCTGACGGGCAAAACAGAGGCGTAAAGATTTGGAAATAGGACACAGTATTGCGCAAACAGTCTGGGAAGGTAAGTGGTCTTACAGTAAGGGCCTAGCATTACTTTGAAAAGTAGATATCCACTTGGAATAGGAACCAATAACATCTGCAAGTGATCTGTATACCTAGAATGAAAATAATTTCAGGTATATAACAGGAAGAATTGTCCAACATAAATAACGCTGGAGTTTAGGGGACAATAATTTCTTTCAGTAAAAACAATAATGAGGTTTAGAAATATACTTGAAATTACAATTTAAAAAAAAAATAACTAGATAGATATATAAACAAAGGGGCAAAAGGCCATAACTAACATACAATACACATAAATCCCTTAAGCTCACTGGAAGCCCATGTTGACAACATTGTCACCAACTGCATAATCATGGAGAGGTCAAATGTTTGTGCCTCCTGAAGCACTATTTCAGAAACCTGAAATGTCAAATTTGCAAATTACTGAAGTTGTAAAAGACCTCAGTAACAAGAACATGTGTGAATGTTTGAAAATTCTGACTGTAATGCAAATCAGAAAACAAAACTTCACAAGCCTTTAGCATAACTAGTTATTTCATTTATATTAAGAATTCAGGAACTAGAAATAAAAAGTACTAGAAAAAAATTTCACAAATCAATAGGCAGTGTCCACTCTGCTTTGCATCCCAAAATAGCAGGAAGGAAATCTTTGGCATTCTACAGATACAACCATATTCCTTCCTGTAAATAACTTCTAAGGTCACAAATCATGACCAAACTTAGCTATCCTATAAGGTGTCCCTGGAAACCAGTCCAAGAGGTATTTTAAGTACAGAGGCTGTCACTGTTTGACAAAAACAAACACAAACTCGACATGACTAAAATGATGGAAGGTGGAAAGGAGGGCTACCTATTAAATACAAACCAACAAAAAGAAACACCATAGCCAGAGTCCAATCTGGGCCTAGATATTCAACATAATGTCAAGGAATTTAAAGCAAACAAAATAGAAAAAAACAAAAAAACAAAAAGGCCACTATACAAAATCCTAAATTTTGCTTACCACATTAAGAGAAAACAACTTGGTTTCCACCTCCTTCCAAGGTATTGATACATTTGGAGATGTCCAACCACCAAAGAATAGCTACAATTTGAAGAACATAATAAAGCACAATAAAATATGAGGCCATAATAATTCATATCTTTCTAAACAAGTACAATGCACCAGTCAATTCTCCAGTGGGCCAAGAGACAAAAGACTCATTCCCATTAATACTAACCAACTCGTTTTGACCACAGTCCTAAGCAGGGCTGGCATTTAAAGTACAGCTTAATGTCCCCAAAGAGCACCTGCAGACCCTGATATGGAATTTAAAGGAACCTAATATTTGCAAACCATCTACCTAAACCTTCTATCAGATTTCCCAACAATTAGGGTGTCACTAAGAGTTCTACAATTTGGTCGATCCTTCCTACTCTTTTCTGCTTACCCAAAATCAGGTTACAACTATCTATCATGTAACTGATTTAAAGTGTTTGACACTCAAAACATGTTATAGTTCAATAGAAACGGTCAGCACATATTCCTCGACAAAACATCTAAACTTAAAGCATGCAACCGATAGTATTACCTGTTTAAATGTCCTTACAAATACAAGGTAAACTAACAGAATGGAGCCAACAGCAACAATTACTGCTTAAATTTAAGAAGAATTATGGCCAATTCATTGAGAATTTTTGAGATAGTATTATGCTGACTTTAAAAGGTCAAAATTGTGCTTTTAGTTTTAGTTCCGAAAAGCACCAATAAATAGTAGGCAGATTATGATAAAATTACATCAAATTGAGAAGAGAAATGATACAGGTACAATGATTTCATAATAATACCATTTCAAACAAAGTTCAATTGTTTAGACCTTGGCTTATATTCAGTGACACCAAAAGAAATTCACTGTAACCTCACATAGGTCATAAAAGTCTTGACAACAAACAACCGAGCCCACAAATAAAACCAAACAATAACAAAAACCGACACAGATGATAAAGATGATTTCAACCCCGTGGCACACTGAAGTGTACAGATAATATTAATGCATCCTTAGCATGGATGCCAAGAGTAACAAATACCATGCCCAGGAAAACAAGAAAAAGCTTTCAGTATGTTTGTTTAGTACAGGTCCAAAATAAAGGAATAAATTTTTAAAAAGCACCTTCTGTACAAATGCAGCAGGCCGTAAAAGTTGACATATATCCACCAAAAGTTCAACAAGATTCATCCTAAAATTCACAAGACCATCAGGCAGATCAAGCACTGCACTCTCATTGTTGACTGTAGAGTCATCCACCTATTGAAAGCAAGAATTCAACATATCAATATTCTCACTTTATAAAATCAAAACTAACAAAGAGCATTTAAAAGTTAAAAAGCACCATTTAAGACATATGATATTAAAACATCTTCATGATGAGTACATTCAACAATGGTCACCTGACCTATCAATCATCATAGAATGTTCAATGTTAACTGGCTAAGTAATAAATATAAAATGAAAATTGATAGTTCGAGCAACTCTCTAAACTATTCCCAAAATGAACTCACAATCTTCCATTTTGACAGCCCATTTGATATGAAAGTACACCAGATATGCATACACAAAAGAAATAACATTCATATATCAACAATATCATATTATCGTAGATTCTTAATTTGAAAACTAAGTTCTCAAAAATACGTACGT
The DNA here is from genome assembly GCA_021397835.1 of Moringa oleifera. Lineage (NCBI taxonomy): Eukaryota > Viridiplantae > Streptophyta > Magnoliopsida > Brassicales > Moringaceae > Moringa > Moringa oleifera. The sequence continues at coordinate 2,039,913 of JAJFZO010000659.1, read as the reverse complement.
TTGTGTGAATAATAAAACAAATAAAAGAAAAGTATCTTTGCAAAGATAGGTAGAAAATTGAACAACTAATGAAGCGAAGAAAAAAGAAACAAGTAGATATTAAAGATAACAGGCTTAAAAAGTTAAAAGAGGTTCACATAACTAATGTGTCTCTGTATGCACATTTGTGCTTGTGCATGTGAGTTGGTGAGAGAGAGAGAAAATTAAAAAGAAGTCTTCATTTTGTTCAGTATAACTTGCTTGAATGATTTTGTTCAAGAAACGAACTGCTCACTATCAGTACTTAAAGAAACAAATTGTGAAATTAAAGCATTGGAAGGTTATTATAAACATGAGAAACAATAATATCACTTGTCCTATTATATCAGGACGCTAAATCAATTGAAAAAAAATATCATCATATAAAGAATAACAGAAAATTTGGATAGATAAGTCAAGTCAAGCGCTTAGACAAGTGTGTGATGAAGGTTAGGGTGGTACAGGTTAAACACAATGCTTGATTGAGCCTGGAACAAATTAAAAATTTAAATCAAGCACCAAGGACATACCACCCAAGTGCAAAACTAACCAGACATTATTAAATATATAAACTCCACAACATCTTCCTCCTTTACACAATATTGTCCATCAATGTAGAAATTTTGAGTGCGTGTTGAACTATCTATGATAAAAGCAATAAGGACTTAAGACTCTATAAAAGGCTTTCCCATATCTTTTTTCCAAACTTTTGAAATAGATGTTGCTCAGAATTGCTGAGAAGGATACATAGTTCCACAAGGTATTGTTTGGTCGTAGCCAGATTGTTTTGTCCTTTCGAGAGTCATATTATAGTCATAGCTATCACTTGGGAAAAGATGCCTTATGAGGCTACGATGTGTTAAGACTTACGTTGTGTCAATTACGCATCAAATTGATAGGTTGTTACCCAATGTGCGATTAAGGGTTTGGCCAGAACGTGTCCTCTCTCCCCTGAAGTCTAGACATATCGACTTACATAGGTTACTATTGAAAGATATCAACAATAAAGGTTAAATGTTAAATGAATATTATTCATCAGTAAGGGCTGAATATTTGTTGTTAATATTCAATAGTAAAGGTTGAATATTTGGTGTGTAAATAAAGGAGTTTAGGTTAATGCTTCAATTAAGGAAAGTAGTTAAGGTGATAAATTTTGTATAACTATTACAATTATTTGTTTTCTAGAGTAGCTCTACAACTTTTGCTATATTTATACATTGCAACCTCATATATCCTTTTTTTTTTTTCCATATTCTTTAACATGGCATCAAATTGTTTTTGATTCTAATTCAGGCGCCTCTAATTATCTAACAAAATTTTCATATTTGTTTCATATCTGCAACCCCTTTTTTTGGTCATGAAATCTATCTAAAACCATGACTTTAAAATCTATACTTCATGTTCCTAAGTTAGTATGTAACCTCTTATCAAACTATCCAGAGACTAATTGACATATCGCTTTTTTCTGATTTCATTGTGTCTTTTAGAACTACAGCTCGATGACGACAATTGATAATGCTCGAATGAAAGAAAATCTCTGCTGTTTTAAGGATGAAGACTCTTTTTTTTTTTTCTTTTAAGCAAGAACAAAAAGAGGATGAAGACCTACGAATAAAAAAGCTCAAAGTTAAGTAGTATCAGTTCTATCATTGGTAAAGATCAAATTATACTTTGGCATTATAGACTAGGTCATCCTTGTTTTCCTTATCTTAAAAAACTATTTCTTAAATTAACTCGTGGTTTGGATTGTTTTAAGTTTTATTGTGAAAATTGCATTTTATTTAAAAATCACGTATCTATTTATATTTTAAGGCCTTATCAAGTCCCAACGCCTTTTTACTTGATTCATAATGATGTTTCAGATCCCTTAAGGATCAATACTTTTTTTTTTTTTTAATCAGAAAAGATCAATGCTTTTTCAAAAAAAAAAATGGTTTTTCTGAAAAGAAGTTGGTTTGTGACTTTCATCAACAATGGTGCTCGTTTATGTTGGCTTTATTTGATGAGTGAAAAATCTGAGGCTGACAACTTATTTAAAAATTTTCATTTGACGATGAAAAATCAATTTTAAACTAAAATTAGCATTTTCATCTTGTAATGAAACTGAATATTTCAAAGAAGTTCTTGAAAAAATTTTAACTAAAAAAAAATGTGCCATTGATCTACTTATGTTGATACACTTTAGCAAAATGGTATTGATGAGCGTAAAAAATAAATACTTAGGTTAAGTTTCGTGTGCTGTTATATTCTCGATGAATATCCCAAAACATCTCTGAGTTTGAAGCGATTTTAACAACAACCTAATTAATCAATAAGATGCCTAACTCTTGTTATAACATACCCTTTGAATGTCTTAAAAATGTTTCTTTTTTTTAGACATGCATTCAATCTAGGCAAGGGAGGTCAAAGCTTGATTCAAACGTTGACGAATGTGAATTTATTGGTTATGCTCCCAATAAGACGAGTATAAATTATTTAATTCTAAAACCAAAATAACTATTCTCTGTGGATGCACTTTTCTTGAATATCAACCATATTTTAGAAAGAATTTTCTTCAAGGGGAGAAACAAAGAGAAAAAGAAAATCTTGGGACGTTATTCCCATTCCCCTCCTTAAAATTTTGGATTGTGAAGATAATTTCTCAAAGGAAGATACTACCTATAGTTCCTAAGAGACGTAAGTCAAAACTTCGAGTTTATACAAGAAGAGAGATTCACCCAAAGATTAAATAGCAAGCACGAGTGCAATTTGATGCTTCAAGAAAATGACACTATAAACAATTCAGGTAATCTAGAAACTTTTTTACCCAATGATATTTTTGTTCAATCTTATGCACTATAACCGTTCATTTAAGTTAGAATCTTCTCAACCTAATAATATTTTTGTTTCTAATGAGCTACTATTTAGAAATCCCCTAACCTTGACATTCTATAGCAATCAAGAAAGAATCTCGTTCTTGTACTAATCATCTCATTTAAAAATACCTATCCTATGGAAGATTATCCAAAATTCATAGAGCTTTTATATCCAAAATCTCTAACTTATTTGTTCCAAGAAATATTCAAGAGGCACTTGATGACCCCAATTGGAAAATTAGCAATGACGGAAGAGATGAATTCTTCAAGAAAGTGTGGAAGATGGGAGACTAGTGATTTGCACAGAGATCCAAAAACCGTTGGGTGGAAATGAGTGCCTACAAAAATATAAGGTAGATGCAAGTATAAAAAGATACAAAGTCAGACTTGTAGCTAAAGGATTTACCTAGACATATAGGTTGATTATCAAGAAACTTTTGCACCAATTGCCAAGATAAACATCATTTGAGTACTATTGTCGGTTGCAACTAAGTACAACAAGCCTTTACACCAGTTAGATATCAAGAACACCTTTCTCAATAGTGATTTAAAAGAAGTGTTCATGAATCTACCACCAAATTTCGAGGAGCTTTTTGGTCGAGATAAAGTTCATAAACTCAAGAAATCACCGTATGGCCCAAACTAATTTCCAAGAGCTTCGTTTGAATACGTCTAAAGGCCGTGAAAAGCTATAGTTATCAATAGAACCAAGTTGATCATAATATGTTCTACAAGCACTTTGAGAAAGGTAAAACTAGAATTCTTATTACAATGTTGTAAACGAAAATAAGAGAACACTTTGAAACCAAAGATCAGGAACCATTAAAACTTCTTTGAAATGGAATTTACAATATCTAAAGAAGAAATATTTGTAAACCAAGGGGAATACATCCCCAATCTACTCAAAGAAACAAGACTATGAGGTGCAAAGCTGTCGAGGACTTCCTTGAACCTAACTTAAAATTTACTCATGCTAAAGTTAAGGATATGACTGAAAAGTAAAAAGTTTTGAAGATCGGTGATCTACTTATCTCATACTAGTCCAGACATAGCTTTTGCATTGAGCATGGTGAGCCAATTCATGCACTCACCTAGAGAAAAGCATTTTAATGTTGTCTACCAATTTTAAGAGACTTAGGAAACTCTTGGAAAAAAAATCCTATGTTCAAAAAACATGCCAATCTACAAGTTGAAGGCTATATTGATGCAAGCAATACTACTTATAAACATTCAACTTCAGGTTATTGCACCTTTGTGGGAGGAAACCTGGTCACTTGGCAGAGTAAAACGCAAAAGTGTTGTAGCTCGTAATAACACTAAGGCAGAGCATAGATCTCTTGCACATGAAATTTATGAGGTGATGTGGATAAAAATGTTGTTGAAGGATTTGAAGATCCTAGTCTCTCTACCTATAAGGTCTATTGTGATAACGGGACTGCCATTTCCATAGCTCATAAACCATTGTACATAACAAAACAAAACATATCACCGTAAACAAGCATTTCATCAAAGAAAACATAGAACCAGGCCTAATATGTGTTCCCTATGCGCCAACTAGTTAACAGATGACCAACATATTCACCAAAAAGACTATGCAAAAGACAGCCTCATCTCTTAGTCAGCACGCTAGTTATGGAAGACATCTACAAGCCAACTTGAGGGAGAGTGTTGAAAGATAGCAACAATAAAAGTTGAATATTAGGTGAATAATATTCAGCAATAGACTAAATATTTGATGTGTATGGAAGAGATTGGACAATGCTGAATTAAGGAAAGTAGTTAGAGAATGATTAATTTGTACAATTATATAATTATTATTTCCTATAATAGCTATATAATTTTTCCTATACATTTGTACATTGTAACCTCATCAAAAAGTGTGAAATACAAAACATTCTTTTTCTTCATATTCTTTGCCTACCACCAATGTGCTCAAAATTGTTGACAAGAATGCATGACCACATACAGTATTGTCCACTTTGATCGTAACAATACGATTTTGTCCCTTAAATAATCATATTACGACCATAGCTAGTGCCCTAGAATAGGCACCTTGTGAGGTTAAATGTGCCTAAATTTATATTGCTATCGAGTTTAGAGATTTATATTTGATGTGAGATTGTGGGTAAGGCCAAACAATAGAAAAAGGAGCAAAACTAATTGCATCTTTCTCCTCTTAAAGGCATATATCCTTGCATCAAGCTAACAACTACTTTGTAATTGATACAACAACTACCAAAGACACCGATGATGGAGAGTGCTCAATCATATAGTTGCCTTGACCGTAGAGCCAAAAAACGAAGATGACCAAAGGTTTTGGCATCCTTACATAAGAAATAGCAATTCATAATCCTACTCCCTAATGGTCAAAAAATACGTTCAACTTGCAAGTTTATTATATATATATATATATATATATATATAATTTAAAAAGAAAATAACTCTTTAAGAGGAACCTTGATTTTCCAAAAGCTTTCAAAGAAAAGTGAAACCTTCCTTGCAAAGAATAATTCCCTAGAAGCATTCCACAAGCATAAAAAAGTTGTTTTGGATACTTCTTTTTTAAATGAGGGTTTCGTAGATTCCATAAAGATACTAGCTTCTAAAGGCTAACTACTACACTTGTTAAAGGTTGCACTTTTTGGTGCTTTATTAATAATAAATATATGCACATATTTCTTGATTTAAAAATTCAAAAGAGAAAAAAACTTGTTCTAATGTGAGGAACCCCACAAACTACGTCCTAGTCATACAAGACAGCAAAATGTAACTGAGAATCACTTGAAAATAGCCATTGGCATCTCCTCATATATTCAATATGAATAATCTTAATGCAAGATATCAGCCAAAAGAAGCATAATTCATCTTAGCACACATGAAAGCATTTATATGCATCTGAATGTTTAAAGAAATAACCTGAGCGCGGAGTAAAAGAGAATCAAGTAATGCTGAAAATAGAGAAAGAAAAATGTCTTCTACATGTTTCTCATTTTTTTCAAGGCCAAGGATGTAACTTGCAAGAGTAGACCTGGGGAAGAAAAAAACAATTAAATGAGCTGACATTTATCATTCTTCATCAAAGATCAAATTTATGATAAAGAAACAGAACTTATTAAAGCCCCACCACTCATCCATTATCCAAAATAAACCACCGACATAGGAACTGCATGAGAGCTTCTTCCCCTCATTGAGAATTACAAATGAATTACCCAAACACTTAAAAACCCAGCACTTCCTTTGTAGCCATATGTTCAAACATTGAGAGAGAGATAGATAGATAAGAGAGAGACAAAAGGAATAGCCCCCTAAGCACTAGCACTTCTATTTTTCAGAAAATAATCTCAATTCAGACATAACTTGGTCATCCATTTTAGCCATCACCATAAACCTCAAAATATAAAAGAGAAATAACCCACACAGTTGTAGAATCAGAAATGGAGCATTTCTGCTGTTCTGCCATCAATTCCACACCCAGAATAGCAACTCAAACCACCAAGACACTAAAAATACCATGTCAGAAGCTTCCTTACAGCCCCTGATCATTACTAGGTCTAAAAAGTGGTTTACAGATCACCAATAACTTCAATCAATAACCACTTTCATCTCCCCCACCCCCAACCCTATTTTTCTGAAGAAAAAAAAATTGAGAGACTTAGTTTACTTTATTAGGAGAATACAATGACAATAAATCAAATCTATCCAATTTTATCAGCACACAGGTTGGCTGTTTAGGACTAATCCCTAATTTTAAAAGGTGTGGTACATGACATGTCAGACATATTTGCCCAAAAATACCATGCTTAAGAGTTTCTTGATCATCCTGGCTAATAAGTACATAATATAGTTGTGTCATCTGTGCCTCTGATAAAAACTGGCAAGTTGCAAGCTTCAAAAAAAGCATTCAATTTGTGTATCCAGCTTAATTCAATTAGTTCAGAAACAAAAAAACCACCCAACAAGTACCAAAACTGCAAAGTTGAGTCCGCAATCTCCCACTCTTCACTTGGAAATGTTACACAGCTGCCAATATAAGCAAAGGGTTTGATATCAATAAGCGTCTAACCTTAAAGAATTTATCATGCATACATGATACAAAAAGTATGACACAAATGCACATTCGCATGTGAAAAAAAGACAGAACCATGACCCAAAAGTGTGGCTCCCTGTACCAGCTTTTTCATGCAAACTTAACCCCCTTAGGATAAGGTAACTCAGATAGGTTATACTTCATCTATAGTAAGTTCTAGTAATCTATTTTTCCATAGACTATCATGTATGCACTTGCCTCAAGCAAAACACTAGTGGTGCATGCATAAACACTTTTGGGGTGCCATTTAAGGGAAAAACACAAGGTAAATATAAATTCCTCCAGGACAATGTACTCATTCAATTCATTATGTTTAGGTCAGCAATGGAAAAATAATAACTAACAGCACTAAACTAATAGAAGAAACTAATACCATTGAGTTGATAAAAGATCGAAATACCACCTTAACAGAGCATCCGTCAATGAAAGGGCCTCAGCACTTGCTTCTACTATTAGGGATGGTGCCTAGGATACATTAGAAAGTGGTAAAAGTCAATAAGAATGAGTAAGACGTATAATCGTAAGAAAGTGCTCCACAGATACATTAAGTCACTATTATACTTATCAAATATGCTACATATTTATGTAATATCATTATGATTAATAACATACAATTGCTAAAAATGAAATGAATGAAAATATAAACAAATTATGATACACAATTATGAAAGAACATAAAACCACATTAATTACTTACAGCTTGCCCAATTTCTGACATCAAGCATGAAAGACCAGCAATTACTTTTTCATCTCCATTTGTAAGACTTGGAAGTAGAAGTACTTCTTTGAGAAAATGTACTCTGCATAGCAAAACCTGAGGCAACCCCTACAACAGCGAGCATATCTAGAAGTAAATAAAATCATAAGAGTAGATGTTCCCATACAAAATCAACCCACACCAAAGACATGCTAAAAGCATGCACCAATTTTGCCTAAAAAATCTTAGGGTAGGGAAACCCAGTAAAATTATGATGGATAACTTAGGTCATCAACCACTACTAATTATGAGTAGGTAGCTCAAGTCACATGAGAATTACCAATTCCATCATATATAAGAGTCCCTGCATATAAAGAGTGGCGTTGCCCGAACATTACTTGTTAACACCAAATCAAATAAGTTAGGTACAAGGGCACTGTTGCCATTGCATTAATTAATAACTTCAGGCATGCCATGCCAAAACTTAGATATTCCAAGGGACTCAAGCCAAACACACACGTTTCTCTTCCCAATACATAAATATTATGCAGAGAACACTATAAGCATGTCATGGATCAAAAGCTATAGGCATCAAATCAAATTGAAACTTGGTCAGCTCTATTTGTTTCATCATTTCAGGGCTATGTGATCACACCAAGTGCACGAAAAAACTTATGCACGAGTCAACAACCATGGCTAACGATTATGTCACATAATGCACACATACCTCATGTCTACTCACGAGTTCAACAAGAACTTCAATGGCTAGATCAAATGAAGAAGAAACCTAAAAAACGGCCAAAACAAAAATAAGTTACATGCACGAGTTCAATTATTCTAAATCATTAATTACCATCAGAGCAATAATAAAGTTACCTGCAAAGCACTAAACACAAAATTAAGAAGTGGATGTGCTGGCAATGAGCTTTGTGGAATCTCAGAGAAGCACCCAGATCGGACCTAAAAACAAGAGTGTTATCATGGTAGGAACCAAGATGCAAAAAACTTCCTATCTCATGCAGCCTTCATGCTATATCTAGAATGGCAACCCATGTCATTATTCAAGTAAAAACTGACCAAGTAATATCCAATGCTTGATTAAACAAAAGAACAGGCAAATACAATTTGCAATTCAATGGGACCTAAAATATGCCTTCGTTATATACTGATACATTTGCTATTTCAACAACATTGCAGAACTGTCTTACCCAACTCAGTAAACAACGTAGAATTTTTCTATTCCTTTCATGTAGCTGAATGCCACAATCAATCTGTTTTTCAGACTGCTGTAGTAGGAACTCGAGAACCATTGGAGTATGCAGAAGTAACTGGTTGAAACAGACATAAAAATGTAAGGCCGACACGGAAGGAGAACAGGATCATAGATAGGCTATATGAATTAAATGAAATCCTGCACCTCTTGTCCATACTGACTTCTCTGGGCTGAACTTATTTTGGAATCACATGCTTGAGTATCAACAACCTCTTCTGGAAGGACAGTCAGCAATTCAAGAACAGCAACATTTCCATCATCTTGGCTTTGCAGATTCTGGAGACTGTAAAAAAGCTTCTCAATAGGTCTTCCATGCTCAACAGCACGAAGTACAAGAGCAGAGAGGGCTAGACATATTTGTCTTAAAAGCTGTAATGAAGATAGTTTTTATCAAGGAAGAGATAAAGAGAGGCAAAAAGAAAAGAGTCAAAACACAAAAGAGAAAAGGAATACATTGTTGCATATGATAAATTGCAGAGCCAAGAATATAGCTTATAGCTTAATTCAGACAAGCAGCCCATTTACAATCATACAGCAAGAATCATCAATCATTACAGGTATTGGAGCACCAACAGAGTCCTTTGGTATTTGAGATTGAAATGCATGAGAAGAATGACACACCTGGGGAGGGCCTGAACTGAATCTTTTGGCGGCCAAAAGCAGAGCATTTAGTAATGCATCTTTAACTCCAGACTGCAAATAATACCCTTCGTTTTGGATCTGTGAGAGTACATAAATAGAATGTGTTCATCCAGACTACAGTTGAACCAAGAGATTAACAAGGAACTTGAGGTTACTTGGTAGAGTGACATATGATATGATCCTTTCAAGAAAAATAAAATAGATAATCCCTCCCATATGATTAGTTCATACACTACCAGTCCGTTTGGAACCAAAAGAAATGACAAATTCATTTTAAATTCAACTTTCAGTTCATTTATAAATAAACACAAATGAATTCTCATGTTTTGTCTACTTATTTTAAATTGTGCGTTTCCATAAAACATTAGAAGTCATTCAACATTTCTTTTTTGATAGAATACCCTTAAGATTATTCATACATCTAAAACATAAAGAGAAAGAAAAGCAAGTGAATAATTCTTTCACTTTCCTCGGTATTATGTAAGTGCCATTTAACTTGCTTCATGTGTACATCTATAAATGTAATGTGTTTGTGTGTTTGTCTATTTGTTTATACGTATATGTCTTAACATTTATGTTTTTCTAATTAAATAACATTTTCTGATATATCAGTGATCGACCCAAAATACTTATTCTTTCCAAACAAGAAAATTGGAACCACACCTCTAGAATTTAGGAAATTGAATCGAGTAACTCAGTTCAATGTTTCAATGAAATCTGCATAGTAGCTTAAAAAAGACAAATCACTATCTTATATTAGTCTCAATTCTTTCTCCTCTTTTGATTCAGTTTTATGGAATTTGAAAGAAATTTATATTTCAGCCGTAATTCAAATCAATATTATTATAAAAGAAAAATGAACATTATGATTGACCTAACAAGAATACAAGATCCGTTAATAGGTTACTGGTGACCCTTCCTCTCCCCTCCCTCCCCCCCCCCCCCCCCCCCCAGAGAAACCATTAAAGAAGCAAACACAAACAGGCCTATCAACAATGGCCCAGAAATAGTAACAAGAAATGGTGAGACAACTCAATTGGAGGGTGTTCCAAATTTCCAAATACAAAAAATGAGATACTTGCCCTTGAGATGAAACAGGATGATAAAAGCTGTTTGGAGGCAGGGGTAGGGGGGAAGAGATAGAGACAGAAAAAGGAGATTGACCTTGTCTAATGCAACTTCTTTAATTAGATATTTTATTCAACAAAATTTTGTAGTGCCAATTAGTTGACTTCTGCAAATTGCATCAACTTTATGGGACTTGCAAAAAGCTTATGCAGTTCAGTTCTATAGTGAATTCAATTATAAAAGAAATCTGTAGCCCAATATTACCAACGAACCCATAAAATTCAAACCAACTTCAAAACGAACCTCCAGCCTCGTCTTCCCTACCATATGGGCTGCTTATCTTAAGAAACGGGAAAGGGCGAAAGAAATTCAAAAAGGTTGTTCTTCCATTTGAATCATGTCACCAAGCCTGTTATTTCTTGGAAGAAGAAGCAAACTGAGCACAGCCTATGATAAGAAAAATAGGTGGGAAGTAGAGGAATGATGCACCAGGAATGCTTGTTATGCATAGCCAGGCTAACATGAATGCTGAAAGAATTCAAATGGAAGAGTTCATAGAGCAACAAGCACTTTGTTAGGTTCCTAAATTAGTAGAATAACCCTCAAAGCCCTCATAGATAAGTCTCTTATAGCCTGAAATACTCAATGTAATCCACTGCCAGTAAAAAGTTTTAAAAGGAAGAAAAAAAAAAAAAAGGGGGCTCTAAAAGAAAAATGACCTTCCTTTTGAGAATCTGAGCGGCGAAGAATTCAACTTCAAAATCAGAGAGGAAGGGCTGATGATCAACGTTGAGAATAGAGATAGCCACCTCCCAAGCAGCGTCCGTTTGCTGAAACTGAACCAACCATTGATTGGCAGCCACACGGTTGCACGACTCTGTGTCATGATTCAGAACACGAACAGCCTGTGCAACCTTGATTTGCAAGTCCATTTCTCCCCTCTGATTCTGAAATACCAGAACACGCAACAGAATCATCGAAAGCGAATTACCAGAGAACGACGCATGTACTTCATCTGATTCATCTATTTTTTTCTGGTATCAATACCTTTTTCAACGCATCAGACGGCTATTTGTGCTACAGATGTCTCCACTGACTCCAACCTGCGCTTCCATTTTATTTCATTTTACTTTTGGGAAAAAGTTCCGTTTGGCCTTTGAGACAGACCATGAGATAAGACTCCCGGCCAATAAACAGTGCTCCGGCCCTGAGTTAACCCGGCCCCTCTCGCCCCGCACAGAAACAACCTTTTTCCCCCTTTTTTTCTTTTCTTTTTATCTTCTTTATTTTTACTCAAATTCTTTAATTAAAAAAACAAAAAACTATTTATATCAAAATCTTAATATATATATATGCTCTTACATAAGTAAATATTTTTTAAATTAAAAATAATAAATAATAATTAAATTTTAAACTATTGATTTAAAATTTTTCAAATGATTTTAAGAAAATTAAAATTAATTTTGTTATTAAAATATTTAAAAAATAAGTCAAATAAATTTTGCGTTCAATTTAAATTTTATTCTTAAATTTTAAACAAATTTTGAAAGCTTAATTTTATAATTTCTCAAATTTTTGATAATATAAATTTTTTAAAAATATATTTTCACTTCTTAAAAAATTTTTATTTTTTGTGGGATGGTAGCTTAAACATATTTTTTTACATGTAAAATATTTTAAATCAAAATTCCTGTAAAATTCCTAATTTGAAAACTTTTAATTTTTAAATTGTTCGATAAGGTTCAATTTGATAAAATAAAAAGACATAATTTGATTTATCACTTTTTGAATATTAGAGTTTGTTGGGTTCCTAATAACAAATTTATGTTTTGTGTTGTTTTTGTAACAAGGTTTTTTTTTTTTCTCTTCTCTTATCAAGTTATTTTCTTTTATTCTTTTCATTGTCGAGTTCTTTTATTATCTCTTTGTACTATGGCTTCATCGAGTAACGCTTTCATTATCATGGGAAGCACTTATTCGAGAATGTCCTTAGGGGAAGAAGAAGAGGGGTATTTGGTCATTAAGGACAAAAAAGGAGAAGGCACATTGATTTAACAAAATTATTAATGATGTATGCTGGGGCGATTTCTTGCCGACACAGTCATAGATTTTATGGTAATGAAACATATGATGGTTGCATTATGGTGACCTATGAAAGGAGCCTACATCAAAGAACTAATTCCGAATCTTTTTCTTTTTCAGTTTTTTCATGAACTAGATTTTGAACATATTATCAACAAAGGCCCTTAGACTTGTGAACAACACTTATTGATTGTTACCAAGATGGCTAAGCTATATAGCTACGCAAATTTCATTGCTTCATACTTAAATATGGGTGCAAGTACTCTTTGAGTTACCATGTAGTTTATGTCTAAAAAAATTCCTGGAGACCTTGTTAATTACATTGGTCAATACATTGGATTTGAGCCTAATAAATTTAATGGGCCATGGAGATCATACATGAAAGTTCGGGTAGCAATGGATGTTCATTTACCTTTGAAAAAATTAAAAGTGGATTAAATAATTAGGTGATGATTCGGGGTAGATTAATTTTAAGTGTTTATAGCTTTTAATCTTTTGTTTTACTAGTAGGATAATAGGGCACAAAAAACTTTTGTGAGAAGTTCCTTGATTGTAAGGACAAAAATGTTAAGAAACCTATGGCTATTAGTTAAGGGCTTTAACTCATCATTTTAATAACCAAATAGTATCTAAATGGCTCAAATATACACCTTGTTGGAAGATAATAACGAAGATATGATGGTAGAGATTAATTTCCTTAGAAATCAAGTTGAATTAAAAGAGGTGATGAGAGCTAATAGCGTGGTCAAATATGATAACAAAGAAAATTATAAAAGGGCGAAAAGAGTGGCCGTAGTGGAAAAGGGAAAGGAATTAATAAGACCATGGTGAAAAAGGAAACATGTATTGAAAATGTTGAAAAAAAAAACAAAGGGATTATTATAATATATCCAAAAGGTAGAGAAAAGATGAAGGTGATTTTTTGAATGTTTATGTGGTGGATGGGCTTTAGAGGGAGACTTTAGAATTAGGCCAAGATAATTCAAAAAACTCAAAAAATGTAGGCTTCGATATCCAAGCCAGCCTAAGCCAATGAGTTCCTTCAATTGGAACTATCATGTGCTGGGCAACCCATGCATAGTTTAGGAACTAGTGGACCTTATGTCTACTCAAAAACCAAAATTTATTTTCTAATGGAGATTAAGGTGGGTTAGGTTTAGGTATAAAAGCTTTATTGAAAATTAGGTTACGAAGGTTTCTTTTATATGGGCAGGTCTAGTTTAGGGCGGTGGTATTGGGTTAATTTGAAAAAAAAAATGGATGACTTCTCTTTTAAGTTTTTTTCACAATCACATCGATATTCTGTTGAAAGAATGTTGCCTTGGTGTCTTATTGGCTTTTATAGCCATCTAAAACATTAAAAATAGAGTAGTTCTTAGAATCTTCTCATGTGCCTCTACTCTAAATCTTTACTACCTTAGTGAGTTATAGGTAATTTCAACTATTTATTGCTTTAGTCTTAGAAGAAAGGTCAACATTGGCATCCTAATCATCTATTTTTGGGTTTTCAGCAACTAGTAGAGGCTAGTGGTTTTGTTGATTTAAGTATGGTTTGGTATCCCATCACTTGGAAAAAGAGCAGAGGGATAAAGTGCTACATGAAGGAGAGATTAGATCTTGTTTTAGTGAACAAGAATTTGGTTAATATGTTCATAATGTTATGCTTTACAATCTACTTGCAATTACTTTAGACCATTTCGCTTTATTTTTTGATTTTGTTATAAAATTGTTCATTCTATCCCAAAGTTTTATTTAGAAAATTCTTAGCTAAAAGAATAAGAATGTAGATGAATGATATTAGATGTGTTAGAAATTCGATAAAGTAAGAATTTAGCATTGAGCCAGCCATGATCCTAGGAAGTATAAATATGGATAATCAAAAGTTAAGAATTAGGAAAATAAGTAGTTGTTAATATTTAGTTTTTATTATTTTTCTTTTTTACTATAATTGTTCTTCTACTTAAAAAGGATCTTGCACTCACAACAGAAATACAAATAATTACAACATCTCAATCTTTTAGATGGTATTAAAGCAGTGTTTCCTTCAATGTGTCTAAATCCCTAGCTTGTTCTCTATTCTATTGCTCCAAACTTATCAACCATGTCTGAAACCATATCTGAAATCACCAATCAAGCACCCACTTTGTTAAAATCATTCCAACCAAATTAGTCTAACTCTGTACAAATTACTACCATTCATTTAAATGGTGGTAACATTGATAGAATGCATAATAACCATATATATTGTTATATTTTCATATATTTTTGTTGGTTGTAAATGATTAAATTTTGAATTTTGATTATGTTTTATATTTAGTAGGGTAGATTAAAAAATTTAATTAAGATGGACTCAAATTCATTATTTGATAATGAAAAGTTAGATTTCAAGAGATGTGGATGAATTAGAAGATGTTTTTGGATAAGGCGTCGGCACACCTAATTGCATTGGAATTTCATTGAATCATGACTTTATCTTTTATTTAAAAAGTAGTTGTAGAAATTTTATCATTATCCTAATTTATTTCTAAGAGTTCTAGCTAAAATAAGTTATTATATTTATGGACTATTATATAAAGATGAGGTAGTTCTTTCAAAGGAACATCCAGAATTTATCTTTTACTCTTTTTTAGGTCTTTTTCTTTTCATAGATTGCTAAACATCATTTTCAATCAAAAGATAATCAAGGGTTTGATTCTTTAAGAATTGTGAGATCTAACTGATTTTATTTATTATTTTATTTTTTTATTATTTATTTATTTTTTATGTTTGTTAAAATTATTATTTTGGTTGATTGTAACAAAAAAGATTCTTTGTTTAATCATTAAAATAATATATTAGTAATTAAAACTTTAAATCCGTAATTGTTTAAGTGTCTTAATATAATAAGTAAATAACATAGTTGATCGCAAAAAATGTTTTCAATTTTTGTTATAAATATATATAATCTAGTTTAAATAAATATACACATGTATTTATTAGCCAGAATTGGTAATTTCTCTAATTTTTAATGTTGTTGGTAAATTAAATCCTAGGATCGTATCTAGAGTTATTTATTGACAAGGAAAATAATCTGAAATCGTATCCTGATTATCAAAAAAGTAAGGAAAAACAAGTTGTTAGGTCATACAAATAACTATAACCAATTTAGTGAAGAGTAAAAGATTTTTATCTTTGTATCGATGATCAATTCATAAATCAAACCTTAAATTATTTTTTTGACTAGATTGATCTTTCTATTTTTTTAATTTTATTTACTTTTAATTCTCCAAACTCTTTTGTTTTTTTGCAAAAAATAAATCTAACCATTTTTCGTGAAAACGACATTGCTCATTTATACTATGGTTTACTTTTTTGAGCAAGAATTTAATTTGTTAGTCTCGACAACTAATAATTTTTAGTGTTGTTACCGAGGATCAATTTTAATTTTTCACACCATCTAGCTAAAGATGTTAAAGAAATGTACTTTTTGAGAGGCAACCCAAAATTTTTAATTTTTTTAGTAATTTATTTTTATGATTTTTTTTAAAAGAAAGAGATAAGGTCAATGGTTAGAAGTACCTTTCCAAGGATAATATGATGAGCAACTTGAATGCACTTAAAAACATTGTCAAGAATGAAAACAAATCAAATAGCACGATGACAAGATGGAATTCGATCCACTTTTCTCATCTTCTCAGTAATAAATGATGCTCAGTATATTCAAGGGAGTTTTTTTACTTTTCTTATTCTTTTATCATTTTTTTAGTATTTATTTTTGATACACTGGGGACAATGCATGATCTAGGTGTAGAGAAAAATCTTTAACATGCTATTTATTTCTATTTTTGCTAATTCATGTTTGTGATTTCTCTTTTCTAAGTTCTAGATTCTTCTAATGCTTATTCCAAAAAAAAAAAAAGTCTTATGTGTGCGAAAATAACTTTGAATTCTCACTTATTGTATTATGATCAATTGTTTTTAATGATATATTAAATTAAAAATTGTATGAGATATAGCACATATAACTTTTTATGGTAAGTTTTGGGCCAATGAGCATATATTATATTATGCTCAATTTTTTTCTTTATGTGTGTCATACATAATTGATTTTTTTTATAACTTGCTTTGTTATACATGTTGAATCATTCCTTTGAAGGATTAGATGCATTGAATCAATAAGTGTGTTTAGGTCAAAACCATTTTCTTTAACATCTTTAGCCTTTTTTGAAAAGCCTATCATATTCATATACCCCTAGAGAACCAACTTTGAGCCTTAACCTTCTCTTTAAAATTTAACCATGATACATGCCATAATAAACCATTCTTTTATTTTTTTTTTTTAACACTGAACTGAAGAATTATATGAGATTATTCACATGAGATTTTTATTTATTTTGGGTAAAATTGCTAAATATTAGGAATCAATAATCCAAGTCATATTAAAAAAATAACAAAAAAGAATAAGAAAAAAGAACAAAAAAGAATAAGAAAAAAATTTTTGAGAAGGATTGAAGAAAAAGAGTGAGAAAAGAAAAAAAAGGAAAAGAAATCTAAAAAAAAGAGAGAAAAAAATCTGAGAATGATTGGAAAAAAAATGGTACAAATTCTTATTACTTAAACGTGTGCGATGTGATTGAAGCAATCTTTTAATGTTATTTTATAAATTTTTGAGCAAAACAAGTTTTGTATGATTCTTTCAATTTCATTAATCCAAAATCCCTTTATCATACCTTACCTAAGCCCTGTTACCATCTGTTTTAAAACCCTTAGATTCTTGCATTTTAATTCATTCATTGATAAAAGAGATATGATATATGAGCAAGTGCATGGTAAAAATTTTCTATGTATTGAATTAAGAGCTTATTGAAATATTTTCCCAAAACACTTCGAGTGAATAAGTGAATCTAAAGAGAGAGTGTTAGATCTTTTGCATTTTAAGTTCAATAAAATCACTAAGATGATTATTATCATGTATGTTATTTATAACAATTCTTTTATGATCTTATGTTTTAATGCATGAAAAAAAATATTATTTTGGATGAGCAAAGGAGGAAGAAAGAAAGTTGATGAAGTAAGATAATGAACTTGAATTATTGTACGCTTGAGGACGAGTATTATTTAAGTGTGGGAGAATTTGATAGAATACATAATAGTCATATATAATGTTATATTTTTTTCAAGTTTTTATTAGTTGTAAATAATTAAATCTTAAATTTTGACTATATTTTATATTTAATAGGGTGGATTAAGAAATTCAACTAAGATAGACTCAGATTTATTATTTGATGGATTTCAAAAAATGTGGATGAACTAGAAGATATCCTTGGATAAGGTGTTGGCACACCTAATTACATTGGAATTCCATTGAATCATGACTTTATCTTTTATTTTAAAAAGTAGCTGTAAAAATTTTATCTTTATTCTAATTTATCTTTAAGAGTTCTAGTTAAAATATGTTATTATATTTAGAGATTATTATATAAAAAGGAGGTAGTTTCTTCAAAGTAACATCTAGAGTTTATTTTTTACCTTTTTTTCTTAGGTCTTGTTCTTTTCATGGATTACTAAACATCTCTTTCAATCAAAGGAAAATCAAAGGGTTTGATTCTTAAAGAATTGTGAGATTTAACTAATTTTATTTATTCTTTTATTTCTTCATTGTTTATTTATCTTTTGTGCATGTTGAAAATATAATTTTGGTTGATTGTAACAAAAATGACCCTTTGTTTATTTATCAAAATAACAGATTACTAATTAAAACTTTAAATTTGTAATGATCTAAGTGTTCTAATATAAATAGTAAATAACATAGTTGATTGCAAAAAAAATTTTAATTTATGTTATAAAGATATATAATCTGGTTTAAATAAACCTACACATCTATTTATTGGTTAAAATTGATAGTTTTTCTAATTCTTAATACTTTTAGTAAATTAAATCTTAAGATCGTATCTAGGGTTATTTATTGACAAAGAAAATAATCAGATATCGTATCCTAATTATCAGAGATCGCATCTAGTTATCAAAGAAGTAAGTAGAAATAGATTGTTATGTAGTACCAATAACCATAACCAATTCAGTAAAGATTAAACGATTTTTATCTTTACATCAATGATCAATTCTTAAATCAAATATGAAATTATCCTTTTGACTAAATGCTCTATTACATTGATTTTTTTATATTTTTATTTTATTTACTTTTAAATCTTCAAACCTTTTTTTCTTTTATTTTGCAAAAAATAAATCTAATCAATCTTCATGAAAATGGCCTTGCTCATTTATACTACGGTTTAATTTTTTGAGTAAGAATTTAATTTATTAGTCTCGACAACCAACAAACTTCCTTCACTAGTCATAATCCATCATGATATATATTCAAGGCCATGGGAAATTTGGTTACATGACTAAGGATAAGAAGGCTTCTATAATTAATGATCCATTATATGCCATTTGGGATTCTGAAAACTCTATGGTCATGATATGGTTGGTTAAACTCCGCGGAAAATGATATTACTTCCAATTACATGGGTTATCTTACTATAAAAGAATTATAAGATGATGTGAGTCAGACGTATTCTAACCTTAGGTAATCAATCTCAAATTTTTGAATTGAATCTAAAATTAAAAGAAATTTAACAATAGGATGACATTGTCACCAGATACTTAAATTCATTGAAAAGATTATGGCAAGATCTTGACTTTTTCAACACATATAAGTGAAAATTTATTAATGATTGCAGCCACCCTAAGAAAACTAGTAAAAATAGTCGCATCTACGAATTTTTTATTTGTCTCAATAGCGAATTTGATGAAATTCAAAGAAGAATCATTAGCAGACATTTTTTTCCCATCTAGTGGTGAAGTTTTTTCTGAAGTTAGAAGGGAAGAAAGTCGAAGAAATGTCATACTTTAAAAAAAAAAAAAGACATTTATTGGTGAGTCAATTGAAAATTTTGCATTGATTATTGATGCTGTGGCCTACAAAAATGCAAATTACTAGTGTAAGGATGATGAGAAGCCATAGGTCTAGTGTGATTTTTGCAAAAAGCCATGCCATACTCATGAAACATGATGAAAAACTCACGTAATCTTGCTAATCGAAAAATTAGTATACCAAGAGAAAAAACTAAATGTGGGATTCCTACTGCCAATGAAGTCAACTAAGGTCCCTTCAACAAAGAGTAAATTGATCAATTCTTAAAGCTAATAAACTCTAATGTATCATTTGGTATTTTTAATTTGTTTATGGTACAAATAGGTAAAAGACCTAAGGCCTTTTCTTGTCTAAATTCCTCTCCATGGATCATAAATTTTGGAGCCTCGAAGCATATGACTAGCTCTTCTCATTCATTTGATATTTACTCTCCTTGTTATGGCAATTAAAAAAAAAATAGAATTATTGATGGTAGTTTCTTACCTGTTATAGGTAAAGGACTTATTAAACTTTCTAATAAAGTTAAACTCAATTTTATTTTACATGTTTCTAGATTAGCATGCAATCTTTTGTCTATTAGTAAACTACCTAGATATTTTAACTATCATATTACTTTCTTTGAATCACATTGTATTTTTTAGTATTAGATTTTGAGGAAGATTATTGGGAGTGCTGGAATGATTAAAGGTATTTACTACTTTGATGAAGTCCCTTTTAGTAACAAAAAAGCTCAAAGCTTAAGTAGTATTAGTTCAATTTCTGTAAGAGAATAAATTATGTTATGGCATTTTAGACTAGAAGATATCCTAGATTTTCATATTTAAAATATTTATTTTCTGATTTATTTAAAGGTGTGGATTGTTCTTAATTTTAATGGGAAAGTTGCTATGTAGCCAAAAGCGATTGTTCTAGATATTTACTGAAACATTACGAAGCTTTTAAACTTTTTGATTTAATCCATGGTGATATTTGGAGATCTTTTAGAATTATAATTATTTTTAAAAAAGGTGGCTTGTTCTATTTATTGATGATCATCCCTAGTTGTGTTAGGTTTATTTCATGAACAAAAAATCTGAGATGAATAACTTGTTCAAAAAATTTTATATTGTGATTAAAAACCAATTTCAAGTCAAAATAGATATTTTGCATTTTAATACTGCAAGAGAATATTTTGATGAGTAAGATAATTTTTTTTTTTAAGAAAAAGACATTCATCATCAACCCACTTGTTGGGCTACCCCTTCATAAAATAACATTGCTGAACAAAAAAAATATATATTTACTTGAAGTAGTGCATGCTATAATGTTTTTCATGCATGTGGGGTAAATAGTACTAACTTTTTCTTATTTGATAAATGGAATGCCCACTAAAGTTTAAAATGCAAGACAACATTTTAGTACTTAAAAGAATTTTTTTCATAAAAGTAAATTACATTCAGATTTACCAATCAAGGTTTTTACGTGTATTATGTTTGTTCATGCACTAACTCAATTTCATTCTAAAATTGAGCCACAAATTGAAAAACGTGTTTTATTTGAAGTTATTCTTCGGGTTATAAATGTTATAAACCTCAAACAAAAAGGATTTATGTTAGCATGGATGTTTTTTTCCTAGAAACAAAACCTTATTTTACCTAAAATTTTCTTTAAGGGAAGAAATATGAAATGGAAAATAATTTTTGGGATACTTTGTTTCCACTTCCTAACATTATTTTACACAAGAATCATATGTCTTTGATAATCATCATTTATGAAAACTAGATTCTTTGGTGCACAGTAAAAATAGATCAAGTTCTTTGATGCCCAGTAAAGAGAGCCAAGTTCTTTGATGCCTAATAAAGGGAATTCAAAGAAGATGTACTATAAATAGATCAATGTGATCCGAATTCTGAGCTTTCAGTTTATATTAGAAAGATATTTCATCAAAAAACAAAGATTTAAATGTCAATCTTGAAGAAAACCAATCTAAAAACCTAGGTAAATGGTTCTACAAATCCACTTTTTTTTTTTATTCCAACACTTGGTTCAATTCCTTCCACCATTCCCAATAATTCACTTATTTTTCTTGATCTTGATATTCCTAGGGTGCTTAGAAAAGAGGTTAGAAGTTATATTAAATATCTTATTGCTACATATTTTTCCTATCAAAGACTACCAAAAAGTCATAAAGCTTTTACACTAGAATTTCTTACTTATTTGCTCTAAGAATATACAAGACGCATTAGGTGATCCAAATTAGAAACAGCAGTCATGGGGGAGATGAATGCTTTAAGAAGAAGTGGTACTAGAAAAAAAATTAATCTACTCAAAGGACCAAAAAAAAAAAATAATGAGGTGCAAATAAGTATTTACAACAAAATGCAAAGCTAAAAAGAGTGTTAAGAGATATAAAACCAAACTGGTGGCTAAAGGCTTCACCTAGACAAATGGGATTAATTATCAAGAGACATTTGCTCTTGTTGCTAAAATAAACTTTATTAGTGAATTCTAATTAGCCTATACATTAACTAGATGTAAAAAATGTCTTCCCAATGGTGATTTCCAAAAGAGGTGTTCATGAGCTTGCTGCCACAATTTGAGAAGAAACTTAGTAATGCAAAGTATGCAAATTGAAGATATCCCTATATGGACTTCAACAGTCATCTAGAGCATGGTTTGAATACTTTCGAAAAGCTATTACCAATTATGACCTCCTTCAAAGTCAGTCATCACACTATATTTGATAAACACTCAAAAGATGATAAAGTTAAAACTTTGATTGTTTATATTGATGATATTATTTTAATTGGCAATGACGAGGCAGAATTGGGAGCCTTTAAGAAGTCACTTGCAAAAAAATTAAGATTAAGGACTTGGCAACCTTGAAATACTTCATTGAAATAGAATTTATAAGATCCAAAGGAGTTGTTTTAGTCAATCAGAGAAACATGTACTTGACCTACTTGCATAAACAAGTTTACCTAGTTGTAAGGTGGTTAAGACTTCCATTGATCCTAATTTGAAACTAAAAGTTATTAAGGACGAAGAAGTGAGGAATATGGAACAAGAACAATACTAAAGACTCATAGGTATGTTAATTTATTTGTCTCACATGTGCCCTGATATTGCTTTTACAATTAGCATGTTAAGTCAGTTCATGCACTCACTAGAGTCAGAACATTTTAAGGTTGTCTATAGGATTTTAAGATATCTAAAAGAGACTTCAGGGAGAAGTTTATTATTCTAAAAACATGGAAACCTACAAGTTAAAGTCTACGCTAATGCAAATTGGGTAGAAAGTGCTACATACAAGAGGTATACCTCAAGCTAATGTTCTTTCATTTAATTGGGAAAAACCTTGTTACATAATAGAGCAAAAAATAAAATGTGGTGGCTAGAAGTAGTGTAGAAGTAACATTTAGGGTTGTTTCACATGAAATCTATGGAAGTATATGGATTAAGAGGATCATTAAAGAGTTGAAGTTTTCTTATTTGGCACCAATCAAAATCAACTGCGACAACAAAGTTGCCATCTTTATATCTCATAATCTAGTTCTTCATGATCAATAAAAGTATATGAACATTTCATCGAGGAGAAACTTGATGACAGAATAACATAAATGTCATATATCCCAACAATCGAACAATTGTTGATGTTTTAACTATGGGACTACATAAGAAGTAATTTGATAAATTAATTGGTGAACTGGCTATGGAACAAAGCTTCAAATCATCTTAAGAGGGAGTGTTAAAAATTTCATAAAGTAGGGATTTAGCATTAATTTAGGCATGACCCTAAGAATATTATAGGATCTGTGTAAATATAAATAGTCAAAGGTTACGAATTAAGAAATATAAGTTACTATCAATATTTAGTTTTTATCATTTTTCTTTTTTATTATAACTCTTCTTTTACTTAAAAAGGATCTTATACTTATGATGAAACCATTCAAAAAATTACAATTTCGTAATATCTTAAAAGATGGCTAGGTTGGACATGGGTATATTAAGATTCAAGATCGTATTAGAGGGTATAGTGCAATGCTTTTTCAATGTAGTATAGATTTATGTTGTCAATTTAAAAAAAAAGTTGAAGAAGTACAGAGCAAAGACTAATTATCTTGAAGGCATACATGATTCTCTTTCTCTAGCTCATCTTGTTGAAGTGCAAAAGGAATTGGGTATTGTTCTAGAACAATAAGACATTTATTGGAGACAAAAGGCTACATAATTCTAGTTAAAATATAAGGACTTAAACAATCATTTCTTTCATTAATATGCTTTGTCTCATGGTTATAAAAATCTGTTTACTAGGTTTAAAGATGATCTAGGCATTTGGAGAGCCTTGGATGATGATTTGCAAGGTGTGGCTCAAAATTATTATACTGATCTTTTCACATCTAGAAGTTGTGAGTGTGATGTTTTTCTTTGCCATATGAAGTGTAAGGCCTTTTATGCTCAAAATCTTGATTTTATCAATTCTTTTTAGAAAGAGCATATTAAAGAGGTTATCTTCACCACATAGTGACAAAATATATGGACCAGATGGATTAAATCTTGGGTTTTACCAATTTTTTATGATATTTCTGGTGGTTATGTTATATATGGAAACTTGTCTTGATTTCTTTACTAATGCTTATTTTCCTGTTAGGTTCAATAAAACTCGATGCTTCTTATTCCAAAGTTGAAAAATCCAAAAATCTCCTAATACGATGTTATTTACAAAATTGTGACCAAAGCTATTGCTAGTCATTCAAATATATGTTTTTTAGTATCATTTTTGACTCACAAAGTTTCTTTATTATAAGAAGGCTTATTACTGACAATGTGATGGTGGGTTAGGAAATTGAGCATTATATAAAATGAAAAAGGAGGGAAAGATAGGTTATGCGACTCTGACAATAGATATGTGCAAAGTGTATGATCACATGAAATAGAATTTTCTAAAAAGAATGTTACTCAAACTCGATTTTCATAAAAAGTGGGTGAAAGGTCATGCTTTGTGTTACTATAATAGAATATAACTTCTTGATTGGTGGCGATGAGATTAGTCCTGTTGTTCTGCAGCGTGGTCTTTATCAAGGCAACATAATCAATTCTAATTTTTTTTTATTATTTGTGCCAAAGGACTGTCTAATATTTTGTCAGGTTATGTTACTACTGGTCTCATTTGAGGATGTTGTGTTGCTCGATCTACTCTTCAGATATCACATCTCTTCTTTGTCGACAATAGCTACAGTTTTTTTTTTTCAAGCTAATAAAAGGGAATGCCAAATGATGAAGCGATGTTTAGGTCTTTATGAAAGGGTGTCGGGTCAAGTAATCGACTTTCAAAAATCCTCCCTACTTTTCTCTTGTAATCTTGACATAAAGAAAAAATGTGTGTGAATCCTTTCAAGCTCTCTAAACTACTAATCAAAAGAACTACCTGAGGATGCCTAGTCTCATCGGGAGAAACAAGTCTCAATTTTTTTTTTCTTTTATCAAAGAAAAAGCTTGGTGAAGAATGCAAGGTTAGAAGTGAAAAATCCTCTCTAGAGCAAGAAAGAAGGTTCTCCTTAAAACTATGGTTTAAGTTGTGTCAAACTATTTGATAAGTGTCTTTGTGATTCCTTGGTTATTGTGTGCAAAGCTTGAAAGGATGATGAATCCATTACTGTGGTGAAATAACGGCAATAACCATCATGGTATAAAATAGATGTCTTGAGATAAACTTAGTGTTCCCAAACGCAAAGGATGCTTGGGTTTCTAAAAATTTCATGATTTCAATCTTACGTTGGTTACAAAGCAAGGTTGATGTATGTTAATAGCTCTTGAGTCTCTTCATGGCTCGTGTTTTTAAAGCTCGATATTTCTCTCATGGCTCTTTGCTCACTATAAAATTAGGTTATAATTCGAGTTATGTTTGGAGTAATGTTATTATAGCCAAGGAGCTAATAACTATACGAGTAAGATGTCGGATAAGGTCTAGTTCAAAGGTTAAAGTATGGCATCATCCACAGCTTCTAGATGTTACTAATCCTTTTATTGAATTTGTGCATAAGGTAAACCTTGATGATATTACTGTTGCTTGCTTACGCTCTCATGATTCTGGGTCTTGGGATGTTCATATCTTAAGGGATTTATTTTGTAAAAGAGATTTTGAGTTGATTATGAAGATCCTTCTTAGCCTTATACCTAGGAAAGATGGTTAGTATTGGGTAGGTGACAAAAGTAGGAAAGATTCTATTAAAAGCGGTTATAAAATGATTATTAAAGATCGTGTTTAGAATTAACAAAGCAATAGACTTATTAGTTGGAAGTATATATGGAGCCTTCAAAATCTTTCCAAAATTTGGAATTTCATATGATGAATGTGTTCAAGCTGCCTTCCTACTGAATCTACTTTAAGAGTAAAATTTGTGGACATTTCTAGCATGTGTGACAAGTATAGCAATGCAATTAAAGATGATATCCATTCCCTTGTTAGCTATCCCATTGTAAAGATGATATCCATGCGATAAAGAGAAAAATGATTTGATTGGTTGGTGGAATTTGGTTTGCCTTTAGTGCTCTAAAGCTATAATGTGCACTATTGCAATGGTGCTTTGGAGTTTATAGAATAGTTAAAATTCTTTAATTTGAAATGATAAGTGTTTATCAAATTTTTAGATTGTCAGTAATGCCCTCTCTTTTATATCTTAGTGGCAAAATACTTAATCCAAGAATTCTATTCCATCTACAAATCAGAATAATGACTTAGTCAAAAGGCATAAACCCTCAAGTGGAACTATGAAATGCAACATGGATGCTATAATGTTTGATAGGCTAGGCTTGATGGGTTTAGCAGTATTTTAAGAGATGAATATGGTCGTTTTATCACCGCTAAGAATGGTTGGTTTACTGCCCCCTATTGATGCAACAGTTGTTGAAGCTATTAGTACTCACGAAATACTCGATTGAAGAACAGATGTGTTTGCAATGTGATTATTGAAACATGGTTGTAGATGCAAACTGTATTAGCGGAATTCAATAGTAAACAAGAAAGATATTACCGAAATTTCGGTAGGCTGAGTCACGGACTAAGTCACTTTCTTTAAGATATTTCACAGCTCTACCTTCAGTGTGCAGCAGTTTATAGCCCCATCGTTCCAAGGATAAAACAACATAGAAATTTTTGTCTCGAATCTCCTATGCACAGTAGGAATTCGGTAATACTACATCTCTTTTAAATTTGCTCGAAATTCGGATAGAACAAATAAATTAGAATTTTATTTTTTCTTTTTTGAAGAGAAAGATAAAATCCTAAAATTAAGAAAGAGCAAAACCTTAAATTAGAAAAAAGTAAAACCCTACATTAAGAAAGGATAAAACCCTAAAATTAAGAAAAAGTAAAACCCCAAAATTAGAGACAAGTAAAACCCTAAATTTGAAAAGAGATAAAAC
Organism: Moringa oleifera; assembly: GCA_021397835.1. Classification (NCBI taxonomy): domain Eukaryota; kingdom Viridiplantae; phylum Streptophyta; class Magnoliopsida; order Brassicales; family Moringaceae; genus Moringa; species Moringa oleifera. The sequence continues at coordinate 2,012,874 of JAJFZO010000659.1, read as the reverse complement.
CCTAAATTAGGAAAATATATGAGGAGATAAGAGAAGAGATAAGAGGAGATAAGAAAGCTTAAAGCTTAATGAATGATTTAAGAGATTGTGAGGAGGGCTATTTATAGCGAAAATAGGTGAAGATTCCATGGGAGAGTAGTGTTGCATGTATGCCATGTGTACACTAAGAGAAAAGGGGTGATGAGTCAACAGAAGGGGATAGAATCTGTTCACTGGTGGCTGAGTCTTCTGCTGAGTGGAGGAAGACTTAGTTCTTCGTTGAATTTTTCAACTGGTATTTTAAATTCATCAAAAATTCCCCACTCGAATTTAAAATTAAAAAACCCTCTTTTCCTTCTTTTTTTTTTCATCGAGCATTATCAAGATTATAAGATTATGCGTAAGCAGAGGTGTCTCTTGACTTGAACATTTGCATAGTGATGATGCTTTAGATTATACTAAAGTAACTCATTGTTTTGAACTCTATCTCCAACAGCATCCCACACAAAATCTTTCTGAGGTGTAGTTTGAAAAAAACCCGTGCCTTTTTGGTCATGAACGTATATCCCAGTGTAGTGAATGCTTTAGAGAATTTGTCCAAAAATTTTATAAAAAGCGGCCAAACTTTTACATTCACATAGGTGAGCTTATCAAGAGTATTCTTGTAGCTGGATACTCCACTCTATATAGAGTACAGAGCTCATTAAGAATTTAGTTTAGCCTTTTTCTTTCACTTCAGGATTTCATACTTCTAGTAGAATGAGACTATGAATAGTATGTTCCTTTTCCTATCACTTCATGACTTGTTATTACCCTTTGAACCTATTTCTTGGGATCTCCACACCATAGGTTAGGTTACCATCATTAGTGACTTATTACTATAAGGGCATTAGTCCCATTTTTTTCGAGATTTTAAAAACCTTTTCTCTTGCTAGTCCTTTTGTCAAATGATCAGCTAAGTTATCATCAGATCGTACATGATCCACTCTAACAGTTCCTGTAGAGAGGAACTCTCTAACAGTACTATGTTTACGACGTATGTGTCATCTCTTACCGTTATAATAACGGTTCTGAACTTTTGCAATAGTCACGGTACTATCACAATGGATCAAAATGGCTGGTATTGGTCTTTCCTATAATGGGATCTCAGCTAGCAGACTTTTTAACCAACCTGCTTCTTCACTAGCTGTAGCTAGTGCTCTCAATTCAAACTTCATTGTGGATTGAGCTAAAATAGTTTGTTTCTTGGACTTCCATGAAACAGCTCCACCAGTAATGCTAAAAATATAACCACTTGTTGCCTTGGAGTCTTTTGAAAGGGTATTCCAATCAGCATCGTTGTATCCTTCTAGAACAGCGAAAAACTTCTGATAATGTAATCTAAGGTTCATAGTTCTCTTGAGGTACCTCATGACCCTTTCAATAGCCTGCCAATATTTGATACCAGGTCTGCTGGTAAACCTACAGAGTAACCCCACAGCATAAGCTATATCAAACCTAGTGCAGTCAGTAGCATAATGTAAGCTACCTATAATGCTCATATACTTAGTTTGTCTAACACTATCTCTAGTGTTCTTGAGCAATTTAACACGAGGATCATATAGAGTACAAGCAAGCTTACAGTCAAAGTAATTATATTTCTTTAGAATCTTCTCAATATAGTGTGATTAATCCAAAGAAAATCCCTTTGTTGACCTCGTAACTTTTATTCCAAGAATTATATTTGCTTCTCCTAAGTCTTTCATGTCAAAGTTAGCATATAGTAAAGATTTTGCTTTCTCTATAACATGAATACTGGAGCCAAAAATGAGTAGGTCATCCACATAAAGGCATATAATAGTGCAAAGATTATTTTCAGTCTTATAATAAATGCACTTATCATTTTCATTCACTTTAAATCCATGTGAGATGACAAGATTATCAAAATTTTTGTGCCATTGCTTAAGCTCTTGTTTCAGACCATAAAATGATTTGTCCAGTTTACCAACTTTGTTTTCTTGACCTGAAATCACAAAACTTTCAGGTTGTTCCATGTAAATTTTTTCTTCTAATTCTCCATTTAAAAATGAAGTTTTTACATCCATTTGATGTATAACTAATTCATGTATAGCTGCTAGTGCTATTAACACCTGTATGGAGGTTATTCTAGAAACTTGAGAAAAAGTATCAAAGAAATCCACATTCTCTTTTTGTCTATACCCTTTGGCTACAAGGCGAGCCTTGTATTTTTCAACTGTACTATCGAGTTTTAATTTTTTCTTCAGTACCCATTTGCAACCTATAACTTTGCACCCTGGAGGTAAGTCTATTAGATGCCAAGTTTTATTAGACTCAAGAAAGTCCATTTCATCATTTATTGCTTCTTCCCATAAGTTAGCATCTAGAGAAGACAAAGCTTCTTTGAGTGTATGGGGATCTTCCTCTAAGGTGTATGCATAAAAATCGGCTCCATAGTCCTTAAGAGTTCTAATTCGTTTACTCCGCCTAAGCTTTTCTTCTTCGATTAGTTGATCGGTTTTATCATTTGGCAGATTACTAGAAATCGAGCCCCCGCTATTCCTCGATTTAAAAGAAAATCTATATTCATAGAAGTCTACATCATTAGATTCAATGACAACTTGCCTTTTTAAATTAAAAAATCTATAAGCTTTACTATTTATAGTGTATCTTGTGAAAACACATTCATATGCTCTACGATTAATTCAGCAAGAGTTCTATTTTTTCTTTCAGCTTTGCCACTCATTTCAGGAGAATAGGGTGCAGTTTTTTCATGTAGTATTCCTTTGGTATTGTAAAATTCAATAAAGGGACCAGAATCATACTCAGTACCTCTATCGCTTTATAGTCTTTTTACCTTTCTATTGTATTGAGTTTCTATTTCAGTTAAGAATAGCTTAAACATGTCAAATGCTTCACTTTTATTTTTCATCAAATATATATAAGTGTATTCAAAATAGTCATCTATGAATGTTATAAAATATATTTTTTCATTTATTGTTAAAATACTATCAAATTCACAAATGTCAAAATGAATTCAAGCTGTTTAGTCTCTTTAAGCACTGACTTATGTAGGATTTTTGTAATCTTAGCTTGGCTACAGTATTCACATTTCTCGAAATCATCTACAAATAGTTTAGGGATGAATCCTAAGTTGCTCATGTGCTGAATTAATCGCTTATTCACATGACAAAGCCTAGCATACCAAGTATTAAAAGTGCACAACATGTAGGCAGAATATGATACTTTATTCATGTCAATGTTCAATTTAAATATGCCATCAGTAGCATAACCCTTCCCAACAAAGACATTATTCTTTGTTATTGTGTAAAGATCAGCTCCTATGATTTGGGTAAACCCAACCTTATTAAGAAGATAGCCTGGGACTAGGTTCTTTCTCATCTTTGGAGTGTGCAGAACTTCCTTCAGTACAACGATCTTTCCAGAGGTAAACTTTAATTCCACATCATCAGTACCAACGACAATAGTGGAGTGGAAATTTTTCAGCAACACTTTCTTATCCTTAGATACAGAATAGGACTTAAACAGATCTCTGTCAAAACAGACGTGGCGAGAAGCGCTAGTATCCACCTACCACCCCTCAGATCTTCTAGTAAGATTAACCTCAAAGATCATAGCAATCAATTGTTCTTCAGTTAGGTTTCCCTGTGGAGCAGGACGAGGCCTATTCCAACAATTTCTGGCCATATAACTAGGCTTGTTACAACTATAACATATGAATGTGTTATTTCTCTGTGGTGGTTTGGATCTGTTTCGTGAGGAGTTCCTATTCTGATTCTTTCGATTCTGGTTGGTGTTTCGATTCTGATTCTTCATGTTCTTTCCTTTTGGTTTCAGAATCATAAAGAACTTTCTATTTGCCACGTTGTTGGAGACAACAAGCACTTCTTCTCTCTAGTCTTGCTTTCAGGCTTTTTCCTCAATCCTAAGGTGAGTAATGAGCCTTTCCAGGGAAAGTTCTTTACTCTTATGCAATAAGGATATTCTTAAAATCTTTCTGAATAAGGGGCAACTTATTTGTCATAACTGCTACTTGAAATTGCTCAGGTAAAGGCATTCCTTCTGAGATGATCTCATGCACTATTTTTTGTAGTTCATGTGACTGAGTTTCCACAGACTTGTCATCAATCATCATGAATCTCATATATCTACTTATTGCAAATTTCTTAGCTCCAGCCTCTTCAGTATCATACTTCTTCTAGAGTGTTTCTCAGATCTTTTTAGCAAATTTATCCGAATTATAATAGTCATAAAGATCATCACATAATCCATTTAGGATAAAATTTTTGCATAAAAAATCATTTTCTACCCATGATTCCAAACTTTTCTTATCAACATCTGTGGATTCATCAGACAAAACAAGCATATCTGTATAAATTACATAAGCCACCTTTTTCATAATTAAGAAAAATAACATTTTTTGTCTCCATCTTTTGAAATGAGCCCCTTTAAAACGAAATAGTTTATTTAGATCGGCGTTGGCAGATATTATCTCACCAGTACATATAACAGTAGACATCGCAATCAGAATGTCTTAAAATTGTTGTAGATGCAAACTGCATCAACTAAAATAAATAGTAAACATGAAAGATATTAACAAAATTCCAGTAGATTGAGTTGCGAACTAAGTCGCTTTCTTTAAAACGTTTCACAGCTTTGTCTTCGGTATGCAGCAGTCTATAGCCCCGTCATCCCTAGGATAAAATAACCCAAAAATTTCTCTTTTAAATTTGCTTGAAATCTGGATAGAACAAATAAGTTAAGATTTTATTTTTTCTTTTTGAAGGAAAAGATAAAATCTTAAAATTAAAAAAGAGTAAAACCCTAAATTAAAGAAAAGTAAAACCCTAAATTAGGAAAGGGTAAAACCCTAAATTAAAGAAAAGTAAAACCCTAAATTAGGAAAGGATAAAACCCTAAAATTAGAGAAAATTAAAATCCTAAATTAAAAAGGGTAAAACCCTAAAATTAGAGAAAAGTAAAACCCTAAATTAAAAAAAAGATAAAAACCTAAATTAAAAAAATATATGAGAAAATAGGAAAAGAGAAGAGAAGAGATAAGAAAGGTTAAAGCTTAATGAATGATTTAGGAGATTAGGAGGCAGTGAAAATAAGTGATGATTCCATTGGAGAGTAGTGTTGCATATATGCCATGTGTACATTAAAAAATAAAAGGTGATGAGTCAACAAAAAGATAAAATCTGTTCGTTGATGGCTGAGGTGAAGGAAGACTTAATCCTCTATTGAAATTTTCAATTGGTATTTTAAATTCAACAACAAAACAAACTGTTAAATTCTTGTTAATGCTCTTCAAATTGATTCTATCGATAGTTCTTATTTAAGATCTATTGTTCTTAATTATAAAATCTTTGCTAAGGATTTAATTATCAGTGTTTTTTTAGTTAGTCCATAGGTTAACTAACCATGTCGCTTGTTTGCTTGCGAGGGCAACTGGTTTATAGTCTAATCAAGCATGTTGGGATTGTAGTCCCTCGTAACTCTAACATGTAACAACCTAAATAAGTTGTTAGTTCAATCATAGGAGATGCATCAAGGAATGCATCGATACAAAAGCTAACTTATGATCAATGTTATGGTCAATGAGAGAATAATGAAAGAATCCAAAGAGCTACAAAGCCGATTTAGGTTCTTAAATTTAGATGACCTAATAAAGAGGTGGTGTCAATTCGAACTTATTGTCAAAATGTCTAATTAATAAGATAAAAGAGTTTAAGGAGACTCATGACTATTCAAGGATTGACATTTCAAAGTTATATTGTGTCTGACCTAATACTTCCACCTAAATTTAAAACATTAGAATTTGATACATATGATGGTATTAAATGCACCTAGACAAAACGCACAAGAATGAAAAACCTATTTTTAAGATAGTTTAAAAGAAGAAGCTTTAAACTATTATACCAATCTAAAGCTGTCCAAAACACAAACCTGAGGATTTAGCTCATGTGTTCATGACGCATTATCAGCACATGATAATCTGGCCTCCAATAAAATAAATTGCAGAATTATGAGTAGAAAAAAAAATGAATGAATCATGTAAAGAATATGCTTCGCGTTGGCAAAAGGTAATATTTAAGGTCCATCTAGCACTATTATAAATCGAATTTTCTAAATTATTTTGGGGTACTTTGAAGTTCTAATTAAAAGCTTGTCTGATCACTAATTGGCAGACAAAAAATTTCTAAGGATTGTACAAATTAGGGAGTTTATAAAAAAACATTTTTTAAAAGTCAAAAAGCTAATGAAAGAAAAGGATAAGGCAAATTATGAAAAGAAGATGATGCAAATTATATACCTTAATCCACAGCTAATGAATTTTACAGAGCATTACATTTGAGGACATATCAGCAGAAGCCATATCAAGAAAGTCAGAGAACAGTAAAGTAGAAATCTGTAAGACTAAATTGGTGGTTAAAAGGTGCACCTAAAAAGAGGGTGTAGCACTATGATGAAACATTCTCCCTGATTGTCATGTTGAAATCCATTCATATTCTACTTGCCATAAGGTGTTCATTATGATTATGATATTTGCCAAAGACACCTTAAGACAACCTTTTTCAATGATAATCTGAAAAAAAGACATGTTCATATCCCAATGAAATGGTTTCACAGCTAAAGCCAAGAATGCATCAGCTCATCGTAAACTTGGCACCCCATATCCTAGCAAGTATTATATTCAGTCCTAAATCCCTCATGATCACCATCAATGTAATAATTCTCTGCAAATTAAGAAATTTCAAATTGTGTGCCTACCGTTTAAACATATGCTACAATCTAACACAGATTCTCTCCAACAAGACCTATAAAAAGTGCAACCATCATTCATTTACACTCTTGATGTCCACTTGATTACTAAATATTGATTTGAGCTCTAGATCCATCTCTTTTTTTAGGCCACACGCAAAACCTGGCATTAAGGTGATCACACTCTTCATTATTTACCTTACTATTCATTTCACTACCTTTAACACCCTAAGTCTTCCCTTATCTAATAGAAATATTGGACACAACTTTGTTGTCAAAACCACAAATACCTAACTATAGATATATGTTCACTTATCTTACAAATATTTTCACAGTAGTGAAGTGAAAATAAACTTACAATCATTAACAAGTTAAGAATTAAAACATCCTTTGGTCAAGAAACCCTCTCAGGAGCACAGTGCCTTCTCCAATTGTTCTTGAAGTTGCCCACTCTTATATGCCTCTGTCAAAGAAGAGATTAACATTCAACAACGTATTCATAAAATCCATAATCCTAATAGGTGTATTTCACATTTTGCAACACAAAGGCATATGAAAACAAACAAATTGTGCTATTACAAAAGCTATGACTCAATAAACTAAGGATATACAAGTCAAACAAGATCAAGGCAATTATGTCAAGCATAATTTCAGATGACCTTCATCCATCTTCATTTCACCTAATAACTAAAGCATTGTTTGAAGTTTCATATTAGGGTGATTATATCCAAATTTATAAATGTTGCTACTGTCCTTTAGTGCAGGATTACTACTGCTCCAAATGGTTGGGTCACCTGCTCTCTCCCCTCTCTTAAAATATGTAAGTAAAAAAGTCAGACAAATCACATAGTTCTTGTTCCCATCTAACCAGCTATTTAAGCTGCTAGTAGGACTATCAGGTTTGGCTTAATATTAGGTATAAATCTGCTAGTGGATTTAGCTACCAAAAGCAAAACTGCAATGACTAACCCGAAATAAACTGAAACTTATCACAACCTTTGTATTTCTTTTCAAAAGAAGTATATCATGAATTTATGATAGAAGTTATACTACCAGTAAACTCAAAGCAACAAAGATTCCAAGAAGTATCAAAATCACAGATACCAGTAGCACTTACCAACAGTTATGTCACAGCCACCAAAAAATTCTCCTTCAATATAAAGTTGAGGAAATGTTGGCCAGTTAGAGTACTCCTTCAACCCCTGCCGTAACATCTCATTTTCCAGGATGTTTATTGTTTCAAAAGGGACATTTAAGGAATTCAATATTTGCACCACCGTGTTTGAAAATCCACATTGCGGGAACTCCTTAGTTCCTTTCATAAAAAGAACCACTTTGTTTGATGTGACTACTTTATCCAATGTGCTTCTCAGCTCCGGAGTCAGTACTGTAAAAAGTAATATATGACCACATGCAATAAGCACAGGGAGAGATAGAGAGAGATGCCAACATATTAAAAAAAGGAAAGGGAGGACTATTACCGTAACAAAGTATATAAACATTTACAACGATAAATTATAGAAATAGGTAAAGCTCTAGGAACCATGATGATGCAGCTACTTAGATAGACAATAAGTACACTTTCCAAAGTTAAAATTCTTAAATGTTAAACCCAGCGCCAGAATTCCCTCTCACTTTAAGGATAAATATCCATGGCATTTCTTTTTTATTAATTAATTAATTAATATTTTTATTTATTTATCATGATCTGGTCTTAATTAAGTTTGTGCATAACTCTTACATAACTTTTCCTTGGAGTCTACTAAAATTAATCCCTTAATCTTGGTCCTAAAATACCCAGCAGACTGACGTTGCCTCGCAGACATGTTTCTTCACAATTTAACTAGACTGGCTCCTAAATCTGAATTTAACTCATTGAAAAACATAGCTCTTTTGCTTCTGTTGCTCCTCTTCTTTTTGTTCACCTATTGACTTAATTTTCTGCCCCTTAAATCAGCCAAGAGTTCTTAGATGTCAGGGAACAAAAGTTGGGGCTCTGACAAGTAGAGAAGTAATGCATGTCTGGTAGTTGTTTGAGATATGTTCTATGTCTTTAGGTGGATAGTTCTCATGCCAAGAGAATGCAATGCAATCTAGTTCTTCCATCAACATCATGCAGTGAGCAATAGCAAGTCCTGTGGATTTTAGCAACATCTCTTAATAACTTGTGGAATTTTGCGTGCTTAATCTTTGTCATGAACAATGATACACAAATTTCACAAAATTAATTAATGATAGCTATAACTAGTAACTGAAGGTAGCAGGGCACTATAGACAAAATGCTAGCGAAAGAAAAAGAAAAAAAAAAAAAAAAAAGAGGAGAAATAGGAGTGCACCAGAAGCAAAGCACTTAAAGGAGGTAATCCCACTCCGGTTGGCCTTAGACTTCACTCCCAACAGCAAGTTGGCTCTCCAAATGGTCAAGTTGTATCTGGAGTATGGGAAAGGAGAGTAGTAATTCAACTGCACAGGATTTTGCAAGGCAGCTTTCAGCATGAGGGAGGACGATGACATTGGTAGTGGTACCATCACTGACCAGAGAACCATGGCAGAGCAAACCTAACACAGCTTCCTTGCTTTGGTTCCTAGTTCATTTGCTTGTGTAAATTCGACAAAAGAGTAATACAACAATAGCAGAAAGTCGACTAGAGAAAATTAATTTCATTGGACATGGAAAATATTATATGCAAGGAAATCCTCCATTTTATTTTCCTTTTTCTAGCTGGTTCCTTATGTTTTATTATGGTGAAATCAGAGAAAAGAAGCTTCTCCCAGAAGAAATCAGTGAATTTCAAAGAAAGAATTTCTTTTTAAAGATATCTTATTCAAAAATTATTTTATTTCTTTATTGAAAACAGTGAAAAATGCCAAAATAAATATTATTCAGTTTTTTTAAAAAAAAAATCTACATAAACTGTTTGATTGTCTCAAGATGCCAAATTTGTTGAAGAACAATATAAAGGTTCGACCAGTTAAAAAGTTGACTTTTCACAATTACAAGATAACCAAAGTGACCAAATACTAGATAAGTATAACCCATCTTAACAAAATCTCAGTTCTATATTTTTCACCAAGAAAACATAAATGCATTTCAATTTTGATAAACTAAAAAAAAAAAAAAACAAAATATTCGACCAATTTTTCAAATTTTCACTTTTTCTTTTGTTACTTATTCTTAATTTTACTTTAACATATAATTTAAGTAGAAAACAAATTAGACAAACAAATAATATCAAATCTTTATTTTGCAAGAACAATAAAAATGAATTTTTAGTTTTTCAAAATTATGACAATGCACATATCTATCCTACGTGAAAATTGATAACATAAATTTTACAAAGAAATCACAATCAACTCAAAAAGTGCAACCTTATGGGATGAAAACAAGACAACTCACTAAGTCAATTTTTGTAGGATCAAACAACTAAGCTGAATGAATGTTAAGTAGTGGTATGATGATTTTTATTTATACACGAAATAGGTTTATAAGAAAAATGAAAAGCAAAAAGGAAGCAGCAAACTTTGCCTAAGTCAAATTTAGGGTTTGCAACCCCACATGAGATCTAAGTGCGATAACCAATATGACAGACTATAAATCACAATAGTGTAAGTTTATATTTTCAAACTAAAAGAATTTTTCCGTATTTTCAAACTTTCTACAAAATATAAGGCACCCAATGAAAGAAAAACCCAAGTCCAAGAAAAGAACCTAAGCCCAAAGTTATTAGGAGGAATCAAAACCATCATGAATAAACATAAGCATGGAATAAATTCAAGCTCCAGAATTCTAGCCTGAACCCTTTTGAATCAAGCCTAGCCAGTAAGTGTGCGATGCAAACTTTTTTCTCCTAACAAGACTGTTTAATCGTGTTGATCCATTTCATTTCAAATTTTTTCAAGCACTACAATACTCCTTATGTTGCTCATTTCACATGGAAGCCTATACCTATCTTCTACCTCTAACCTACTTCTCCTCATTCCCACCTTTACTTCAATACCAGAAATTAACCACAAAGCTAAATACACTTTGCAAAGGATCCCTTCAAACAGATGCTTGTACACCGTGGGATCAGAGAAGAATGAAACAAATAAGCATGCACACAAAATAAAAAATTCAAAGCGAGTACCTGCCGCACCGATACTGTAGTAAGACTGTAATTATGAAGGCACAACATGAAAAAAGCACATACGAAACTTACAAGTTACAATAGTCAGATATACTCTACAAACAAAGTTTTACTTAATTTCTTAAAAGCTGGACTGGACCAGCTGGTTAAACAGCACAAACCAGCAACCAATCCGGACAAGATATGACCAGACTCGTCAAAATACAATCAATTTTTCAATTAAATAAGCAAACTGGAGAACTGGACCGGTTTAACTCAAACCACACCAATTCTGACCATTTTTTCAAGCCTTCTTTACTTTGCCGAAACAACATTGTATTCAACTCAAATGGATGCCGTCTTGACAAGAATATTTCTTTTAAACAAAAAACCGAAAGAAAACAGAAGAAGGAAGAACAAATCCTTCTACTCCTTTTTCCTTTGAAGTTGAAAATCTCAAAGTCTTCCTAGCATAATGTTGCGGCAAAGAAACTCATCTCTCTCTCTTTCTCTCTCTCTCTCAAGCTTCTTGATAAGCCACAGACTAACAAAGGAAGGGTTCGTTATCTGAATTTGTAAGGAAGCAAACATATGAATTCTAGCAACCGAAAATGGATTCAACTACCCTAGAAAGCAAATAAGAAGGAAAAAAAAAAAAAAGAACACCATTGAGCAATTAAGGAGTTCGCTACCTGATGACAGGGTAACAAAGAAGAATAAGCAAAACACATCACATTAAATAAGGAAAAAAAAGAAAAACAGAACTCTAAAATGAGGGCAGAGGTTCAACAGGCCAATCCAGGGTAAACAAGAAAAAAGCAGATCATAAATGGAGTACCACAAACAAAAGAAAAGAATAAGAAAAAAATGTAAATCAGCATGAAGAAGAACAGGATAGCGGCATAAAGCTTTACGACAAAAATTTTGACTGTCAGCTGCAATTAAAACAAGCTAATGAACATACCTCCGTTACGCTGCCTTAGGCAAAGACTCCCTTGCGTTCTCCTTCCCTTTCTCCGTGGTAGGGTTCTAGGGTTTTCCAACAGCTTGTGGTCAAGCTTGCTCGAACTGCTTGCACGTTTCTTTCCACTTCGTCTCTCACCTAAGCCTCAAGCAATACCTGGACGTCATAAAAAGTTGTTCTCGGCTGTGCTCCCCTTTTTACCCCCCCCCCCCCCCCCCCCCCCCCCCCCCCCCCCCCCAAAGAGCGCCTGATTTTTCTTCTTTTTTTTTTCTTAAAAAAAAAAGCTGACTCTATATAAAGTATTCTGAAAATTCTACTTTTTTATAATATGATAATTGTAGTACATTATTAAAATTTATAATTAAAAGTCAATAATATTTTAATCTCTGATCAAATTACTTGGATCTTAATTTATTTTTCAAAATCATGGTCTTTCTTGTGTCTTTTCCTCTTTAAAATTTATATTGTTATAAATATTATAAAGTTATTATCGTGGAATTAGAATAACTATATTTCATTTATTATATTATCAAATATTTTATATAATAAATGTTATAAGTGATTTTATGCATATATATTTACAATGAAATGTGAATTGATTAGACTTTGGTTAGAAGATTTATAACTCGAGATCCTAAAATACAAAAAAAGTTTGAAAAAGATGTTTAGAGAATAAAATGAATGATATTTATACTTTCATAAGTGTTGTTGAAGATAAATTGATCAAATTGGAGCATTTTTTGATGTATAATTGACAATTTTAAAATTTCCCCTGTTTACATATAGATATGATGAGATTTAAAGGACATAATTAGGTAAAAGGTTGTTTAAATAATGATATCAAACCAAATTTGGGTTGAGTTGGAGCTTATCTTCCTAGTTTGATGTTGTATTTCCTAGATCATCCAAGTTGGTTGCCAAATATACATCTTGAACTATGCTTGCCACATCAACGTGACTAGGTTTATTACTTGGCTAATTGTAGTTAATTGGCTGGAGGGGTATATATCTTTTATCACATGCACTTTAAAAAATAGCTCAAGATCGATCTGGTTTTGACCAAGTTAATCACGAGATCTATTGTGGCTGAACTACCCTTTGATAAAGCTTATTAAAAGATAAATATTAAGCTTGTTTAAAATATTTTTGTAATTCTTAATCCAAATGAAACATTGTCAGATCATTAAGCTTCATTAAGTACATTCAAAATGACATCAGATTAGACAACTGTCTAAATCTCCCTGAATGTAGTTATTTTCATTTATCTTTTCATATTTATGATTCTTCAACTTCGCGTTACCATGTGATGAGGTATGAATGGCGGTGTCAAAGTAGTCACCTTTTAGGAGTGATGTGCATCATTCCATCACTTCATTTGCATTTCCCTCTTTATAGGCTCTTTGCTTTTCTTTTCTCTTTCTCTTTCCACGATCTTCATGTTGCTTGATTTAAGTCCATTGTTGCTTGCTATTGTTGGTGTTCACAAATCTTTGACTTTAATGAGTTTCTTAGTCCTTTACTTGTTTGATTATGATGTTTCTATTCTGCCATTTTCGTTATGTGTTCTTCTTTATCTTTGAGAATGAAATATTCATAAAGACTACTTCCTCCATAGCAAATGTAGATAGACTAGAAATTATTTGAAAGAATTATCAAATCTCTAAATCGATGACTTTAAAGGTAGTTCAGCCTCGTAACAGGCTTTGGATTTTTAAGGTTGGGTTTTTGTGTGTTTTTTAGGAAGCCTTCATAACCTTCAACATTATGTCTACAACAATAATTTCCCTTACATAACTTTCCTTTAATGGTTGACATTATGCAATTGCTTATAAATATTTGGCTGTAATACCTAATTTTTTCACCAAACACAATCAAGGGTTGAAGAAGAAAAAGAAGCATGAATAAGGTTCGGATTATAAACACGATAACAAAATAGACTTTTTTTACGATCAAAAAAAGCCTTTTCTAACAGTGGCAAAAGCATCGTGCCTTAAATAGTCACATTAAAGGTTCTGGTGAAAAGTTGACCGCTGCAAAAAATTGACATCTAAAGTACTTTTTCTTTACGATCATTGGACATTTTAAATGACAATCATCAAAGCGCTATCTAAAGTTTTTTTATTTAAATTAAATTAAAAATTAAAAATTGTTACTTTTTTTACTTTTTTAAATCAACAAAAAAATTATATATTTTTTGATTAATTAATTTTTTAAGTAAATAAAAATTAAAAAATTAAAATTATACAAGTTACAAAAGTGAGGTCATAGCCTTTATAATTTCAATGTTGGTTCCTTAAGGAATCGATGTTCAAAGCTTGTGTAACCATTTTTTTAATTTTTCAAATTCAATTATTTTATTTTTATTAAATATTTTTATTTAAAACATCACTTTTTTAAATTGACGTTTAATTGTATTTTTTAATAAATTTTTATAATTTTATATTTTTATAATTTAAATATTACAAAATTTTTAGCACAATTACAATACAAATTGCATACAAAAAATTACACTCTAATATACATCGTCAAAAAAGCTTACTAATGATCAACTACTCCAAAACGTTATCATCATATTGAACACAAAATTATACTCTAATTTGCATACAAAGAATTATACTCCAATATGCATCAACACTTGCATCACTTATCCAACATTATAATATAACAATAATGCACCAAACTATACTCCAATATACATCAACACTTTCATCACTTTTGCATTATTATACTATAACAATAATATCATAAACAAACTTTAATATACATTCAAATATTATATTTTCTCAATAATATTCCAAAAGATTGTCATACAAAATGTTCATTCAAAATAACTAAATGATCATTCTAATGTTTACATTAAATGTGCAAAGTATGTACAATATGTATCAAATATACAAAAAAAAAAAGACATACACAAAATAAGTTCTTCACATTTTTATTGAATCTCTCATGTAACTCAATGTAAACTTACAAAAATCTTCCTCAACTTGTTTATCTCTAATTTAGCGTGTGCTTTTATCCTTCAATTGTATTTATAAAAAACATATAAGTAAATACAATAATTTTTTATAATAAACATATTAATTAATTAAACAATTATCAATGATTTATCATTTTGTAAAAAAGTACAATATCATTATATCTTTATATGACGTCTCTTATATACGCCATAATATTGTAACCACATTTAATGTTAAAAAGCTGGTATGGACACTACATATAAATAATGAAAATTTCAACTTACTATAAAAAAAATCAAAAAATTAATAAGAAATACAAATTCTTATTATATTATAAATAGTAGAGCAATAGAACTTTCAAAACTTTTTTTTGAAAGCCTAGGCACGTGAATTGCTAAATACATCTTCAAGGCACTAAAAGATAAATATTAATCATACATATAATTGCACATGTTGTATCTAAAATATAATTATAGTAAATTTTTATAAATTCATATGTTGATTAGGTCTTTCATATTGTCTCGATCATTATCGCCTAAAGAATCAAACACCGTGTATTGATATAAATTAAGCTCTACAACAACTAATATTCAATTTGATCTATAATATTAAACATAATTTCACTAAGTGTGATGTCTAAAATATGTTTGTAATTTAAATTATGTTTCTACTTATTTGATATTGTTGGGAAGCATAATTGTTCCTTGATCACGCACTACTTGGGCCATCCTTATAACAAGATATCGAGCTTGCTCTTTAATATTATTACTGTTGTTTATTGATACTATCATATGATCAGTAAATATGTATTTATTATTCTAGCCATGTCTGACCAATATGTCTTTATGAGGTTTTTAAAATACAAAAGAAGAGCATATCTAATAATTTTAAAAATTAAAAAATAGTGTTAAAATATGACACACATACACAATCTAAGCTTCAATAATGGTAGTATTCAACTCCTCAATGTAACAAAGTTGCAGCATGTCATCTCTACAAATATATACTAAGCCTTCAACAGAAAAAAAATTCTACATCCATTAAAATAGCTATCATTATACCTACATCCATGTAATGACACATGTAATGATAATGAAAACTAAGCGATTTTCATATGGACTTTATAGGTTGTTCTTCTACATAAGTTCAGATACATATTTAGATAATGCCTTTAAAAACTTAAATATAACATGTTAATAATTAATTCTTAAATTTCATAAAAATAATACATAATGCGACAATATGTTACCTAACTCTAAGAGTAATAACACATTGTGTTGACTAAGTAACATATATCCCAATAGCTTGAGATACAGTAAACATATCTGGATCAGGAATTGGTCAAAGTAAGGGAGCATTGGGCTTCACTATTATGGTGATCTGGAGTCTGACATCACTCTCAATCATGTCATGCTCATGGATCACCCTATTCATGGTAAGATCAATGAGAATGGGCCTATAGGCCATCACATTATTTATATTCTCAAGCATCATCTAATAGGACATACAATACAAAGTATTGAGTACATGACAAATAACTTTATATTAAGTGAAGAAAATATGATATACCTTCAAACTGGTAGGCTGAACTATTGCTGTTTTTGTTAAAAGTAGTTTGAGGTTTTTGTCATCGTCATATCAATGACTTGTACCTCGTCCATATTGTTACTAATCTTACTAGAACATTTATGATCAAAGGAAGTACTGCGATATGTGCTTATATCATCCAATAAAAGTTTATGATCATTGATCTAATTCAATATATCCATGAATTTTTTATTGGTTATCTCTTTATTAGTCAAAACTAATGGCATCCTAACTTTTTGCCCAAAGTAAGAAGTAATGAACAATCTAGAACCAATACCTCTCGCACGTCTAGAATGCCATCATCTTATCTTACAAATATCTAATTAAAGTGTGAACATATTGTGAATGTTTGAAGCTAGGAAAGTAATAAAAAAAGAAAAAAAAAGAATACCAAAATACTTACTATCATTTCAGTACATTCTTTAACTGATTCATTGATATGCTTGCCTTTCAAATTAACTCATGTTGCTTTTCATAATGTGGCACAATCAATATTTTCATTAGTGCTCAAATATTTTCTCTGCATGTTCTCAATATTAATTTAAAAAAATATAAATTGTACACATTAGTAGAATAAAAATGAAATTTAACTAGCAAGTTCAATTATATCTTGTAAAACTTTTGCAAGATAAATGATGATCATAAATATTCTTTTTTTCTTCTCTCCTCTTGTGCTTTTCTGTTTTCTTGTAAAAAAATGTCATTAGTAGGTAAACAACACAAATGTGGATAAGATTATAGTATACTTACAGTGTATGAAAATTTTCAAATATACACGAGTTGACAAACTTGCTCTAAACGTAAGGTTAAATGATACCCTTATATTTAACGAGGGATCTTGAAGGCATTTAAATTTTTTATCAAGAACAAAATGATATATTTACTTGTGAAAGTTATCTTAAGGTTCCTCCATCCTAGTGCAGCAGATCGTAGCACATACTTTTTCATGCTCTCATCAATGTCTAATGCACCCTCAAAGTATATCAAAATTTGAAAGCAATCAAACTAATGAACAAAGTAATGAAATAAAGAAAATATACTAATGTTGCACATTACGTATTGAAATTTGATCCCATAGTTTGTTTTTCAATTCTCTAAGTACTTGATGTCAATTTGTGATGTTTATTGGTATCACTTGATGCATTGAGACACCAATATAGCTAATCAATTGTGCATTATTTTTTTCAATTGGTTCTCCCTTACTGTTAACCTTGATATGTATTTCCTTTCTCGTGAGTCAACTTTTGATAACTTTAGGCATATGAGTGATATCATGTTTTTAGCTTTTTCTTGCTTTTTTTGTTGAGCTCGAGCCTTGTGATGGATCCATGACATTTGCACATATCAAATAAAGTAAGAAATTAGTGCAATTAATATACATAATAAAAAAACTAAAATAAGCCATGCATGTATTATGAAACCTATCTATATAATTAATTTTATTATTTGAGTTTTAAATACTTTTTAACATTCTAATATATGACACTAAGATTTAAAAATGTATTAAAAAACAAACAATATAAACAAACAATATATAATTAATTTTATTAATTCAATAATTAAAATTTATTAAAATTATAATATGTTTACCAAGACTTAAAAACGTAAGAGATAACCTTATATTATAAATAAATAATATTAAAATAATAAAATATTATTTTTTAATTAGTAGCACAAAACAAACAACACATATATAATTTTATTAATTGATTAGTGACATATTATAAAATTTTAATTTTAATTATTAAGATTTAAAAATATAAAATATAATAATTATGAATAGATAATATAAAAATAATAAAATTCTAATCTTATTAATTGAGAGTTGCAAAACAAACAACAGATAGTTAATTTTATTAATTGGGTATTAAAAATGTTATAAAATTCTAAATTTAATCATTGAGACTTAAAAATGTAAGATATAATAATTATAAATAAATAATAAAAAATCTGATTTTATTAATTGAGTATTATGAAACAAATGAAACATAGCTAATTTTTTATTGATTGGATACTGAAACATATTATAAAATTCTAATTTTAGTTATTAAGATTTAACAATATGAGATGTAACAATCATAAATAAATAACATAAAAATAATGAAATTTAAATTTTATTAATTGAGTATTGTAAAACAAACAACAAATAGCTAATTTTATTAATTAAGTACTAAAAAACATTATAAAATTTTAATTTCAATCACTAGGACGTTAAAATTTAAGATATAACAATTGTAGATAAATAATATAAAAATAATAAGCTTCTCATGTTATTAATTGAATAGTGTAAAACAAACAGCCTACATCTAATTTTATTAATTGGGTATTAAAAATATTATAAACTTTTTAATTTTATTCACTAAGACTTAAAAATTTAAGATATAACAATTACAAATAAATAACAAAAAAATCATAACGTAAATTTTATTAATTGAATATTATAAAACAAAGAAAATATATCTAATTTTACTAATTTAATATTAAAAAATTATTATAATTCTAATTTCTCTTCAATAAAACTTAAAAATCTAAAATAACAATCATAATATCTAAATTATTCATTTTCTCATATCCTATATCTTTTTTATGTATTTCAATCAAATAGAAACAAAAATATGTCAACAGTTTTTTTAATCATTTTTCTAGTCATCTTGTATTTGAAGAATCACAATCAAATATTGATTCATCTTCTAATCATTGTCTAAATCATCAATTACTATTGTTTTTTTTTATAATCAAACATCTCTTAAAATTCAAGAATACAGATATCAACCAAAGAAAATGAAGTTGAAAATTTTGGATCCACCTCAATAGTGGCGTGCTTGCACGGTAAACTTGGGCGACGACCTAGTTAAACAGACTACAAGCTGACAAAAGGTACACTCATGGTAAGAGAGAAAGTAATATAGCACAAATGAATACACCATAAAGTTCACAAGAGAAAGAGAGAGAGGGCATGCAAAAGGTGGGATCAGATGGCTGGCTTGGATGGCACATTTGACATAAGGTGGGGGAAATGCTTGCGTAACTCTAGGTTTTTTAGTAACCCAAATCTGCGATGTTGATTATAAATGAACTTTTTCTCATTGTTTCCTAAAAAACTAATGAGGTATTAAGTTTTCTTTAATGGTCTTCCATGAACCATGATGAAATCATGATGCGTTTCTTGATGATTTCATAGAGATTGTCAAAAAAAGGTGTAAACATCACCAATCTTTCTTAATGGCTTTTAAAAAACTATTAAGAAGGGCTTTAAACATCACCAACCTTTCTTGATGGTTTCATAAAGACCATAAAGAAATATGACCGTCAAGAAAAGCTTTATAAATCTCATTTTCCTTGACGGTTTTGTTAGAATAGTTAAGAAAACTTAGAACAATAAAAGCTTTTCTAGATGGTTCTTAAAGAATCGTCAAGAAAAGCTTTTTAGAGGTCTAATTCAATGATAGTTTCTTTAGAGACCATCATTTTCAATTTTCAATCATATTTTTAATGATGATTTTTATAAAACTGTTATTTGTTTTAACGTGATTAAAAACTTATTTTCTTTTAATAATAGGTCAGATAAGTTTAAGTAATTCAAGGGATCAGATTGATAATTGATTGGACTAAAAACACTCAACCATTAGGGGGCCAGAAGAAAAAGGTTCGACCACTAGCGGTTGAACAAAAAAGGTCCAAATTGTTACAACTCGAAAGAAAGAGCCTTACTATTAAGGGTTAGCTAAAAAAGGCCTTACCCTTTGGGTAGTGGCCAACAGGTTCATCAATAGGGTTTGCTAATGGAATTCGATCTATTTGGACGCTTAAATTCAAAGCAAATTAAAAAAAAAATTAATTTTAAACATAATGAATGGATTTTCAAAAGAAATGAACACTTCATGGATTAAAAAAAAAATGATTACAAAAAGGAAATATTCATTACAAAGAAAGGGAAAAAAAAACTAAAGTGTCCACTACGAGGTCCATTTGTTGTTTCCTTTTCTAGACAAAGGGTGTCAAAGATTAAAGTAGCAAACCCCCCATCATAATGTATAAAATGGAAGGATTAACCATGAATTTGGGTGTCAAAGTAGAAGAAAGGTTGGTTATTGGAGAAGTACAAGTGCTTAAAGTGGTAAGAGGGGCAACCTGCATAAACCAAAAGTCAAAGTTGGGGTACCACTCTTGGATTTAGTTCCTCATTTTCTCAAATCTGTCAACATATCTCCACATATTCGATAATAATAATCTTCTCAAGCTTTTCACTGTGGCGAAAGGACCAAATGGTTTATTCTTTAGTCATCTCTAAATTCTTCTACCAAGCTCGTTTGGCCGACTCCAATTGAGGCTCTACTTTAACCTTAACCTGTAGTGTCTTTACTCGAGTGAAAATAAGTTCTTACTCTTTTTAAACTAATTGTTTCTTCAAATTTTCATTCTCGATCTTCAAAAAAAAAAACTCTATTCAATAGCTGCTTTGAGGGACTTTTCCACCTTTTGTAAAACCTTATCCATGGTACTTTTACCAACCACAAAGCTCTCTACGACTAGGGTCACCCTCTGAAGAGCCTTTATAATAGCGGGTAGTCCTCGATGAGGAGAAATTTTGGAAGAATTAAAAAAAGAGAGAGAGAGAAAGAGGACAAGAAATTTTCTTCTGATAAACTTGACATGAGCTAAAAGTCAAACCTTTCCAACTTTAAGCAGTGACCTTTGATAGTTACTAGGAGAATTGACTTCCTCGTGAACTCTCACACTTATAAGGGTTCGAAAATGCTTCTAATTGCTTTCAAATGCCACTAAAAGATGAACTAATTTCCTTTTGAGTTTGACAAAGCACCATTTGGTAGTTAGGGATGTGTTAGTGTGCTATATGTAGAAAAGGAAATAAAACCTTTGCTTTTCTTTCTTTATCATAAAAGATGTAGGGGTAGTCCTTTTAAAGCTCATGGCTAGTGTCTTTAATTGAGAATTGATCTTCTTAACTATCTTAATCAAAATCCTTAATGATTTGGTCTTATCACCTAAAGTAGAGCCACGTAGGGATTTCTCAATAAACTCTTTCACCATAGCCAAACACATTTTTCTAGATCACACAGTCATTAAAGGCATATGTGCACTAAAGGAAAATAAATTATATTCAAAACTGAAAAGTAGAAACAACATATGAAGGTAATAAAGTTTCTAACGTGATAATGAAGGAAGCACCAAAGATGTACCATAAGAAGAGTCGATAAGGTCGAATGACTTAGCTAGAGTGATTGGTGCCAGAGTGAGATTCTAAAGAAAACCCAAGTTAATGTTTATATTCGAAATCCAAACTAAACTTGGATTGCTCAAACACCATTAGATTACTGATTCTCTTTTAAAACTTATAAACCTTAGCTATCTGATCCTCTATGTAGTAGGCCTCTATGCTAAAGGAACAATAGTGGTTTAGTAAGGTCTCATAAGCCCTCATTAAGTGGTTGGGCCAATCCAAACCAACCCCATATTTTTCGTTTGGAATAAACCAAGTATTCAAGTTTGGTTCAAATCCATCCCAAAATGCCTAAATGTACTTATAGTATCACCCTTTATTAGAGTCAAGAAGTTCTTTTCTAAACAAGATAAGCTTTCTAAATTAAAATAACAGATACTTTTCTTAACACCAACATCAAACCTACTAGTTTTTAACTCAAATATAGTTTTAAAATCTAAACACTTGGTCATAAAGACCACTAAACATCGCTACGAATTAAACGCAAGCATTAAAAGGAATATATGAAAGCATTCACACATCTTAAGGAAGAAAGGTTGGCGAGGAAGCCTTTACCCACCATTGAAGTAATTCTCAAAGACAATGATGGCACCAAGACGTTAGGTCCAAGGCCAATCATCTACTTAAGAAGTGACTAGTTTAATGATAAAAAGGATAAAATACACAACCCTAATTTTTGCTAGACTTTTAACGATGATAAGGGAAGAATGAAAATTATGACCTTAAAAGGAAGAAAAAAATAAAAGGAAAAAAAGCTTAGCAAGACTCAAGAATGAAAAGAATTGATGTTGAAAGGAGTTGACTTTAGAGAGTTGCTTTGGCAAAATGATTGCAATAAGGGTTCAGGCCCGAATAAGAAGAACTACAATGTGAACAAAGAGTGATACAATTTTTTAAAGAATAAAAGTGAGTTAAAGATGAGTAGAGAAAGATTAGTATAAATTAAGAAGAAGAAAACATAAAAGGCAAATTTTTATAAAAATCTATTATAATTTTTGAGCACAAGTTAATTGAAAAAATGAATAATTTTAAAAAAAAAGTGAGATTTTTTGGTTTCATAAAGATTATAATCCTTAAAATGAATCTGATATATTAATAATATGATTCACATGACTCAGGGGAAAGGGATAAAAGGAGCCATGATCAGGAATAAAGAGAGGTAAATAGAGAGATAGAAGAGAATATGCAATTGTTTCCACTTAAGCCTAATGCTCTTTTCTAACCTACCATTAATTGCCTAGACTTTTCCCCACACAGCTTAAATTATGACTTTAAAATTTGCAAATATCTTAACTCTTGGAACACAAGCTATATCTCTTTCAAGGTTTATTTTCTCATATTTATTATTAAATCAATTAAATATCTCAAATTATACTAATTTCATAAGATGTAATTAATGTTATAAGTATTCATTAATAAGCTATATTCTATAATAAAAAATATACGTATAGTTGGATATCGAGAGTGATTGATGAAGATTTAGGATTTAAAAGAACAATAAAATTTAAATGATTAACACTAAACTCCTACAATTTTAATGTATTTTTATTATGAAAATTAATTAATTAATTAATGTTGTTGTTATAAAATTTATTATTTAATAACATTGATTTATTCATTTATTATGAAGCAAGATACTTAATTATTTTAATTAAACTTTCTAATCAAAATCAAATTAATCTTTTTACATAACAATGACTTATAACAATAATGACAATGTTAAATTAAAGAATAACAGTTTCTTAAAACCATTATTAAACAATCAAAACAATGACATTGAAATTCTTTATGGTAGTTGTTACTTTATGCCATTAAGAAAAAGTTATTATAAATTTATGACGGTTATAAAAATATTATCATTAATGTTTAAAATTTTATAAAATTTTAGCAATTTTAGAAGATTTTTATAAATGTATAATGATCATAAACAATTATCATAAAGTTATAATTGTCCTAAAATACTATCACAACAATCTATTTCTATTGTAAGAAAAAAATTTTAAAAACAACTTTAGACGATAGTGAGGAAAGTAACCTGAAAATTATAGTTGACCAAAAATTTGATGCTAAAATCTCTTAAGATGATTTTTTAAATGCATTTACTTTTTTAATGAGCTTTTAGATAAACAAGCATCTAGGTCAGATGCACCTAAGAAAAAGCATGCTATTCTTGAAAGAAATTATGATAAGGTTAAAGGAAGAAAAGAAAAAGAAACTTAGCCTTAAAGTTACAAATTGGGAATAATTAATTAGAAAATTCAAAATTACGAAAACAAGAATGATGATTTGAAAAATAAGGTCAATGACCTTCACTTAATAGTTGAGAAACATACAAATTAACAAAAGGCTTCGCATACCTTAATTAATAACCAAAGATACATCTTTGACAATAGTGTTTTAAAATCTTTAAATTTCAAAAAATTTATAAAAACTATTTAAAAAAAAGTTACAACTATTGATAGACTAACAGATGCATAATTCTATCATCAAAACTTGTATGCAAAATTGTTTTTCAATGAGAGGATCGAATATCAAGTAGTAACAAGATATGATGTCCTCTAAAATATTTTAAGTAGAAAAGATGGAATAAGTAGTGAAATCTTGACAATTTTTGCATACATATAATGTTAATTACTTGATTGAAAATTGACTTCAAGTTTCATATAAAATTTAAAAACAAGAAAATTTCTCATTTAAATAGTATCGATTTTAGGCATTGTGAAGGTTTGCTTATCCTTCTTCGCATGCAACGAGCTCACAAACCCCTTCACAATATAGAGCATGGAGTTTTTTTTTTATTTAAAAATTTTGGTTACATTGTAAAGATTTTCAAAAGGTTGTAAATGTTAGTGGTCAATCATATTGTGAAAAAGATTGGTAGTGACTCATTCCTTTTCTCAAGCAAAATCAACTAAAATCCCTTTTCTAAAAGTGCTTCAAAAATTACTCTGGGGATTTTAGACCACATTATGACATTGACCATAGACAAACCTTGTTGAACCCATATTGATCATTATTAGACTTAGCAAATCACTTACTGACCACTCATGAGCACTACTAAGCACCAATAAACACTGTTAAATTAATCTCCTTACCATGCGATTTTCACTCGTTTATTATTCCTTTTTTATCCTCATTGAATTCCTCTTTAAGTCCTTTGTCATAAATCAAAAGAAAAAACTTAAGACAAAATTTGATGTCTACAATTGCCCATATTTATCTAATTATGAAAATCAAGAATAGACAAAAACAAAAGATACCTAATTTTGCTCATAAAAAATGATTCTTTTAACATAATTTGAACTATGTAGGGTTTTTTTTATTCAAAAGTAATATAAATGAAAAAAAATTTTACTTTTGTAAAAGATTTATGTATCGATGGAATGATACTTTGACTTTCTGTGGCATGAAACTTTAAATTTTGAAAAAGTTTCGACTCTTAACGGAATGAAACTTGTCATTTATTGATGTGAAACTTTAAAATTTAAATTTTTGAAATTGCTTCACGTTTCGACGAAATGAAACTTGCCATTTAATGACTTAAAACTTTAAATTTTGAAAAAGTTTCATCTCTCAATAAAATCAAACTCGTCACTCAATGGCGTGAAATTTTTAACTTTTGATAGAACTCTGACTCTTAACAGAATGAAACTCGTTACTTATTGGCTTGAAACTTTAAAATTTTCAACTTTTACAAAGGGTCAATATCTTAACGAAATGAAACTCATCACTCAATGGCTAGAAACTTAAACTTTTGATAAAACTTTGACTTTAGATGGAATGAAACTCATCACTTGATTACTTGAAACTTTAAACTTTTAATAAAACTCTAATTCTAATGCAATGAAACTCATTACAGTATGAAATTTTTAAACTTTTTGTTAGCAAGATACTTTATTTGCTACATATCCTTAATAAAGAAAACCAATTCTTTTATTGTATTAGATAGTTTAAATATTAGATAAGAACAATATTTTAACTCGAATTTTAAATATGAAAAATTATTAATTTTAAATTTCAATTTTAAGATATCTAGATAAGTATAATTTTAGTTTTTAGTTGTTTATTTTTTCTTATAAATAGGACCTCCATCTATAAAATAATGCAAGCCATTAAAAGCAATTCTAAGCTTTAAGTATTTTATCTTGTTATCTATTATTTTTTCTCTCCTCTTAAAAACTAAAAAAGTGATACCATAACTAACAAAATAGTATAAGAGCTATTAACTTGAAGGACTTGTAAGATTGAAGGAGCCCAAACACAATCTCTAAATGCTTTCAACCTACCCAAAAATAAAAACCTCTACACAATGAATTTAGAAAATTTATTCACTGTAATTACACCTTCGGTATTTGATGGAGTAAACTATCAAATACAGACTATTAGAGTGGAATCCTACTTTAATGCAAATGATGTGTGGGAAGCTATTGAACAAGTATATTAAGTTCTAAAATTGTCAAAAAATCTAACTCTTACACAAATCAAAAACCAAAAGAAAAAGAAGTAAAAAAAAAAATCAAAAGCAAAAGCAACATTATTTGCAAAAATCTCATCCAGCATATTTAATAGAATAATGACACTGAAAGTAGCCAAAAAATTTTAAAAATTTTAGAAACAAGAACATGAAGGGAATGAAAAGGTCAAAAGAATGCAAATGCTGAATTTAATTTGAGAATTTGAGATGCAAAAGATGATGGAATCAGAAACAATCAAGGAATATGCTAAGAGGCTTCTCACTATAGTTAACAAAGTAAGCCTTCTTGGTATTAATTTTTCTAATTTCAGAATTGTTCAAAAGATTCTAGTGATAATTTTTATAAAATTTGAAGCTACAATCTCATCTTCAAAAAACTCTAATGATCTAGTATTACCTTGGCAAAATTATTAAATGCATTATAGTCACAAGAATAAAGGAAACTTATGAGACAAGAAAAAAAAATGTAAAATCTGCTTTTCAAGCCAAATCAGAAAACAATGGCGACAAAAATAATAAAAATTGGCATAACAAAACAAGTTTGAAAATTATATAAGCAATAACAAAATTGGTGAAAGTAGTAACAACCAAGTTTTCTTTACCTTATTACTATTGCAAAAAAAAAATAAATAAATCATATATAGAATAAGTAATGGTGGAGGTCAAATGCAACATGTCACAAGTGCGGTCAATTAGGATGCATGGAGAAAATATATAAATCCTAACAACAATAAAAAGAAGCCAACAATGCTTTTGAACAACCTCAACAAGAGGAATTGTTTATGATATCATGTTTTACTAGTAGTAACTCCCTAGAAAGGTAGCTTATAGATAATAACGGTATAAACACATGATCTATGACCAAGAGATTTAAAAGAGTTTAACAAAATTACAATTTTTAAAGTCAAAATTGTGAATGAAATTATTTTTTGCAGTAAAATACAGAGGAACGATGACAATAAAATGTCGCATAGGTTTAAAATTAATTTCTAATATTTTATATGTTCCTAAAATTAATCATAACCTTTGAAGAGTTAGTCAGCTCTTTAAAAAAGGATATAAAATGCTACTTGAGGACAATCATTGCTTGATTATTGATGCATAAGGCAGAGAAGTGTTTAAAGTCCAAATAAAATGTAAAAGATTTACCTAGAATATGATAAACAGAGGAACAAACTGTAGTACATAAAGAAAATAATGCCAGATACTTTCATCATAAGGCCTTATCTTTTATAAAAAAGAACAATCTTAAATAAAACTCTTAAATTAGAAGAGGAGCTTCCTAAATGTACTAGAGTCAATATAAGAAGCAAATTACGCATCTTTTTTTAATAAAGCAAAGCTTAGAAGGCTAAATAAAAATTTCACACAGATGTCAAAAGATCAATGATAACACCTTATACCCTTCAAGAAAATGGGATGATTGGAAAAAAGAAAAAAAAAAACTTGCCAACAGAGGCTTTAAAGCAAAATACTTCAACATTTGAAGCATGGTATGACTATAAATTAAGGAGGTAAAATTTAAAAATATTTCAAGTTCAAGCTTCAACTCTTAAGAGAAGTAAGAGAAGTACAAAGAAGAGAAGAAATATTATATATGAATTCCTGAATAAACAAATTGGTGTATGCAGCAAAAACTGTAAGGAGTGTTAGCAATATGCTTTATTTGCTACATATCCTTAGCAAAGAATACATATTCTTTTACTTTATCAAGTAGTATGAATTTTAGATAAGAATGATCTTTTAATTAGAATTTTTTTATAAGAATAATCCTTAATTTTGAATTCAAATTTTAGGATATCTAGAAAAGTAAAATTTTAATTTTTAGTTATTTATTTATTTTCTTATAAATAGGATATTCATAAATGAAACAATGCAAGCTATTGTAAGCCATTAAAAGTAATTTTAAGCTTCAAGTGTTCTATCTTCTTGTCATTATTCTTCCTCCTTTCTCAAAGACCAAACAAAGCAATATTATAATAAATAGTTTTTAATTTCTAAAAAAGTTCAATCTCATAATGGAATGAAACTCGTCAGTCAATTATATGAAGCTCTGAAAAAGTAATATCTCATGATAAAACAAAACTCATCATTCGATTATGTAAAACTATAAAAATGTGTTATCTCATGATGGAATAAAACTCATCACTCAATTGTATAAATCTCCAAAAAAGTCTCATGATGAATTGAAACTCGTAACTCGATAGTATGAAACTCTGAAAATCTTAAAAACTTGCCTTTCTTTAACCGAAGATATCATCTTTTGCTTTTCTTAATTATTAATTTTTTTTCCTATTTCAATTTTAAAAAAATGTGTAAGCTTAATCTATTTCCATTTTCTCATTATTTTTCTCTACTCTCATGTCTTTGTTTTTCCTTTGTTCCACATCCTTCTTTCTTCTTTATTCCTCCTTTTTTTCTTTTTTCTTTTCGCCATTTTTCATTTTCATAAAATCCACATTATGGTTACCATTCAAGTATAATACCCAAATCTCCATTTTAACATCAAATCTAACTTTAACATTGACTTCTCATGGTGAATTTTGGATGTAATTTTCTTGGTATATGTAGATCTTATTTGATTCTTACCTTTTGAAAAAATTATGATTGGTCATGCAAATTCTAGGATGGGTAAGACTACTCGGTACTTAACCTCCCTAAAACATTCTCCCCTTCTTTCTCTTTTTCCTTTTAATTACTCATTGTAATTTCCCTTTTACGTCTTTTCCTACAATTTTATTAGTGTGTTTTTTTCATTTGAAAGAGTCATCCCTTATTCACGCCTTCCTTTATTTTAAACAACTAAATTGTACTATTGGATCCATGAAAAATGAATATTGATCATGTAATACCAAGACTTTGGAACACACTTGCTAATGTTTAAACAAATGAACTCTAGAAATTTTGGAATTGTAAGAATTGACATGAAACTTGCAAGAATTTTTTATTACCATTAGGGAATTGAAAATTATCATACAAAAAGGCTTTTAAGAAATCAAAATCAAGTACATATTTGTTATAAAAGAAAAGACTAGTGATATAATACCTTCAAGGTTTTAAGAATAAAGTTAATCATATTTGAGAAGGGATTTCTACTCGATGTTCAGTACCTCTTAAGAATGAATATCCCAATACTAATAGGTGTTTGTTTCTAAATTTTGACTTGCAAGAAGTTGCAAAGATGTTCATTGTCTTCATCAAAGATTGTGAATGAATTTTACCCTTCCCCAAGCTTAACTTCGAATGCACTTAATTGGAGATTATCGATTTGCGTTCATTAGGCAGTAAAGTTATAATCTTCAATATTGCTTACTTCTTCATGAAAATAACTGCTCTTTTTAGGTTTTTAATTAGTTTTTCCAAGCCTAATATCTCACCACATTAGAGTTAATTAGATTGTAAAGATCTTGACCATCCATTTATATCAAAATTAAGGCTACTCTAAAGAATGTCTTCTCCATTAAATACAAGCCTTAGCAATCATATGATCCACATATACCTCTATGGATTTATGCATTACATTATAAAATAGTGTGACCATAACTTTCTATTATGTTGCTCTCATATTCTTTAACTCAAAAGACATCACCTTATAGCAAAATGTGACCAATATAATGATAAATATGATTTTTTTTTCATATCTTTGGGGCAATTTTTATCTGATTAGTACCTTGAATACCCATCCATGAAGGAAAACAATAAGAACTTAAGTGAATAATTATGTGAGGTAGCCAAAGATTATCTCTTGGACTTTCCAATTAAGATTCCCATAATTGACACACGTTTCTATACATTTATCTTAGTATAGGAACTACACTTGTAACCCACTCAAGGTACTTTGCTACCATGACGAAACCCACTTCTAATAGCTTTGGACTTCTTCTTTGATTTTTAACAAAATTTTATGCTTCATTCTTCTTAATTTCTATTAAAGCAGATGATAACTTGACTTCAAGGGCAATTTATGCTCTACAATGTTACAATCAGTCTTGGTATATCTTTATATGACTAGATAAATACATATATGAATTGTTTTAATAAATAATCCAATCCTTGTTACAAAGAAAGGGATAGCTCCAATTTTTACTTCCCTCTTTTCTTCATTAATTTTCAAATTAATTATTTTTATTGTTTCCTCATGGGGTATTTTCTATTTCTCCTTTTGTTCGATTTGTCTTGCCAATTCCAAGGGCAAAAT
This sequence comes from Moringa oleifera, assembly GCA_021397835.1. Classification (NCBI taxonomy): domain Eukaryota; kingdom Viridiplantae; phylum Streptophyta; class Magnoliopsida; order Brassicales; family Moringaceae; genus Moringa; species Moringa oleifera. The sequence continues at coordinate 1,982,581 of JAJFZO010000659.1, read as the reverse complement.
ATAGTCATCTTTATTTTTTTCAGAATCAAAAACATTTTAAAAAGATAATTCTTCAGGATTTAATCCACCATTATTAATTTTGGTATTTTGATATTCATTGTTAAATTCTATGAACATGAAAATGGGATGATTTACTTGGAATTCAAAAATGAAATTAAGTTAAGAAAGAAAATGAAGACACAAAACAAAAGAAAAAAAAAAGGAAGTTGTTTAATGACTATGATAGTTTTAGAGTATTACATGTTGTATTTGTTGAATAAAATAGGCAAGTTAGTAGCCATCTAGTTGTTTAGCACAAAACTAGGTGCACATGATGCACTCCTAGATTATTTTGAACATTTTCACTTATCTTTACTGTATTCACCACAATTGAGAAAGTTGTTAGGTAATTTGATTTATAATAGAGATTTTCACACAAAAAGCCTTATTCGCCATGTAGAAACTTGTAGATTTCTCCTACTTTATTCTTTCTTTATCATTTCACCTTGACTTGTAGCTCAGACATAGTTTTACTTATTTTCATCAATCTCCAATTCCTTTGTAATCCCTTACAAATTTTTCCCTAGATCTTTCCTTGTTTGACAACCTCTTCCATATGTTTGTTTCAATTGAAATAACATGTTCTCAGAAATATCCTATTTTCTCTTTAGCATTTTCTCCAATTGTCAGATGTTCTATTTTCTCCATGAATGTGTGTAGAACTTGGATCATCAATGGTCATGTGTCTTGAACATCCACTATGAAGGAATTACTTGATCTTAATCTTCTCATTTACCTATAATCATAAATTAAAAAGTTATTTTTGGTGACCACATTTCCATGGGTTCATGAGGATTAGTAAATGTGTTTTTGGGTTCTCAAACTGCTTTAATATTCTCCTGTAATGATATTTAAATACTATATGTTCTACTTTAGAGTTCTCTTGTAATGATGTTTAGATCTTATAGCCAAAGAATTCACTACCGCATTGTTCTTAGTTCTTTAAAGATCTTGTATGAGACATGAATGCATAAAAGATGTTCAGAAGAATCTTAGAAAAACTTCATGAATTAGAACAAAATTAGAATCAAAGAACCAAACATACAAACAACTTTTCAAAAAAGCTAAACAAAAATCTAATAACCATAAGATCATAATTTTCAATGAGCAAGTCCTCATTTATTGAATGATTTTAGAAAAATGTCTGTACAAATAGATAACCGCATATAGAATTTTATTAAGTTACACAAAAGCGTAAAAGTTACACAAACATTTGAAAAGTTACATGGACATTACAAATAGTTATAAAGAAACATTGAAAGTTACACATACTATTCATTCTACATGGAGTCATTAACTTTACATAGAAAGGTTACATAGATTCAAATATGATTACATGGAGATAATAAGGTTGCGCAAAATTTTGATTTTGCTAATTAAAGCCATTAACTTCCCATGAAGCAGTTACATGGAGCCAATTATGGTTACATTGAAGTGTTACATGGAAAACAAAAATTTCACTAAACCTTACTAGAAAATGTTACATGGATTCATCAATTTCACACAATGTTGTATAAAGAACAACATTTACTTAACATGAAATGAGTAAATCTTTACACATACACTTAAAAACTTTACATGGAACATCATGTTGCTTTTTTGGTCAACTTAAGTACAAACTCATTTGCTTCTACAGCTACCCAAATCACACATAAAACATGAACAATGCCATCAAAATAGACATGTAAATTGCTTACTTTTTTTTCTTTGCATCAAAAATACATTTATGTTAAACACAAGTTCCACAAGTGGACAACCCCTTCAATGAAATATAAACAAATTTTGTTGAAATACACAACCTTAACCAAAAAAGCACAAACCTTTTTATTCAACTTAAGATTTGCCCTAATTTTTTTATTTCTTCTTTTATTAACAAAAAGTCACAAAGATAATTGTAAAAAATATTATGATGTCTCTTAATTAATTATGCTTCATAACCCTATAAACTTAAATCTTTGATAACCACGTGTAACCTTCGCAACATGAGGGCGTAAAATGGAAGTGAGTGAGGAGAGAAATGGAAGGAAAATGGATTACTTTCTACTATTTGGAAGAGAGAAAATGGCGTAGCCACTTTTTATACCCCAGGAGCATTTTTGTTCAATTTTTCAATTAAGGGCCGAAAATAGTTACATTATAAAAAGTGATTATTGCAGGAAAAAAAGTTATAGTCGCAGGCAATTTCTTTTTTTAATATTATATGTGCTGCAACTACAGGTGCTTAGATTCTTCTTCTTTCTTTCTTGTCCTCTTTTTGTATCTTATGTTCTTCACCTAGTTCAAAAGTATAGTATGTTGATAAAACAAGAGAAGGCTTGTCAATAAATTTGAGATTCCTAATAATGAAGACATAAGCAACAATTATACTTATCTTAACAAAAAGTAAAATAAAATGTTTGAAGAAAAAAAACATAATTTCTATTCCGAAAAGTATCCATATTGAGATTTATCTTGATAAGACAAATCGTCTAAAGTATAAATATCAACAAAGTTATGACACCATAATAAAATTATCTACTAAGAGATGTGCTTAATTAGTTTAATCAATTTAAAACATCCTAATCAAGATATTTATAATATTAAAAAAAAAATTCTAGTGCCTATCAAGGTGCAATTACACAAGCTATATTTGAAAATAAATAATTTAATTAAGCCAAAGAAAGTCAAGTTTCAATCACTTTTCTCACTAGAAAAAATATTTGTACCAATAAAATAAAAAATCCCCAAAAAAATCAAAACTTAAGAACTAGTTTGACTAATTAAATTTAATAAAATTCAAAAGGTAAATAAAAATAAATTTTTTTAATGGTGCTTCCAAACCAGCTCTTAAGGTTATCATCTAGGTAGCATTAATCAAAGTCAATGTTCACTAATGAGTTGTATTACTATTATAAGCTTGTAATATCTATTACTTAATTGTCATTCATGAATATTACGAGAATATTTCTTTGATTTAATTAAAGATTTATATATTTTAGGATATTATATTTAAAAATGGCTCAATTTGGCTTTGAAAATGATTTTTAAAGATAGCTTACTAAAAAGGATAAAAAGAGTGAATTCCTTTAGATTTTGGATATGTTGTCTCTATATGCTCTTTTGTTCCGACATTATTTAAGTATAATATGATCCAACAAATGATTTCGGAAATACTACATTAAACAATGTGAGGAGTAAAATGTAAAAAATGTGAAGATAAGTTGACATAGGATGTGCTTATATTCCAATAATAAAACACTGAATTAAATAATGGACTTCATTATTGAAAGTTCATTTCAGCCATTTAAAGTACAATAGAATGAGAATTGTTATAATTTTATGATGCCAAAGGGACATTAACATGATTCTCATAAGGGAAATAGCCTTCCCTTTATGTATAACTTATCCCATCAAATTTTAATATGAGATTTAGTACTATAAGTTCATGTTTGGTATACCAGACATAATTAGATTATTCAATGAAATGAGATAGAATAAGATACAATTGAATTAAAATTATATTTAATATTATGATATATCTTACTTAATATAAAATAAAATTAAAATAATTTTTATTTATGTTTATAATATTTAAAATAAAAATAAAAAAAAATTAATATTATCATCATTTGTTATCTCAATCTAAAGAGTAGGATTTTACAAGTAATAAGGTATCCAACTCAACATCAAATTTGAGAAAATCAACTTTTATATATGAACGGATTATCTCCAAATTAGACACAAATCAACCCCTTTTCAACATTATAAGCCTTATTTAAATAAATTTTGTTGATGTATGAAAAATTTTAGTTCGCTTTATGCTAGCAAGCCATGATCATCATACGATAAGACATTTGGATTGACAATAGTGATCTTGTAATGTCATAAAATAAGCACCAAAATTAATTTCACCATAATGCACGAACATAACTCAATAAGGCATGAAAACATCAACAATAAAGCACAAAAATACATCAAACTATCCCACAAAAAACACCAAAACATCTCAACAAAAAGGTACGAAAATATCAACAAAAAGACACGATTCACGCATCCCAAAAGCACGAACCATGCAATAAATAATAAAGTATGACCCATACAATATACAATGAAATGCATGATGTATGCTGTCATTAAGTTTAAAGTCATAGGTACAGGTACGCACATAAAAATTAAGAAACTATGTATGTTTTTAATGAAATGCAAATGTTCTTTTGCAATAACCGTAATCGAACCCAAATAATTTCATCAAATGGTTTTTTCTAACAATAAAATCATTTTATGCAATAAAATGTAAAGTTGTTTTAACAATCTTGTACCCAATTGAAGAAATAACAAAGTTCCAAGTATGGAGCTTCAAAATTTGACCAATGTTTACTAATGAGATAAAACTACTTTCTTGAAAAGTAAATTCTATTTTAACAATTTTCAGATAGTTTCATCTAATGATTTTTTTCGACAACAAAATCATTTTATGTTATAAATGTAAGTCATTTTAACAATTTTTTAAATTTAAAATATAAATCTCCTATCTCATTGAACAAGTAAGCTCTAAATATAGAGCTTCAAAATTTGACAACACTTTCTTAAGAAACAAATTCTATTAGATTTTGTGATTCATTATAAACAAATAATACTTAAAATGAATTTAATACAAATACATTAAAATTTTCACATATCTCATTGAAATGTGTTTATTTAAAGGTAAAGTACAAGAGAAAGAAAATTTTATTAAATCAACACCAAAGGTAATTTCCCATCAATAAGTTAAGAGGCAAATTTTGGTGAATCCAAAAAGATTGTTGATTACTTCAACTAAAAGGGTATGGATGAACAAAGATTTTACTTGCAATTTTCTTCTCCATACGGATGCATTTGCTTAATTGGGTTTCTCTAAAGAAAAATTATTGAACTGGAAACCAAGCCACAATTCATAAGAGAAAGTTTCTGCTAAAATATTGTTAAAGCCTTAATCTTCTACACTGTATGTTACTAAAACCATTATCTTAGAAACAATATAAAATTGGTATGAAAATTGTGCAGATCTCTTAAAGAGTAAAAAATGGAAATAAACAAATAAGAGCCTTCATTATAAGTCCTCCCTTGAAACTCCTGCCTGCTTGAAGTGATCAACATTAAAAAATAATAACCAAAAATAAAATAAAATCTGGAAAAGGACACCTTAAAGAGCTGCCAAAATAACTAGCGTCACTTGCCAAAATAAAATTCATAAAACAATGCAATCATACAAAATCAATAAATGAAACAATATGTTTCTTAAGTCAACAAGATTACATCTATTAACACAGCACTAAAAGAGATCTCCACAATAAGCACACGATTAAGCCAGCCAGCCGTTCCATCCCAAACCTCTTCACTACCATCGTGTTTATACACAGAATCATCACCTACAAATAACTGTCACTACATTACATCAAAAATTTACTTTGGTGGGTAACTTACAAAAAGACAATACCATCCTTCTATTTCACAACTTGCACTTCGATAAAAAATTTAATCTAGAATTTGAAACACTCTTGTATTTAAGTTAAACTTAAAAGTAATAATACAATATATCAATATTAATTATATTATTACAATCAGATTAATTCCAGTATCAATGCAAAAATCTATAACTACTTTGATATAATATATCATTTTTTATCATAACGTTATTCATCTAGTTATAAGTAACTTCCGTCATAAGATGGCTACAATTGTACCTTTCTAAAGCAGAGAACTGCATAACATTTTCATCTAAACTCAGAAGAAACTTTGTAATTTACACTTACTTAGAGAAAAATATGAGTGAAGTTGACCTCTCCAAGAAAGCATCAAGTACCAATGGCACCCTGTCTCGCCTTGAGGACAAGTTCCTCAGTGGTAGTGCCTATTATCTCGTTAGCTCGCTTCAGCCCAACACAGTAATACCGTCCAATAGAATCCTTCAAAAAAAAAAAAAGAGGGCTAAAGGATAAAAAACCATTTCTAGTAATTGCTGTATAATGAGCATCAGGTCCAATTCTTTTTTCATTAAAATCTATGCCAACGCAGTAATTAATCCATTAAGCATATTAAGTTTATTTATATGCCATGATACGATTTCATTATTCCATGGGCCCATTATTATGTATACCAAATACTACAAACAAAAACATAACCCAAAAAGAGCCACTCTATTATGAGTGCTGACGCAAAAGTAGCAAAATTTGAATTAATTCTTAAAGCTAGTAAATTTTTTGTTTTCAAACCAATTAGCAAAAGAAAAAATTGATCAATCAATTTTTGGGTAGCTTAAATAAAATTGCATTGGTATCAGTTGCAAGTTGAAGCCAACCAATAGAGATTCAGTTTTGAGTTAATCTAAATATCACAAAATTAATCATGGAGAAAAGGTGGGTAATTCACTCACCCGAGCAACAATTCCTAACTTCTCTAACTTTTCAACTGCATCATCCACATCGAAATTACAGCTCTCTCCAAACTCTTCTTTGATAAGTTCCTCACATCGCATATCCAGATCCTATTTCACAATATCATGAAGTTACAAAATGGTAATGCTGCGGGGTATCCACCTCAAGCATGCGACACTAAGAAAGAAAAACAGTAAAACATTGTAGGAAAAAGGAGTGAAAAAGAATAAAGGCCAATGGACACCCCTACCTGCATGGTAGCCTTGCCTTGTTCCATCAGTATAAAAAATGAAATAATTACCTCCTTGACCTGCGCATCAGAAAAACAAATTGTTATACCATCATGTGATGCCTACCTTTCAGTTAACTGACTCAAGCATTTCCTTTTATTACTAGCAAACCATTTAAAGAATCAGATTTGGCAAATATCAAGTTCAAAACAATTAAAGATCTTCAACAAATTTAACTTCACTGGGTATATTTCTGTATGAATATCTTACAATTCCCATGACAATATACTTGATTGCAATTGTTATGGAATAAATCATGTTAAAGAACAAGTACATACATAACTAGTTTGCAACTTACTTCTTGCTGAATTACATCATCACACAAATGTAGAAGTGTACCCCTTCCACTATCCAGCTGTTTATCATACATGGACTGGGTAATTAAGTTCTGATATGTGGCCATGTTTTGCTGAAACCTGGAAGTAGATAACAAACCAAGCAAAAATTAATATTTTTTGAACAGCTTCCAAACAAGGAGAGAACCAATAATGAAAAGGATTCAATGAGTTGTTATGCATGTAGGGACTCCCAATGGCATGCAGGGATTGCACTTCAGGAATTTAATTTAGGCATAAGCTACCGTATAAGCAGTGACTCAAATCAAGAACTTTCGTCATCTGAGTATAACTAAGCTATTGAATCAACCGGAATAGACAACATGACAAAGAAATTAAGAAATGAGCCATCTAATGAAACTTTTTGTCCAAATATCTTCTCTATTGACCCATAAAACTGTCCATCAGACCAAAACCACAACTATTTGCAACATTCATATTATAAAAGATGATTGATATCCATCCGTAGCCATCAAATCAGAAAGAAAGGGATACTTAACGTGAAGTATGTCTTGGCACAATAACCAATCACTGTCGAGAGGACAGCAAAAATGACCCAAAGATCAGCTTTAGGCATTTCAAGAGAACTTACCACTGCAACCTGTAGAAGCAAGACATGGTAAGTGCATTTTGAACAGACTGCTTATAAAAAGAAAGGGGAAGAGAGGTGGGAAGTAAGGGAAGAGGAGAGTACATGACTGGAGGCAAAAGTATACAGAGGAAACTTATTAGCCATCTAAATTACTAACCAGACCAACGATAGCAGACCCAAGAAACTTGACCCAGTCCATTGGAGTCAATCCCGGGTTTTTCTTCTCAGGCTGCAAAATCCCCAATATATATATAAATATATATATAAACCAGGTTATAAGCTGTTCATAAGCCATACAGGATACGTGAGAAGGCAGGCAGGCAGAGAAAAAGAACTCACAAGTACTATTTCCATATCAGCCATTGGAATATTTTTGAAATGTTTCACATATATTCCGCGTTCTGTCTTCAATTTGTTGCTTGCTCGCCTGCATAGGGATTTTCCTTCCTTAGATGTCAATGGATCAGTTCTCCTTTTCTTCTATAAAATTGCTTTCAAATAGCATCAATTCAAAGAAGACTACATATATGATTCCAAAAGACAGAAAAGAATGAATGAATTCCATTGCTGCTGAGAAAGAATTTTCTACGGTACATCAAGCTTCTTTTAAGTTTATCATAATTAGGATCATTTCCTTCTTTTCATATGGTGATAATAAATGATATTTTTTTAACATCAAGAAACTAAAATCACAAAGCACATAGATCTGAATGACATTTTTCACAATGAAATTTTGAGCAACAGTATCTGTAAAAGAAGGATAAAATAGCAGCACCTGTAAACAACAATTATCCTATCAAAAGTCGGTTCTTGAATCGTGATCTTTCCCAACAAGTTCCGGAAGCTGGAATGCACAGAAACAGAAAACAAATGAAAACAAAGTTATAAGAATTTATAATATATATATATATATATATATGTTAAAAAGAAGTATCATGGGATGGCAGATGTGACTAACAACTCAACACAACAACTCAAACTAAAAAGAAGGTAATGCCATGTTCCCTACTTTTCAGTTAAACAAATAAAAACAAGAAAATTCATGAGAGTGAAATTTGTGCCCTAGTTTTGTGCACAAAAGCAAGCATCAGATGGTGAAACCCACCTTCTGGAGGCACAGATACCACGTGCAAAGTGTCAAGCCTTCAACAGAGTGACATAATTGTGAGCTCTAATGGTTGAATCTATCTTTCAGTAACAAGACTAGAGTTTTGGCTTTTGGCTTCAGTACAGCTTTCACAGGTTATAGTGCATCCATATAAACATGAGCTTGCACGCATGTGGAAGCAGGAACGTTCTTGTCAGAAAGACAACATACATTTTTTGCCTCACTTAGTCATTTAGTCTTAAAAAATACAAGATCCATCAATTACTTGACAATGTTAATAAGGAATCAGCTAGAGCAAAATCCAGCTAGAAACTTAGGAGTGTGGAAACTGATCCATCTTAACAGAACAAATAGTTCATGCATTGCATAAAAATTAGATCATTAAAGAATAAATAAATCAATGATCATCACAGGTCACAATTGATTCTGCAGAACCAAGACATCAACACCATGAAGGCAAAGACCAAGAGATCAACACCATGAAGACAAAGACCGAAACATCAAAACTATAAAGGCAAACAGCTAGACATGGCATGCATCCACAGCAGTACACAAAGCATGATATGTTGCTATACTTATCCCACCAGCTTTAACAAACACAATAATGAAAGTAAGACCTGAGTTCCATATTTTCAAGGCGAATCCGTTCAACATATAAGTCATCCTGATTTTCTTCAGAGTTAATCTCATCATTCTTTTTTGGATCTTTCTTATTTCCTCTGCTTGAATTTCTCATGAAAATCTTCTGTAGCCTGCAAGCAACATAATTCTGTAAAGGATTTGAAAGGGAAATAATGCATGAAGTAAATAAGCACAAAGGTTGCACAAAAGAATCAATATCACAGATTAAATTATTTTCTCCGACCTGGTAAATTCATAAGAACAAATTGTACATAATTTACCACTTTCCTGTGATTAACACAACAACTGATGTTTCAAACTTCATTTTTTACTATTAGAAATTATGTATAAAAAATATCAATGTGCTTTGCTATATGCTATATGAAACATTTTACTAGTTTCAATGATGAGCTACTCTAAGATCAAGCGTTGAATTGAATCTGTGTAAACTGCTTACCGGGTTAGTCTTAAAACATATGCCCAAAGACGTGAAATGATCATGTCCACTTTCTCCATGAAAAAGTAATCTGTTGTCCGGTCAATTCCAATCCCACGTCGGAAGATAATATACTAAAATTGTAAATGTAATACAGATTAGCATTCTTGCAAGAGAGAGAGGGAGGGAAGGAGAGAGACATCTACCAACTCCTCTAGCATCGGTGAATGTCTAAAAACCCAAAGACAGACAGATAAACAAAAGGCAGAATGCCTGTTAATAATATTTCTCGACGTGGAAAAAAAAAAAAACCTTAGTTCTATAGATTAACCGCCTCTGCACCTTCTATGCATTAAGAAAATGTTCTCATTTTGTTTTCTGCAGGTTTTTTCTGATCTAGAAAAAAAAAAGCACATGTTCCAATTATTACAATGGAAGACCGCAGGAATTTAGGATGAGGAGGTCACGTCCTCGAATTATTCTGTTAATATCAATATAACAAGTAAATATATAAACAAGTCAAATTCGTCATCTAATTTTAACTTAGAAATATCAGGGCTATTACCCTCCTCAAATACCAAATGAGTTCTCCCAGCACTTTGGAGACATTATGATCAGAAGAAAATACATCCCTACATGTAAAATTGTAACAAGAACCTGATAATGATCAAAATCAACAGACCAAGCTTGCTGATAACATCTCTCCTCTGTTATATTTATTGAAAGAAATATTATAATGGCAGAGATCATGCTATTTCACAAAGATACATTTGCAGAAAAGCAGCCACCCGATGTAAACTGCACATGCAAGAAGTACTACGCAACAACTGCAGATCTGAAGATGCTAGGAGGGAGGTGTGAAGGAGAGAACCCAATTTCTTAAAAATATGGCAAAAAGCCCTGAAGTGACCATAAAACCTCTCTCCCACACACCCACCCAACCCCACCACCAAACCTTTCAACAGCCCAGAGAAAGAGACTTTACTATGAAATTCTGATACTTTTGTTGTCTCAATAGCATCCAACAATTTGAAGTGTTTTATGCTAAAAAATTCAGAATAATACCTTATCAGAAAAATCTGGAAGATTTTCACAGGGATGCTCCTCAAAATACCTCTTTAACAGTTTCTTGTCAAGCTGCACTCATTGAAAACAGGACATCGAGTAATTATCACCCAGATAACCAAAAGAAATGAACACAAATACAGATTTATAAATTGTACAGTAAATTCACATGCAACCCACAGGGAGAGGGGAAAAAAAACAACAAAAAAAAAAATCCAAACCTTAGATTCATCAACTGTGATTGGAAGATTCAGAAGATACTGCCCTGAAAGTGCAATCTCAATCTCCTCATCTGTTGCTATTTTAAAGTTGCTCTTGTCCATCACCTGTAGGGAGAATAAGCCATTCTGATAATTTCACACATAACAAACTTTATCCAAATTATTGACCTGCTAACCAAGTTAAAGTCCTAAATTTCCAGACTGCCGATTAATACATTATATTTTTCTTTTTAGTTTCAATCAAGGATTATACTGATAAGACATTATAATCTTACTTCTTACAAACGCCAAAGAAAACTTTGTGATCTCCAACTCATCACTCTCATTAGACAACTGCCTGCTCATTCTTGCACTCTAAAAGCGAGTTGACCAAGCTATGGGTAAAGAAATTACTGATTGTCATTTCCTAATGAAATATTATCACCTATCCTTCATTTTACAGAGGGAAACATGCTTTTGGGCCTCTTTTATTCCCTTTTATTGGCACATGAGTAAGGATAGAAATTAGTATGGACTTAGATTTCAACTGGTCTAATATCTAGAAGAAAAATATCTTACATAATTCGATAAAATAATAGACATGTTGCAATAGCATGAAAAAATATGAAAAAACCAAATGCTCTAGTGGTAGAGCAACTCGGGAATTAGAATAGTGAGCAAAGCTGAGAAAATGATTCAGTACTCTACCAATACTTGTCTTGAAACCCACTTTTCATTTTGGTTTGACTAGACATCCAAATTCACTCTAAAACGTCATACAATTAGCCATTAATACCTGAAATAAGTAAGTCAGGAAATTCTGTTCAAGTATGTCAATTTCTTCAGGAGATAGTCTATGCTGTTCCAGTTTCTGAGCCCCATGTACAGGGTCAAAAAGAGAGTACAATTGCTGCAAACACAAATATTTAACAAAAATTACAACCAAGACTCAAAACTGCAAACAAGTCACACTCACTAACAAAATCAGGTAAACTGAATGGAACCGAAGGATAGAAAATATAACTACCATCAAATCTTCAAACTGTAGAAGATACCAAGCTCGAACTGTGTACTCAACTCTCTTGCAGAGCTTCAGAAACTCAGCACGGTCAGTGGAATGTTCTGCAGAATGTTGGAAATATCAAAGGCCAATTAAGGGAGAATACCTTTATTATATCGATAAATAGTTATTTAAGCTCCTTGCTTTCAAAAAAAAAAAAAGAAAGAAAAAAGATTTGGAAGTTCAAGTATGACCACTTTAGTTCCAGAGGGAGGACGAGGCAATGCTCATTAAGGTGCACAAATCCTTTCTATCTGTTTAACAAATTTATCCAAAGACTGCCCTTCCTCACTTTGGGCTCTCATAAGTTGTAAGTTTTCAAAAAAGAGATTTCCCGTGAAAAGCTGAATGCTGTCAATTCCATTACTTCTACTAGCACAAAACATCGACTAAATGCCAAGCAGGAAAAGTCGTATAGAAGTGGTGGACAATTGACACTGAACATGACTGACTTTGTCTCGAGTGACAGAAGCCACAGTGTGGACAGAGTCAGAAATATAAATTTAATGAAAGCAATCAGTACATGCATCAAACATCAAAATCCATCAGACAGACGACCCAGAAAATTAGATTACTCAATAATAACACAGCAACAAAGCTTTCAAGAAAAACTTCCAATTTGAGAAGACAGGGAAAACCCAGGGGTGTGTGTGCGAACTTGGATAGATAGACGGACAGACATATGCATTATACAGAAGCGTGTACAAATTAACATACCAATGAGGTTAGCCAAGGTCATAATGAGTTTCGGTTTGAGAATTGGGATAACAGATTCGCGCTCTAATCGAATCACTTCCTTCTTGGAGTCCATTTTTCCCAGCAGAACCGAACTCAAATCTGGAAACCCCAACACAAGCTACGCAGCTGTGTCTTCTCAGGCTCTGTTATAGGCTCTGGGCGATAATCGAAAAGAAGGACAGCTCAATTGGCAAAGCTAGAAAGATTCGATTGCTGAAATAGAGGGTTTTGAGTAATTAGAAGGAAGAAAATGGGATCGATTTCATGCTTCGCAAACACGACAACCAGAGGAATAAACCCACAAAAGACGGATTACTTTTGTCCGTGTTCTCATCAGAAATTGGACTTCCCGATGTCTGTGGCAAGAATTGACAGTTTGGTTCTTAGAAGGAGAAGATGTAACCTCCCGCTGCTTCCCAGGAGTTTTTTCTGTTACTCGGATTTACCGGGAACAATATGAAAGCATTTTTCCCTTTCAAAGTTAAATTAAACACCTTCCCCATGCAAAGAAAAACGAGGCCATTATAGTCACTGAATAGGGCAATATTATTTTTATTCTATCTGCTTAATTTAAGTATTAATGTAATAATTATGAAGCAATGCTGTATCATTAAAAGAATAATAAGGGGAATATTTTTGAATTTTTATCATGAAAATTATGAAATAATAAAATAATATAAATTTGTACTTATAATTAGGAATTTATGTAAAGGCAAATCAACATATTTCATGTAGTTTTTCTTGTTTTTATCCTTAAATAATATTGTTTTAATTAAAAATTTAAGTCTTGATTTGAAAATAATTAAATTGTTAGTTAATTTTTAAATTTTTCAAATTTTTAAATAATTTAAAATTTATTAAAAAATAAAAATAGATGTCATTTTAAATCTTGAATTTTACTCTTTAATCTCTTAATTTTTAAAAAATCTTTAAATAAACTTTAAGTTATTGATTTGTTTAAATTAAATTTTGATAAAAAATAATTATAAAAAATTAATAATATTTTTATTATTAAAACATTAAAAAATTACTCAAATAAATTTTACATTCCTTTTTAATTTTATTTTTTAAATTTAAATAATTTTTAATTTATATTTTTATAAAACAATTTAAATTTTAATAATATAATTTTTAAAAATATATATTTTTAATAATATTAAAAAAAATTATAAATTTTTTTTGCGATTTCAAAAATTTTAAATCAAAATTTATTATAAAAAATTTTTAATTTAAATATATTTAACTTTTAGATTTTTGAACTAGTTTAGTTTAATTTGATTCAAATTAATACTTTAAAAATAAAAATATAATTAAAAATCAAAAATTTAAATAATTTCTTAAAAAATTTAAAAATTATTTTTTAAAAAAAAGAAGAAAACTCTATTCTCCTTCTCTCTCCATGGCCAGAGATGAAAGGAAGAATTCAGTTATTTATATCATTCTTAGATGAGGAGGGCAGGGCCAGCTGTTGCATGACTTAAAGGCTCTGCATCGTAACAAAGGTCATTATGTGACATAAATACAAGAATAGAAGTTAGTGGGGCTCATCAACCACATATTCTTTGAACTCCCTAACATGTGACCATGTTTCAACCACACAAGGGCAGCTGCATTAAGCTTATCCTGAACTAAAGCAGAGCTGCACTAAAATACGGGATTTCCTCACCCATATATCCTGCAATTACCAACCAAAAACAAATAAATAACAGAGAAAAGGCCCAAAAGCTCTTTCAACCACAGTGGGTATTCAACCTAATAATACAGGCACCCATGTTGATCAGAAACAAGATATTTGATCAACCAGATACAAATCACTTATTAGTTTCTTCAGCTGCATTTTAACATTCAGGAGGAGAGAGAGAGGAAGTATGACAATTTATAGTCTCCGAAACTATTCAAATTTATTTCAGTTAACTAGAGAAAAAAAAAATCCAATGATAAATAAAATGGTGATGCTTGGCTCACCTGCCAAATAAAGATACCTAATTTTTTTCATCTTTCCCTCTCAACTGCCAATCTAACATCTAGATATATACACGCTTTCAAGTTTCCTCTTCTGTAGCTATGTACAAAAACCTATATCAGGGTTTGTATACTCTGATCTGCAATTCTGCTGTAACCACAAAAGTTTCTTTCTCCTAAAACAACTTACACTTACTCATCACATGCATCTTTTATGCTGCATTTCTTCTTCCCCATCTTCCATCGAAGCTCTTGGAGCCTCATTACCAAAAAGAGAACAAGATATTATTGATTCCATGATCTCAGATATGGTTTCCCCATGGGATCATGCAACGCAGAATTCTGATTTGGCAAGTTCATCCATCCCATGTCATCAGGCGTCAGGGAAGCAGTTGGATCACGCCCGCCCAAGTAGTCAAGTGGATGAGCAACTTGTGGTAACCCGTTGCTGATCCCTGACACACCCCCACCAACCATGCCATAGTTCCTTGGTGCAATGAACTGCCCAGTAGATCCCACCATATCAAAAGGGCCACCAGAACGTAATTGGCTACAATGAGAAAAAACACTGAATAGGCTCTGGTCTCCGTTGCTTCCACTCCCAATACCCTGGTGAACACTGACACCATCAGCACTAGCCCATCCATTGCGAACTTGATGCTCACCAGAAAACCAGTTATGATTTAACAGTCCTCCACTACTCAACTGAGGCTGGACAGGCGCTGACATGCGAACAGTAGGAACATTCCAATCCTGCACACCACCTTGGGCCAAGAGCTCTTGCCTTGGGATTAAGTATCTACCTCCATTGGGATAAATATTCTCTGCCACATTTTGTTGCATGAAAACCTCATTGTGCCTCTTATGCCCCTGCTCCAGTGGCAGAGATGGATGCAGCTGCTCCTGAAAGTGCCCTGAAAACTGACTGTCCATCAACACATTATTTGGTGGCTGGAAATCCACCCTATGCTGTTTCTGCTCATGATTATAGGATAGCATCCCTTGACCTTTAAAGAGAGATTGAAGTAGCTCACTCCGGTCTTGGTTTGCAAAGGAAGTGAAGGAACCATCATGTGATTGTCTCTGCGACACATCTTCCCTGGTATCATCTCCACGCAAATGTGATTCCAGATTAACTAGGTGACTTCTTTGTTCTTCATTACCTTGAGGATGCACAAGCTGCAACCCACTGGTAGATGTGTATTCACGGCTAGCAGTAGAATTATAGTAAGAATGCTGCATGTTAATTACTGGCCACACATCTCCACCAGAAGAAAAAGGAACTCCCTGACTCACAGTACCATCACTAGCACTCAGATCCCCTGACAGTTCAGGTGCATTGCAAGAAATATTATCTGATTTTGAGACACATCGGTTGTCTACAGATTCCACAGTCTTCTGCCTCAACTCACTGCCACCACTAAGAGAAGACACCGGTAACTGGGAATGATTCTGCAGAGAGGTAGGGAGAGCATCTCTTTCATCCCCCATCATAGATTCATGGACTGTTGCAAAGCAATCCTTCTGATCCTGAATCACGCGCTCAAGATTTTCTTTATTGTCATCCTTAGTTCCCAGGCACAAACCAACATTATCCTGATCCTGAGGGATAGTCTCAAGGTTTTCTTCGCTTTCAACCTGAAACAGACAAATATGCCGATAAGTTAGAAAATACCAGAAGTTACCAAGATCCATGCAGTTGTATGCATAAAGCCATAGAGACAAACATTAGGAAAAGTTAAAATAGGAGAAGAGAGAGAGAGAGAGAGAGAAGACCTCCATCTGAGAATTGAGTTTGTCTTTCATGTCTATCTCCAAAGAGTTGATCATCTTCCGTTTCTGCAACTGTATCTCTCTCCAATTTGAGTATGCCGCAGGTAGATCTTCATTCGCCAATCGTAACCTATATAGTATAATAGATTTTCAGGAGGTAGAGAATCGAATGTTTTTTAAACTCAAGAAAGAAATAACTTCATAAACAGTACCAATGTTCACGCAATTTCTTCTGTTCTTCTTCCACAAAGATTTCATATGGCTTCACATGCAAACTATCAAAGTTTCCTAAAACACGGTTGAGAAACCTAGACTGGATGCTTTTACCAGACTGCTTCATGCTCATAACAAGTTGATGCTGCTTCTTACTAATCTGAAGTATATCATCAACACAAAGTAAGAGATGCATCCAAAAAGCATCATAAAATTCATTCATCAGCAGACTTCCACTTCAAGCTTTCCTACTTAGGTTTGAAATCATAAAATTGTTCCTTCTCTGGGTAAGGAAAATTTTATTTGCAAGAACATCAGAGATTGCCACCCAAGTACAAAAAGTGGATGATTATCCGCATCACTGTTAACATGACATATTCCATGCTACAAGCATCTAGAAAATGGTGTTCAATTTACCAAATATAGAACCAACAGTACTCGACGGAGAACAAAGAACTCAATTTAATCAGTAGCTCTTTTATGTCATTCATTCAAAACAACCCAAAGACAAAAGGAGTTTGACATTGCTTTCTTATGCGATATTTTGTTGAGGGATACAGAAATTAAGATCTGCAGCATTCTAATAGTTGATTGTGTTGTTCATCACTTAATTCTCACAATTAAGTTATGACTGTTTCAAGAATTAAGGAAGGATCACTTTTAACCCATGGAGATGAACTGATCAGGTAACAAATTTTTCTATCTTAGTTGAACAGACAAGTTATGACAGCCAGAAAAGGAAAAAAACGACAAACCTTCAGATAGGACATATATTTAGTACCATCACTTTGGTGGATGTTATGCTTCTGTAGCTTGTCTCCTAATCTGGGTCTCACTCCCACATTTGGCATGTCATCCATAACATCTAGTTGATTTCCATATTTTTCCTTGAAAAAACCTTTCTCAGACATCCTGATACCCATAGAAAGCAACAAGATCAAGGCACTGTTGAGAAAATCATGAAGAAACAAATAACTACCACAAGAAAATTATGCAACCATGATACAGACTTTTCTGCCCATTAATCTGGGGTGCATTTGCTATTTAACTCACGAAGGTGACATCTAGAATACATGAAACATACAGCAAGCGAAAAGAACAAAACAGACTCTTAATAGGGAAAACCAGCAGTTCAGGCAAAGGAATAATATTTGGACATAGAAGACAGAAAAAAGGCATGTAATACTTTTTTCTCTTTCTTTTATGAGAAACAAAATATAAGCAAAAGTAATTTTTTTTCCTTTTAAAATATATATATGGGAGAGTACAAGGACTTCCAATGAGGAACTTACAACTGTGAAAAGCTGCAGGTATTTACAATGACAATCTAAGAAATAAGAATCAGAATTTGTATGTTTAAATACAGTCCAAAGCTCCCTGACCTTATCTTCCTAAGTTTAACTATTGCATTTGATACTAGAAAGAAGCTTTATCTGTCACAATATCATTAATATCATTTTTGAGAATGAAATTAAGAGCTACTACAAAGCTCCTAATAAAAAATAAATCATTAATTTTAATATAAGCACTATAATTAGCTACTCCACCAGATTAGTTATAGGATGTCCTCTCAATGGGAGACAAAAAATATCCAAGCGCCCCAATATATATACTTCTACAACTGAAAGACATGAAGAGGACGAGATAACTATTCGAAAACAAATAAACATGTTTATTTCAGATCATTAAAACAAACTAAAAAGTAACATGAAACATCAGCCCAATAAATCTAATCAGGATGGGGGAACCACAACATATGATGTCTGCAGTTCACTTAAAAAACTAGCATACCTTTTCTGAAGTTCTCCACCCTTCATGAGAGAAGAGTTCTGATTATCACTACTACATGCTTTTTCATCTGCAATCCAAGAAGAAGATTCAGATGTAGCTGTAACGTCCTGCTCAAGATCTCGGAGCCTAGATTCATTAGCACATGAAGGAATCTTTTTCTCCATACCCTTTCTTGGCCTACTAAGAAATTGATCAAGGAAATCTAAAATAAGATTCAAAACCACCATTAAAAGAAATTAACTTATGAACCACCCAAAACCATCAAAACATTTCAAAATCCAAATGAGATGCAACATGAAATCAAGCCAAGCTTAAAAATAACACCATATCAAAATTTATTTGTAAATAAATTTACATTAATGAATTCAACTCAGATACAACAAAATAAAAATCATTCACAATATTTCATAGAACATCATTATAAAATGAAATCATTTTTTCTTTTAACTTTTGAAGGTTTTTATAACACACCACACCATCACTTCCACTTCCATTTTTATTATAAAATGAACTCATAAAAAGCTTGACTAGTGCACATAGAACCAATGTTCCATCAAAGTATGGCCAACATAAATTAAAAGCTAATATCATCAACAATTTTACTATGTTACTTGGTTTACATATTATATAGTAGAAGTAAAGCATCATACTCCGTAGAAGTCAAAATTCAAACACAAAAGAAAGTATATACTAAGCATCAACCTCCATATCTTCTCCACAATTTCCTTTTCTGGATCCTGGCAGCTTTCCCAACTTTCCTTCAACCTCTGCAAATATTCTATCATACTGTGACAATAAACAAAAAGAAAAAAAAAAGAGTTACAAACCCATGATTATGGACCAAAGCACAACTTCAAATATCTCTCTTCTGCATTATTTTGATACAAAACATTCGGCAATGCTTCACATACTCATAATGGTACTTATGTATTTCTGAGTAATATGAGTTTTTATCAGCCTTCAGACATCGCTCCCGATGAAGAACCATGTCAGGATGAAGATCACCAGAACATAGTTTTGTGCCCCTGCAAGCATATCTTCAAGTCAAGTTTGTCCCCTTAAAATATTTTTTTAGCATCAGAAAATAGAAAAGGGAAATTTCTTTTAAACACCAGAATAATCACAAATGGGAAGCACTTGCATCAGACCGCACCAAAATTAGGTAGAACCAAATATCAAACAGGAAGAACATAAATCACTTCAATGCAGATGAAGAATGAGAACTGGTCAGTCATTGACTAGAGATATGAAAAGAAACTGGAAAATTAAATAGGAAAAATAAGGAAATGAAAAGCAATTTCATCAAAAGAGTACAAGCTTGCAAGAGAGACAGAGAGTTTGACCTACGAACAAATAGTAATACTTTGAGAAAACATACTCATCAGTGGTAGGTACATGAATACATGTGTTCCTAAAGTAAATGCTGAACAAATTGATCTATTCTAAATTTTCAAGAACAAATACTTGCCATTTAAACAAAGGATTCCCAAAGTTAAAATTATCCCCAGCAAGCAGTGATTGAACAACTTGCTCTGCATTGGTTCCTCCAGGAAGAAACTGTGTTAGAAAGCTTCTTTCTTTTTCTGATAAACAATTCTCCCAAACCTGTGACGCACACAATGCATAAAATATCAGGGGCTCCTTCAGGAAAAGAAGCTTCACGAAAATGTCACCAATAACAACAAAATCAATACATAGTTACCTCATAGGAAAGCACCTCTGATAAATTCTCCAAGTCAAAAATTTCAGAAGGAACTGAAAAGACATCTGCCACAACATGCTGACAATTTGGAACAGAATCAATGAAAGGCCTCAAATCCCTCAAACTTATGCCAACTTGTTCCCTTCTGGCAATAACTTTCTTTTGGTTTGCATCCCACTGAAGAGAAATGTGAGATTTTGCATTTAAATCATCATGCCGTGAAACCATTTTTTTCTTTTTCATTCTATGTTGCTCCTTAGAACTGCAACCTGTAATGCTGGCACCATTCAATCGTTTTCTCCGTTGATCAGCAGCCATTGGCACAAGATATCAAAAAGATTGCCAATACGATATCATGCCAACATAAAAGTGAATGTTGTTTAGATCACATTAATGAACCTCTTCCCTCCACATGCACACTGAAAACCATCATTCAAAAGTCAATTAAAAGTAAACATCTTAAAGCCGATTCTTTT
Source organism: Moringa oleifera (assembly GCA_021397835.1). Classification (NCBI taxonomy): domain Eukaryota; kingdom Viridiplantae; phylum Streptophyta; class Magnoliopsida; order Brassicales; family Moringaceae; genus Moringa; species Moringa oleifera. The sequence goes on along the minus strand of JAJFZO010000659.1, from coordinate 1,961,788 downwards.
TTGAAACAGTAGAAAGAGCATTCTCAGGTGCACAGACTCCTTTTAAGTGACGTGATCAGTTTCAAGAAACTATATCAAAAACCATAGTCCTAGTAGTAATGAAAGTGGAACCTGAAGAAATACCATATTGGCTAGAAGACCTTAACTGATTGAAGAAGTTAAACTTACAATTTAAAAGGGCAGAAAGACCACATTAGATATTCTTGACCAACCAATTAACTGATTCAAGTCAGTATCAGCTAGCCAAGGATAACAGGTAATGCAAGAGACAGAAGCCCTCTCCCCGTTACAACATTAAGTATGTTTGCTATAATCTTAATCATATGACATCTGTAAAGTAAGCAAAGTCGAAAATAAAAAGTCAAAGCAACCCCACTGGAATTCAAGTAAACTCCCCAAACTGCACTCTGGCACACCATAAAACAATAAGCGCAAATTGATTTTTAACACCCATCCCTCCGCTCCCCAAAGGAAAAAGAGGAAAAACTATATCGAATAGGAAAAAAAAAAACCACCATTAAACAAAATTAAAGGGAAAAAAAAACAAAATAAAGGCATATGTTTAGTTGCATATATTTAAGTCCCCTCCACAAAGAAAATTACAAAGAACAAAGTAAATAATCAGGTAAGGAAAAAAGACGTAATGATGAACCGTAAGAAAGCAGCTCCGTTCAAATATGCAAAAGAGAAAAGAAAACCCTAGATACCAAAGGTAGATAACAAAAAAAAAAAACCATACCTGTAATTCACTCAATGCTGGTCCCAACGCCGGAAAAAAAGAAAATAAAAGACCCTAGAATTGGCAGTCAATAAACAGTAAAACACTTGAGATTCGCTGTGAAGCGAGAGACAGAGAGGGAGAGGGGAGGTAAGGAGATAAAAGAGAGGAGAAAGGGTTTGGTATTATCCGATTGGCTAAGAGCGAGAGAAATAGAGAGACAGAGAGAGAGAGGGACAAAGAGACGTATACCATACATAAAAACGCAAACGCACCACAATAGAGGGATAGAGAAAGATCAGACTAGTGTGGTTTCTCTTCCTCGGAACCGTTAAGTGAACCTTGAATGGTTCATTCGCGCGCTGTAGGGCTCGGCTTGGCTCCAGCTGTGGTGCGTCAGCCAGCTTGTGGAAAACGTGGGGAATTTCGTTTCCACCACTCTTATTGGCCACCAACGGCGCCGTTTCTCTCTCTCTCTCTCTCATTTCACTCTGATGAGTCAGCACTCATTACCCTTTCATAAATTCCAATTTTTACGTAAATTAATTTAAAAATATAAATAAATAGTTAATTCCTTTTTACTAAAAATAGATAATTTTTAAGTTAAAAAATAACAGAATAAAATATAACTATGTTAGTAATTTAATAAACAAGTCAGTGGAATGACCTTAATTAGCATGATCACTAACCCTAAATGCTAATATTAATACTTCTAATTAAGAAACTTTGGCTTATAAAATTTCCTAACATATTGGTATGGGACCTTAAGAATTGTAGCATATAATATAATTTATTTTTTTAATAAGAAGGAAGATTTTTGATTATTAAACTAAAAGGGCAAAATGGAGAAATTGATAAAAGTTAGGCTCGGCTAAGTTTAGGCAAGAGGAGAAAAGCCATATTCCAGAAGGGGAGGGTGGAGGGGAAGTCATCGGATCTCCCAAAGACTTTTGTGTCACAAAAGTAAACGTTTCGGTCCTTTTTTTATTCCGCTTCACACATTTATTATTAATATATATAATTTAAATTTAAATTTTTTAAAAAATATTTTTATCTTAATTTTTATTTTAAATTTTAAAAATATTTTTAAATAAATCATAATTAATTAAAAACCATAATCAAACTGAACCTTATAAAAAGTACTATTAAAAAATTAAGTATATTTTTTTAGTTAAAATATTTAAAAAATGTTCAAACAAATACTATATTCAATTTTAAATAATTTTTATCATAAATTATTTATTTTAAATTTTTAAAATTTTTTGATAATATATATTTTTAAAATTCAAAAATTATGAAAATTTTTATAATGATAATTTGAATATTTTTTTACATTCACATAAAATTTCAAGTCAATATTCATATTACAAGATCTTTAATTTAAATATCTCCAAGTTTTAAATTTTTTGGTAATACTTAATTTGATTATTTTTGTTCAAAAATAATTTGAACGTGAAAGTCAACATTAGAAAAAAGAGTATTTTCTAAAATTTTAAATAATATTTATTTATAAATTTATAAAAATAATATTAATAAATTAAAATTTTAAAATTAAAATTAAAATCAACTAACTTAATTACAAATAAATAAAATAAAGAAAGTTGATGAGTTTACAATGATCTTAAATTCAAATATTTTAATATATAAATATTGTAAAAATAATAAATTTTGAATTAATATTTTAAGATAAATTATACTTTAACTTAACAATAAAATCATTAGAATTGAAAAAAGAAAAAATAAGGGTTAGAAGTGCATCATAAATCTACTCCTTGTATTTATTAATGTTACAAATGCCTTAAAAAAATATTAGTTGATAATTATATGTTATAGAAGCTTTTAATATTAAAATTATAATTTAAGTGAATTTATCAATATTATGATATTATCAAAATTATGCATTTTTTAATTATGATCTATTACAATAATTTTTAATTTTAAATTTAGTTAAATTTATAATTTTAAATTAAAATTGAAAATTATGTCATGTATTTAATTTAAAATATTATAAAAGAAATACTAATTTTTAAAACAAATTTAGTTTTAATAATATAGATAAAGATAATCAATATTTTTATATTTTAAAATTTTAAATTCGAAAGTATGTAACTTAATGTTTTTAGAAATATTACAATATTACGTAAATTAATGCTCATATAAATTAATACTTATCGATATTTTAAAATTATACTTATCTTTATATTAAAACTTAGAATAATTTATTGTTAATTTAAAATTTTATTATTTTAAAATTAAATTTATTATTAAATTCATCTATATCTAATATTAATAATTATTAAAATATATACATAAAAATAATAAATATTCACATCTACCTCACGTGAACTCTTTAAAACTCTTTAAAAAAACTTGGATGTTTTTATTTACATATAAATATATAATAAAATAAAATTTATACCATGCATAAAAAATAATTTTAAAAATATATTTTTATTAATTAAAAATTTTAAATATGATTTTTATAATATTTATAACAAATAAAGTTATATAAATTAATTATGTCAAAAATACTTATGTTTTGCTTGCGATTCTAAATAATTTTAAGTATTGTTATTAAAAAAATTTTGCATTAATTTTAGATTTAAATTTTATATATTTTCAATATGAAAATTTTGTTCAAATATTTTATTAAATTTAAAATATAAATTATTATCAATCTAAAAATTCTATTATCTTAATATTAAATTTATTATTAAATAAAAATTTTAAAATATTTTGATAAAGACTATAAATTGATCAACTTACAATAGCTAAATCACTAAAAGAACAAAAAAAAAAGTAAAATCTACTAGTCAAATCAATTGTAATTTCATAGTTTTAGCAATATCAATTAGAAAAACACACATGATACCAATTGTAATTGTAAATAATATAAAATTAGTATTAAAATTTAAAAAAATGACCTAATAGGTTTAAAAATGAATCTTAAAATTCAAGAATATATATATAATCAATATTTGATAGAATTTTAAAATTAATAAAGTTTTTTAATTTGAAAATTAAATTTTTTGGATAAAATTACTATCACATAAAATTATCATTAAATTAAAATTTAAAAATTTACTTATATATAATATTATAAAAACATAAAATCCACAACAACGCCAAAGTAATGTTGACGTGGACATCTTAAAAATGTTTGGTGTGATTCTATTATATATATATATTACAATCTTGGGCAATCAAGCTAAACTTGTGATCTGAATAAAGGGTTAGGTCACTAAATAGGGATCATCCCAACTTAAAGGACCAAAAAGATCTAGTTAGATAACAAATTATTTGTGAGTTATCATGATAAGATAAGGAATCGATGACATTAAAGACGTCATTGAGACACTTAAAGCGTCTTAAAAGGACAATAAGGTGCCAAAGTTACCAAGTTATCAAGATGCTAAGACTAAGATGACAAGAAGCAACCCCCTTCATGAAATGACACATGGACTCTATGAAAGACCACGAGCAAATATGGTAATTGAGCATTGTTTTTATTTTATCATTGCTCTGTTTATTTATAAACTGACTTGAGCTTTAGTAAATCCTCAAACTATTTTTGTGATACCTTTTTTTTTTTTATTTACAGCCAAAGTTTGTTGAAGCTTCACGTACTCAGGCCTTTTACATTAGATTTGTGAATCATCACATTAATTGTCACACTATCTTATAAAAAATTAACTTTTATATTACAAATTTATTATCAATTTATAACTATAACATTTTCATTTTTGTAATTCAAAAATTTTAAAGACGCGGTTCTATTGATGTCAAAAATATTTTTTTTAAATAATATTTTTAAAGATTTCTTTTTTATAAAAATTACTATGATTTATATTGAATTGCTTAATTGAGTTATTTAAAGTTTAATCACTGCTGGGTTGTCCAAGCTTATTGAGTTTTTACCTTGTGGATCAGGATAAGAATACCACTCGTGATCAAATGGTAAGCAACTTAAAGTATTTATAATAATTATTTTTACAACTTAAAATGGTATTTAAGTTTTTTTAAAAAAAAATCAAATGACATCTAAGTTAATATATGTAAGATGAATGAATTTATTATTATGAAGACATAACGCAATTATAAGAACATAATATTAATATGCAATAACATTGCATAGTTAATAATTAATTATAATTAATAGAATAATAATGACAAGAGTTACAACTTAAAAACATTTTAAATGACAATACAAGTGAAACTCATATGTAAACAAAATTGAACTTTATTACTTCTCATCATCTACTATATATATATATAAAAACATTCAAGTGTTTTTAAGGTATTAACATAAATATCTAAGGATTTTAAGTTTTATATTTTGAAATCAATAATTTATTTTTAAATTTTAATATAAAGAAAAATTCCTTTTATTTTTTTATGATTAATTTCACAAAATATTTAAAATTATTAATTTAATTATTTTTAACCTAAATTATAAAAATCATATAATATCATTTTCAAACAATTTAAAAAATACCATGAGTATCCCTTTATCTTACACTATAATGTTAGATCATTTAATACAAAGGTAGCTCCATTGGACGATGGCACTACTCAGAACAGTACGTTGGTCGGTGACAACAGTATTAAATGATATCACTCTTCAAAACAGTAGCTTGGGGTGTGGTACTGATCATTGAGCAGTGCTATCGACCAAGCAGTAGCTTGGACGGTAACACGAATTTTGGATGGTCTCACCTCCCATAGCAATAACTTTGGACGATGATAATAACTGTTAGGTGGTGATACCAACCAAAGCACTTTCTTGGCTTTCCTTAAAGTCCAGACTTCTAATTCTTTGAAAAACATATATATTTCTCATTTTATGAAGGATTCTTTATAATTTGAAGATTTTTTTATAAAGATATGATTTTTCTTAAACATTTTTTGTCATACATACAAGTAAAAACCATCGTAATATAATCAAGGAGATGCACATAAATTTCTAGAGATGCTAATTTATTTACTTGACCTCTAAACTTTTTGATTTGTTGCATAACTCCAAGTATCTTTAACTTAAGCTTTACATCTCAGTTAAAACATTAGTTTTAAAATTATTTGTTATCATCAAAACACATCACAACATTCTCGTTACATAAGACTATGGGGTTAACAAGTAATTCTCACACACTAATGATCTTATGTTGTAGTAATTCGCTATCATTGAAAATGTTGGCATATAACTAAAAATTTACAAACATCATCATCAGAATGGTATAATGGCCTCGCATGGTCAAAATTGTATGTTGGAGCATAAGTGGGCATGTTTTCAATTTTCATACTAGCATTTTGCAACACTTCCTCTTCATAGTGGCAAACATAAGTTGCCTCCGTCTTATCAAAAAGTCTTTGGAATTCAACATCATGAATGTTCATGTCATTCATATTGTATTCATACTAAAAAGATGTGCATACCGTATTGTAGCTAGCATGGGATAAGGATTGACTAGCCCTTGTTGGTAAGAACGTGCATCGATATCATAAAAAATGTGCATCTTTCTTTATGTTTTTTAGCAAGAATGTGCAAATAATCCTTAGAAGACTATGGCCTAGTAACAAAAATTTTGTGTCATTATTAATTGACACTCTCGTCTATAATTTGTTGTCATTAACTCTAAGTAAGGTGTACAACTCAATATCATAATTGTCAGATTCACCGTTCAAGATTGTTTTAACATGCTCAACCAATTAATTGCATGTCCAGTCCCTCCAAATCACCACATTTATGTTTTTTTACATCATTATTGATATATCAATACGTTAAATCCTTGTCAATCTATTTTTTATTGAAAGATATCATTACTCAAATCTTGTCAAATATCATGTATCATGAACAAGACACTCATTATTTACAAAATGATATCCTATATAAAATGCATACTGTTTTAAAGAAATGACCCGATATGAGAAGAGATAACACATTACTACACTCTATTAAGTCATATTTTTTTTTTTTTGTATTAAGGACTTAGTAATTCTTCCACACTGGATCCCATATTGCAGTAAGTCAATATCATTGAAAATATTGATATATAACTAAAAATTTGTAAATATTGAAGTATAAAACTTTTTTACACTTATCAATGATAATTTACTATTGTACCAATAATGCACTACCGTATCAGAATAAGTCATTACACTACTAGGATAGCCAAAGTAAAATGCACGTGAACATACATTCAACTACATAAGGCACATCACAACCACATAAGTAACTATCCACCTGGATGGGTTCAAATGGAGCTTGTACTCATACAATATAAAAACTTCAAATGAGTAAGAAAATCATAATTTATACATGTTACACACATAATGTAAAGGAGAAATCCAAAAAAATAAATAAATTTATCGAATATGGTTGTCAGTTTTCACTTACCTTATTACCCATAGAAATTATAAAAAACAAAAACTTAAAAGTTAGCTCCTTTCAACACCATATACTATAACACGAAGTAAACCATTCAAATTCTTGTTTTCTTCTTTCAATCCGCATCAAATGCTGAGATTATGAGAGAACATATTTGAAACATTGAAAGAAGAAGGTGATATGGTTTCTTGATTCAATGAGTTGGTCACCAAGCAAAGAGAAAAGTAAAAGATAGACGATGATGGAGGAAAGATTGACAGAGTATTATTCATTGCATTATTCATTAATATTATGTTGTTAACGAAAGAGAGAAAATTTGAGTTGTGCCCATTTTACCTTATTGAAGTACTATAGCCTTCACAATTTAAAAAAAAAAAAGCTAGAAATAGATAAGTTATTAATTTTAAATATTTTTGAAGCAAAAGAAATTTTTTAACCATTTATGACAATTAACTCTTAATTTAATGATATCTTACTTAACAATTTTTTAACGTTAATTTTATCTTAAAATTTAAGATTTATAAGACTAATTCAATTTGAGTTTGAGATCAATATCACTTAAAATTAAATTATAAATCTTAATATATTTAATTTTATTTTATTTTGAATTAAAAATAAAAATATTTGAGTTTTAATTTAATAATTAGTAAATTTTTTATTTTATTTAATAATTGTTATGCATTATTGTAATTTTTTAATTTAATATAAATTTTATATTATTGATGTGAATTAGTATTTAAGTTTTTTGTTGTTTGATTGAAAGAACTACAAGTTTTTTTTTTTTTTTTTTTTTGCAAAAGTAAAAGTTAGTAAATTTTTTTGTTATTTTATTTAATAATTAGTTATGCATTATCGTAATTTTTTAATTTAAGAATTTTTATATTATTGATGTGAATTAGTATTTAATTTTTTTTAATTGTGTCTGGCTATAAATTTTATTTTTATTTTTTTGAGAGAGAGCATCTACACCTTTTGTTCTTCTTGATTTAGAGTAAGAATTATACATAATAGTTGATTTTTTTAATTTCAATTATAATTGTAATTGTAAATTTGTTAATGATATATTAATCAATTTATCAGCACATATTTGATATAATATTATTATGATAATTTTATTAACATGTATTTGTTATAACATAACAATTATAATTTTGTATTTACCAAAAAATCATATTTTTAAATGATGTTATTTATAATTTTTTAAAAATTTTCAATTTTACTAATATTTCCTTTTTCTTTTTTATTTCATTTTATTTTACATTATAATAATTAATTTTTATTTATTTTTAATTTAAAAATATATCATGAATTAAACTACAATATAAACAGTATAATACGTAAAAATAAGTTTTTAAAAAAATGTTTTATTTTTATGTAAAAAGTATTGTAAACATTAATACTTATAGAACTAACAAAATAATAAAATTATTAAAATTTATATCATAATAATATAAATATATATATATATAACTTCTATTTTAATAATAACCAAGAAATAAATTTAATTTTTTAAAAAAATAAATTTTTAAAAAATTTCAGTGTGTAGTATAGATTCTAGTTATGATGGAGACTGACCAATGCAATGCATGAGGTTATTTTAAAATTTAAATTAGAAAATTAAATAATGAGTGTAATTCTTGCCATTGAGAAGAATGATAAGTGTAGATGAGTCGATCCAATATATCAAATTAAAAAAAGAATTTAAATGAAACATTTTAAAACTTAAATAAAATTAAATGAAACATTAAAATTAAAATTAAAATAAATATAATATATAATTTTTTAATATCTATCCTAATTTTATTCAATCACATTAGTTCATACAACCATAGCAAAACATCTTAAGACCTAGGTTATAGGTAACAATACTTTCTTGAGCTAATTTAAACTACCGTAGGTACTTAAAATAAAACAGATAATTATTTTTGACAACTTAATTGAATGAATGTACTTTATAAGATATAGTTATAAGAGCATAATATTCATGTGCAATAACAATCCATAGTTTAATGATAAATTAAGTTTGAATTAGAATTAATAGAATAATAATGATAATTATTAACATTTTACATGATAATACGAGTAAAACTTATATAAAAAAAGTTATGATAAATGTCATTTAAAACTTTGTATTTTTCTTTCTTTCTCCAATTAAAATTTAACTTTTAAAATGTTTTCAAATAAATCTTGATCTATCAATATAGATCAAATTGAATCTTATCAAATAATTTAAAAATTAAAAATATTCCAATATTACAACGTATTTTGACTTAAAATTTTTCAAAAATATAAAAAAATATTTTAGGTGCTATCATAAAAAGTTTAAAATTTTTTGGGTACTAAAAATATGTTTTTAAAAAAATATTACTATCAAAAAGTTTAAAATTTCATAAAAAGTATCTTTTTGGTAAAAAATTATTCAAATTTGAGAGATAAAACTGAAATGAAGTTTAGAATTTATTTAAATAATTTGTTAGGCATTTTAATAATAAAAATACAATTAATTTTTTACAATCATTTTCACCAAAGTTCAATTTGGACAAAATTAGATAAGACTTATTTGCCATAAATGAGTTCTTTTTCCTAAAAAGTGTCCAAAGTTATTAAGTTAATTGCTTTTAGCTTCTTTTCGATTGTGAGGACAATACTATCTCTAAGTGATGCAAAATGGGTATACTCTTTTTTTCTCTCTCTTACTGAAAGCACAGTACTATGAGTACCATGTTACTAGCTTTTCCATATCATCCTCCATTTTCTCTTTTTCTCCTTCATACTTCTTTCTTTTATTTCACATTTTTCCTCTCTTCTTGGTAATCAGGACAACAAACATTTTCCTTCACCATTTTAAACCCATTTCATAATATAATCATTAATATTTGACACAGATAAAAATAATAAAATAAGATTTTATTATACTTGACCTCATATTTAGGCATTTGGTGTATGAAAAAACATACTTTTAAGCATTTTTTTTAATGATTTCAATAGGTATTAAGGTAAGTTAATACTTATAATTGTATAAGATGATTTTTTTTAAGGTTTCTTTTTGCATTTAATGATAGTTTGTGACTTTGAGTCAGTTATAAGTATATTATACAATTGTATGCACGTTCAAGTGCATAGTACTTTGGCTATACTAGTCGTGTATTGATTTATTATGTTACAAAAATGATTTATTGTTATCTATAGTGAATTATTGTTAATAACAGTGAATTATCGTTGAGCTAGTGTAAAAAAAAAATTATACTTCAATATTTGAAAATCTTTAGTTATATGCCAATATTTTCAATATTAGGGAATTACTACAACGTGGTATCATCAGTATGACAAAATTACTGACAATGACGTAATATGAAATATAATGACTTAATATAACGTGATAGTATGATGTTCATATCACTCTGTGAATAATGAGTATTTTATTTATAATACAAGATAATCAACAAGATTTGAGTAATGATATCTTTCAATGAGGTTGCTAGTCATAATCAATAGATCTACCCAAACTTATTAAGCTCATTAACACTGATGCATTGTTTTATAAGTATTTGTTTTGTGCTAACTAAATTTTTTGTAATAGTATTGTTGTGTTAGCTTGGACTAAAAATATATAATAATAATAAAATAATTTTGACAATTCTATAATGACATATTGTAGTTTTATAATGTATTGTGTATATGTCATGGTGCATTAATCCAATAAATAGTATTTTATGATCACTGATTAATATAATAGTGAAGTGTAATATTTGAAATATATTTATTGCATGATTATAGTTACCTAACCTATAAAATACCTATGACTTGAAATTTAACATATCCAAAATTGACCACCAAATTCTTATTTTTCTAAAACAACTAATGACACTATTAAAATCATTGTCAAATCAACATGTTTAAAATGACTACTAAGTGTTTATTTCATTAAAATAGAGATAGTATAGCTTAAATATTATATTTAATTATTTAACATGTTCCCATTATTCAATTAACTATCAAATTATCATATTCAATTCTCAATTTATGAGGTTTTATAAATTCACTATTAAATTAACCATCAACATGTCTACACTGTCAAACAAATTGATTTGTAGAATTAAAAAATATATTACTCTAATTATTTTCTACAGGCATAATATGAAACATGCTCCTAATTAGACTATTTAATCAATTCAATTCTCGCTCAATGAAATCCATTTGAAAGCCTTTCATAAGTATTTCTATGTAATGCAGATAAAATACTCTAAAATTACCCCTGCAACAAAAACAATATTATACTTTATGATAATAAATTGACAATGTATAAATCATATTAAATTTAGAATAGTTATAAAAAAAAATACTCATTTTCTGTTGTAAAAATCTTTTATTAGGAATGAACTCATAAGTGATGTTAGCGTTTAGTGGTCTAGAGTTAATTAAGTTTTTTCTCAAAAAGGTTTAATGAACTGTCTTCATGGTGAAATAATTCATATGCATTCTTTTAAGTATCATTGTCATCATCCAAATAGAAGCCGCATATTATATAAGTAACTATAATTCACTATCAAATATTTAAGCAACTATGCTTCACACATAAATTGTTATGTATATTATATAGGTTACTATAGAAATCAACCAAATCTATTTAACTATGCTTCACATATAAATTACTATGTAAGCTATATAAATTATTATGCATCTCAACCCAATTAGTATTTCTTATTGTTTAATATCTAGTTAACTATATTCACATATAAATTACTATACAAGCTATACAACTTACAATTTATGTCAATCAAATTACTATTACTTACTGTTCAATGTTTATTTAACTATATTTCATATATTAGTCACTATGCAAGTTATACAAATTATTATGCAAGTGCATATGCTATGGTCAAACCAACATAAAATTTTAAAGTAAAAAAAAAATCAATAATTTATACTAAAGTTAAATTAATTTTCTAAAAATAAATTGCAACACAATCAATTTTGTAACAGAATTTATCTCAAATTAATACAAAATAAAGAAACAAATCAATACAAAATAAGAAAATAAATTAACAAAAAAAAACAAATCAACATAAAATAAGTAAATAAATTAACACAAAATAAATCAATAAATCAATACAAAAATACAAAATACAAAATAGAGAAACAAATCAGCACAAAATAAGGGAGAAAATAATTACAAATCAAGAAAAAGAAACAAATAAAAATAGTTACAAAATAACAAATATAAATGTCCCTTAATTTTTGCAATTAAATTCTTTAATATTTTCATTATCCTTATTAAACACATCCTATCTTTATTTTATCATTCAATAGCTTTTTTATTCGTTCACTAATTATGTTGTTGCATCATAAATTCTATTTTCTTAATCTTTTTTTGTACTTTTGTTTTCTCTTTTTATTTAGATTTTCAAAGAAATAAAGAGAATAATTAAAAAAAATAAAAGAGATTTATTATCAACAATCTATACCATTGTTATCTGTACCATGGAAAACCTAAATAACAGTATAGTCTCTATAAAACAACCAATAAACTTAGTCACTGTAACATGAAAAACTCAACTTCAATCGTTTATTAATACTATTTTCCACAATTAGCTCATTTATTAATACTATTTAGTAACACTATTTAGTATTAACGCATAAATCGAACCCAAAAAACCCGAGTCTTGTACCATTTTCCTACACAAGCTTATACTTAAAATTTGAAATGTAAAGTGTAACAAACAAACAACTTAAACAAACAACTTAAAAATTGTATACCTCCTCGTACCATATTCTTGCATAAGGTCATATTAAAATTCTAAAATGTCAAATGTAAAAAAAAAAAAAAAAAAACTTACAAAACTGTATATTTTGTTAGAGAAAGTAAATTAATTAATTTGTGACTTTGTTGACAAATAGGTCTCTTTCGATGACGTTGGCTTCATAAAGAATAGAGAGATATGGTTTGTAAGTGGAGTGACTTCTCCTTTGATGGCGGTGTGGTCGATGGAAAGAGAGAATAAAGACAAGTTTTGAAGTCATTACAACGATAGAAAGGGGTAGTATAGGATTTAATGAGTCAAAGGTGAGAGAGAACAAAGGTATAAGTTTTGGTCATTCCGCATCCAAAAAGAAATTTTAATGGGCATGGATGACATGTGTGAAATGACAGTAAGATGGAGTGGTTGACGGCAACAAATCCATTTTATGACAACTTTCAATAACTTACCCTCCATTTTTGTGCCTTTAGTAGGCCTAGTATTTTTGGCAATTGCAATGGCTAATATGAAAATGTTGCTTTCGGATATAAATCAACAGTAAAAGAGAGTGTGCTGAGCTTGATCGATGGTAAAAAAAAAAAAAAAATCGATTTCAGGTCTTTTAGGTTTGGATATCAATAGGATAATAAAAAGGTTAATTCTCTAAATTCAAAATCAATGGCTATAAACCATTACATCAAAGGATGCACTCCGTCATTACCCTCATTTTGCATTTAAAGTTTTGACATATATGGATAAAAGATATTAAGATACAAAAGTATTTTTTAAATTGTTTAAGGATTATATGATATTATTTTGTTTAAAAAACACTAAAAATAATTAAATTAATGAGTTTAGTCATTTCTTAAAACTCTAATTATCAAAAAGCTAAAAAAATTTACCCTAATTAATAAATAAAATTTAATTTGGTTACATTTTAAAAATTAAATTTTAATTAAAGAGATAATGCAAAACTCAAGTTTTAAAATAATATTTAATCAAAAATTTAATTTTATTAATTCTCAAATATATATAGATATGCGTAAAAATGTTTTGAATGCTTTTAAGGCATGTGCATTAATATTGAAGTGATGCTTATGTGAATTTTATAAATTCATTATTAAACTAATCATCAACATCTCCGCACTGTCAAACAAACTGATTTGTAAAATAAAAAAGATGGTACTCTAATTATTTTTTATATGCACAATATGAAACGTTCTCTCAATTACACTATCTGATCAATTCAATTCTCACTTAATGAAATCCATTTGAAAGTCTTTCATAAGTATCTCTCTGTAATACAGATAAAATATTCTAGAATTATTCCTGCAACAAAGACCACTATATCTTATGATAATGAATTGACAATGTATAAATCATATTAAATTTAGAATAGTTACAAAAAAATTATTCATTTTTTTGTTGTGAAAGTCTTTTCTTGGGAATGAACTGATAAGTGATGTTAGAGTTTAGTGATCCAGAGTTAATTAATTTTTTTTCTCAAGGAGGTTCAATGAACTGTTTTTATGATGAAATAATTCATATGCATTCTTTCAAGTATTGTTGTGATCATCCAAATAGAAGCCACATATTATATAAGTAACTACAATTCACTATTAAACATTTAGCAACTATACTTTATACATAAATTGTTATGTGTATTACACAGGTTATTATGGAAGTCAACCAAATCCATTTAACTATGCTCAACATATAAATTACTATGCAATCTATATAAATTATTATGCATTTCAACCCGATCAGTATTTCTCATTGTTTAATAGGTAGTTAACTATATTCATATATAAATTACTATATAAGCTATACAAATTACAATGTATGTCAATCAAATTACTATTATTTACTGTTCAATGTTTACTTGATTATGTTTCATATATAAGTTACTATGCAAGTCATGCAAATTATTATATAAGTGCATATGCTGTTATGGTCATATCAACACACAATTTTAAAGTAAGAAAAGATCAATAATTTATATTATTGTAAAATTAATTTTCTTAAAAATAAAATTAAAACACAACCAGTTTTGTAATAGAATTTATCTTAAATCAATACAAAATAAAGAAACAAACCAATACAAAATAAGAAAATAAATTAACAAAAAAAAAGGAAACAAATCAACGTAAGATAAAAAATAAAACAATACAAAATAAAGAAATAATGCAATAATAAATAAATAATAAATAATACAAAATAAAGAAACAAATCAACACAAATAAGAGATAAAATAATTACAAATCAAAAAAAGAAAACAAATAAAAAATATACATGTCCCTTAATTTTTGCAACTAAATTTTTAATATTCTCATTATCCTTATTAAACAACATCCTAATTTATTTTTATTTTATTGTTCAGTAGCTTTTTTATTCGTTCACTAATTATATTGTTACATCATAAATTTTTTTTTCTATTTTTTTTTTGTTTTTGTTTTCTCTTTTTGTTTAGTTTTTCAAAGTAAGAGAAAGAATAGTTAAAAAAATAAAAGAGATTTATTATTAACAATCTGTACCATTATTATCTATACCATGAAAAACTTAAATAATAGTACAATCTTTACAAATTAACCAATAAACCTAATCACTATAACATGAAAAACTTAACTTCAATCGTTTATTAAAACTATTTTTGACAATTAGTTTATTTATTTATATTATTTAATAACACTACTTAGTATTAATGCATAAATCGAACCAAAAAAACCCGAGTCTTGTACCATATTCTTGCACAAGCTTATATTTAAAATTTGAAATGTAAAGTATAACAAACAAACAACCTAAAAAAATATCCACGTACCATATTCTTGCACAAGCTCATATTAAAAATTTAAAATGTCAAATGTAAACAAAAAACTTAAAAAAAATGTATACTTTATTGGAGAAAATAAGTCAATTAATTTATGACTTTATCGACAGATAGGTTTCTTTCAATGATGATGGCTTCATAAAGAATACGGAGAGATGGCTTATAAGTGGAACGATTTTCCCTTTGATGGCGATTTGGTCAATGAAAAGAGAGAATAAAGATTGGTTTTGACTCATTACGATGATAAAAAGGGGTGGTGTAAGATCTAATGAGTCAAAGATGAGAAAGAAAAGAGGTATAAGTTTTGGTCATTGGGCATCCAAAAAGAAATTCTAATAGATATGGATTACATGTGTGAAACCATAGCAAGATGCAGTGGTCGACAGCGACAAAAAAGATGAAAATGTTGCTTTTGGATGTAAATCAATGGCAAGAAGGAGTGTCAAGCTTGGTCGATGGTGAAAAAGAAGTTGGTTTCAGGTGTTTTAGGTTTGGATATCAATAGGACAATAAAAAGGTTGGTTTTCTAAATTCAAAATCAATGGCTATAAACCATTACATCAAAGGATGCACTCAGTCATTACCCTTATTTTGCATTTAAAGCTCTAATATATATGGGCAAAAGATATTATGTTACAAAGGTATTTTTTAAATTGTTTAGGGATTATATGGTATTACTTTGATAAAAAAAACACTAAAAATAATCAAATTAATAACTTTAGACATTTTTTTAAACACTAATTGTCAAAAAGCTAAAAAAAATTACCTAATTAATAAATAAAAGTTAATTTGGATATATTTTAAAAATTAAACTTTAATTAAAAAGATAATGCGAAACTCAAGCTTTAAAATAATATTTACTCAAAATTTTAATTTTATTAATTCTTAAATATATATATATATATGTGTAAAAATATTTTGAATGCTTTTAAGGCATGTGCATTAATATTTAAGTGATGCTTATGTGACTTTTAAGTTTTATATTGAGATATAGACAATTTATTTTTATATTTTAATTTATTGATAATTTAAAAAATCTATATTTCTATTTTCATTTTATTTTAAATTATACAAAATTTATAAAATTGACTCTATTTAATTTGAAATCAATATCATTTAAAAATAAATCATAAAACTTAATATATTAATTTTGTTTTATTTTAAATTAACAAATAAAAAAATCTTTAAGTTTCAGTACAGAGTTTCAATTCAATTATTCAA
Organism: Moringa oleifera; assembly: GCA_021397835.1. Classification (NCBI taxonomy): domain Eukaryota; kingdom Viridiplantae; phylum Streptophyta; class Magnoliopsida; order Brassicales; family Moringaceae; genus Moringa; species Moringa oleifera. The sequence goes on along the minus strand of JAJFZO010000659.1, from coordinate 1,944,899 downwards.
TAACATTAAATATCAATTTTTTAATATAATTAAAAATATAAAAACATCTATAATAAAAGACTTATACTTCTCTAACTCAAGAAAAAATAGACATGAAGTTAATTAATTCAATAAAAATAAAATCAATAAAAGAAATTCAAAAATAAATTATTTATTTTATTTAGTTAAACAATACGATAAGTTTTTGAAAGAATGATCTTATATCATATAACATTATGATTATGCAAGATGTAATAAGTTAGCCATAAATACTAAAATTTTATTGATACTATAATTCTATGAAGTGGTCACTGTAATCTCCACGAGTTGCTCTTCGATTCATTTGAAACTATTTCTTTTATTTTATATTCACCAATTGTTATCAAAACTATCATGTACTATCTTCTTTTATTTGTTTTTCTTCTTTTTCTTTTCTTAAATTGTGTTGTTAATTTTTACTTTATAATATTCCCATTTCTTCTATTATTTGGATGGTACAATGCATTACTTGTAGGTTTTCTTTTGCATCATGTTCTTTCAAGTTAAAGTACATGAGTTTTCTTAAAAAAATTTTTTAATTCTTTATACATCATGAGAAAACAAATAAATCGATAAAAATAATATTTTTTACATTGTGATTTGATATTGTTTCATCGGAGTTCGAAGAAGGTAAATGTATGGGTGTACTGTCATTGATGAATATATATCATGTTAATTATAATAATTTTAAATCATCTCTTTTTTTATTATTTATTCTCTCTCTTTTATGATTTTTTATTCTTTTATTCATCATATTAGTTTTACAATTGAAAGAATTGCAAGTCTTTTATTGTAGAAGCAAGATATTTGTAATTTTACTTTGTTGCTCTATTTAATAAATAGCTATACCAATATAATTGTCTAATCTAGTACTCCTTTACATTATTAATGTTAATTATTATTATTTTTTTCATTGTTTGACTATTTAAATTTATTTTTTGGGATCTTTTAATGTACAAACTTTTGCACTCATCTACGTTCATTGTTCTTCTCAATCATTTTTTCCTAAGTATCTCAATTGACTTATATGACGAGGTCGGGGATCCTAGGGATCACTTCAATGTTCCTCAAAATACCTTCTTTTTTTTTTCATATATATTATAATAATTTTATAATTTTAAATTATATAAATGCTAATTATTTTTAAGATAAAGATTATATAAAACTCTTATATTTATCTTATGTTATTAAACAAATTTTTATATTTAAAAAGTGATAAATTAAATATGAATTTATTATTTAGACCAAATTAATCTCTAAAAAAATTAATAATTAAAGTTATTTAAACTGATTCAAGTTATCGTTACAAAAAATTTTAAAAATTTATAAATATTTAAAATTATATATTTTTAATTTTATATTATTACAAATTTTAAAAAATCATAAAAAAATTAGATCAAAAATTATTCCAATTTAAGAAATCAACCTGAAATAAAACGAATAATTCATATGAAATATTTTTGAGGGATTTCAATAACAAGCATGGCTTTAATTTTTTTTTTTTTTTGAATCATTTAAGTTAAGGTCAAATTTAATCCAAACTATTACATTAAGATTCGAGTTATTATTTTTTAAATATAAAAATTTGATTGATAACACTAATAAAATATTAAAGTTTTGTATAACATTTACTCTTATATTTATTTATTTATTTATTAAATTTAAATTTAATAATGTTTATTTAAAAATTTAATTTTTGATTGATAAGTCTAAGTTTCAAATTGCTAACAATCAAAATTCAAAATTTAAATCTAATGATAAGTATAATCTCAAAATATTGATTAAATGAATCTCTTAATTGCGTACCAAAAGTTTGACTAAATAAAGGGTTCGTTTTTATTATATATATGTATACTTATTTATTTTTATTTTTATTTATAATTTTAGACATATGTTATCTTTTAGGTGTTAATGTGAAAAAAAAAATTCTTTCATTGTTAACTTTCGTGAAATCGAAGCTAAAGAGCAAATTGCAATTAACAATAAGATCAAATGAGAAGAAAGTTTTATTTCGAAATTGTCAAACTCTTCCGCATCAACGAGGTATTACATGCAAGTTCATTATTTTTTAAATTTGAGTTTTAATTTTTTTATCAAATTAGTCTAATGTTATTTTATATCTTGTAATTAAATATTTAATTGATTATTAATTATTAATATCATATTTAATATAAAATTGTAAAATTATTTTTATAATAATGAAAATATAAAATTTAATTTTTATATATTGTACACATTTTGAGTTAATTTATCTATTAATACACAATTTAAACGCCACCAAACATCTTGAAAACACACGAAAGCTTACATGTTTATGAAGAATATAATTTGAGCATTGAATAAAATTTCATAATTATTAATAAATTAATTTAAAATCTGATCTAAATTACAATTTTAAATTAAAATAACATTACTTTCGTTAATTTTATAAAATTTAAAAATAAAAGTCATATAAAATTTTTATATTAATTTTAGATGACAAATCAAATTTTAATATTTACAAAATTAATTTTAATTTTTTAATAATTAACGAATCAAACCCAGAGTCTCAATGTTTGTCAAAACCAAATGTTAACACTAAGGCATTGTAGTCTTAAATATGCCCTTTCGGATCCCTTTGACTTTCTCCCCTTACCCATGAAGCTAGCATTAAAGTTGCAGCGAAGAAAAGAACTGCCATTCAAGAACACATAGTTTTTTGAGCTTGTTTTTAACATGAGTGAAATTGTAGTCGCAAGAAAAATTAATAAAGTTCGCAATTGGTTCTTACAAGATGGATCGATACAAACAACAGCCTGAAATGAGTTTTATGTTGACGAAAACACCAATAAAATTAAAAGTTGAAAAGATCTATCATCTATTTTCTCTATTTGCTATGGTTTTCAAATGATAAGAACATCATTTTCACCTCAATATAAAGCCACTTGAAGTGATACACTCAATGAAAGTGGAGAGATGAAATTGGTGCATTCTCTAAAGTACCCACATGGCTTTGTTTCATCAGTAGCTAGATAATGCAAAGCAGCAACAAAGATCTTAGATTGTGATGTCTTTCTAGTCTTTCAAAAACCTTGCAAAAGATAAACACATGGGTAGTCCTTCCTTTTAAAACAACATCCACAAGGGATTGGATCACTATATTCTGTCTTTGGCTATATTTCTGGTTCGACTCTTAATATTTTTTGGTGTCTTCTTCTTTTTCTTCTTCGCTATGAAAAGTTACAATTTCCAACCCATCCTGACTCCCACATCTTGACGACCACTTTGTCCATCTAATCTGCTCACACTTTCTACACCAAACTCCCAAAAGCTAGAAGAGAGTTCATTGTCACTTTGCCCAGTTCGTATTGACGTTCCTCCTCCACCATTACGAATATTAACAAGTAGGGGGGAAATGTCCTGATGAGCACTTCTTGAAGCAATCCTTCGTTTACTAGGGATTGATGATGACCAACGACATCTATGTTACATATGGCCTCCAAATAAAATACTACTTTCTTTCTTTCTTTCTTAGAGTATTTGAAAGGGAAGAAGACCAGCAACTTCGATACACCTTTCTATATGTGGGAGTCCTTATTCAATGAAGTTATTGCAGCCCCAATCTGAATCTAAAAACACAACAATGGATCATCAATCAATTTTCTTTTCTTTTATTTGAATCTTTCTCTCGGTAAAGAATTAATCGATGATCATCAATTTTCGCTTGCTTTTATGAACCCTCACATCTAACAAGAGGCGACCACAAAACTAGGAAATGGTTTTTCAATCTCTTTCCTTCTTTCTCTTAGCGTCTGTTGATGGAGAAAGAAGAGAAAATAAGTTTAAGAAAGAGGATTAATGAATTTGATTGACAAGAATAACAGTTAATGAGTTTGTTTGACCGAAGAGTTTGATCAATTTATTTAAAAATTTTAGTTACCTTTTATTAAAAGTTAAGGATCGTTAATCAATTTGATTTTTTGTTAACCCAGAATTTCTCTTGCCCCGAGAAAATTTATCTCGATCAATATTATACATTAAAATTTAATTTATTATTTAAAATAAATATAAAATATTTATAAAATATTTACATAAAATTTAAATTTTTTAAATAAAATTATTATTAAATTTAAATTATTAATACGTGAATATAAAATTTAAAATTCATATCCAATTTTATTTGGATTAGGGCATTCGATTAATGGTCGGGGAAAATATGTTGCGTCCATGAAACAAAGAGGCTGACAAATATGTACCATTCACTTGGGTGACAATCATAGGTTGACCATATTGCAGACGTGGCCTTACTTCACTTCAAACAACCTCAATCTGCTTCCTCTTTCTCTTTCGTTCAGCGACAATTGAAATGGCAGCAAACATACTGTCACCACGGCATCCACACCCTTTTAGATCACTGTGTCCTCACCCCAGATTGAGCAACAGAGACCTAACCAAGCACCGGCCATGGCCAGGCCAAGCTACCCCCGCAGCAAGACCCAAGAGGCTGGTCCTTGGGGTCTCCTTGCAGGATTCTGTCATATCCTCTTCATCTCATCAGCTACTGGAACATTTACAGAGTTACCATCCTCAAAACCCAGACTCTATCTTCCTACTTGCAGAGAGTCTGGGTTATTCAATGGCTAGCTACTACACTTCTCTTGGTCTCTTTGTTATCTCTGTCCCGGGCCTTTGGTCTCTAATCAAGCGCTCTGTTAAATCTAAGGTACTTTCAGCCTTTTTTTTCTCTGGGTTTCTTTCAAATTTATCTTTCACTACTTCCAAAATTTTCAGTAATTTCTGGGTATTGCCTGAATTTGAAGTTTCTGTTATAGTTTCTGCTTTCCTTCATCTCAGATGACTTTGGGATGCTTTTATGGTTGAGCTAACTAGTGTGTGGTGGTGGTGGGTCAGATTGTGCAGAAGACTTTTATAGGTGAAGGCGAAGCGCGGAAGGCACCCAATCAGGTCGCCGGAGAGATCTTATCTTTCTTCACTCGCAACAATTTCTCCGTCACCGACAGAGGAGAGACCATTACGTAAGCCACAACCTTACCACACGTTACAATAACAAAACAGGACAAACTTTTCAAAACTAGATTTCATGACTTACAGTATGCATTTTTCGCATTCTAATTGAAGGTTTGAAGGCATGATGGTCCCAAGCAGAGGCCAGGCGGCGTTGCTCACTTTCTGCACCTGCATCAGCCTGGCTAGTGTAGCCCTCGTGCTTACAATTACTGTGCCGGATGTTGGCAACAATTGGTTCTGGATTACCATTCTGAGTCCATTGGCGTAAGTTTCCCAAGACTACCCTCGTGCTTGATGGTGTTATCTGCACTTGTAATTCATATTTTTCCAATGGAACGCAGGGGAGCTTATTATTGGAAGAGAGCATCGCGGAAAGAACAGATCAAGGTTAAAATGATGGTTGCGGAGGATGGGACACTGACAGAGATCATTGTTCAAGGGGATGACCAGCAAGTAGAGCAAATGAGGAAGGAGCTCCAGCTCAGTGAAAAAGGAATGGTTTATGTCAAGGGCATTTTTGAGAGATGATGAAGAACAATGACTACTATATTTTATACTTTACTGCCTTGAATTTGGAGGCTGAGGCACTTTCATCAGAGGAGGATTCTAGGAGATGGAACAGTTTTCCTTGGTATTCTCTCAGAATTTTGAGATTCAACTTTTAAGGAACCTAGAGATGTCAGCAGCCCTACCTATTCAAATTTAATCAGCTGGATTGCCCGCTTGGTGTCCAGCCCAGTGTTCATCAATGTTTTGTTGAACAAGCATCAGATACAGAAGAAATTATATGATCATGCTCAAATATTACAGACCCTGTTTCTATTGAAGAAAAAATGTTTTCTGCAGTCAAGTGCTATTAATTTCCCTTTATGCTAATCCAAACATGCCTAAGTGCATGACCACACATCTATTAAAAACAAACCCATGCCATAAAAATGTAATACACAAATAAACTTATACCATAGTAACATCTGCGATCACCCAGCATCAAGAGCATCCGAATAACAAAATGCTTGGCAAATTATTGAGAAGTTAGAGCAATACCATCCAAGTTACATGAACATTTAGAAACCAAGCCCAGCAGGAACAGGATGCAAAAGAGCAAAGATATTGGAAGAGTCTTCAGCATTATCTCACTAATTTAAAAAGTATGGGATCCAAATCATAAATGTTTCTTAGAACACCTTCCATAAACTTCTCAACCAATCAGCAATTTATTCTCTTCCAAGAAGGTGTAAGTGGGCACCTCAAGATTATATGGTGCTGGTCCCTTGCGAATCCTGCCCGAGATATCGTAATGTGATCCATGACATGGGCAAAACCAACCTCCGAAGTCACCAGCATTGGGTAATGGTATGCAACCCAGATGCGTGCAGACTCCAACAACAACTAACCATTCTGGGTTCTTGACCCTCTCGGCATCTTGCTGTGGGTCACGAAGAGATCCCAAGTCCACACTATTTGCCAACTGGATATCCTCTTCAGTTCGGCGCCTGATAAAAACAGGCTTCCCACGCCACTTAACAGTCACAGTGGCGCCTGGTTCAATACTGGAGAGATCAACCTCAAGAGAAGCCATTGCAAGAACATCCTTACTGGCAGACATGCTCAGTACAAACTTAAGGATGAGAAGACGGATCAGTGAAGCATACACAAACCTTCCCCCAGTCAAGACAAAATAAGCAAACGCCCGCTTGCTGGGGTCACCTGGAGGGAAGCGCTCATGGTTGTGCTCATCATAAACTATCTTTGAGGTGGGGTTCTTAACAGCAGCCACTGTGGCAGGAATGTCCGTAATAAAGCCACCTTCATTCCTAGGAGTTAATGACTCGGAAGAAAAACCTGTAACAACCAATCGTTAGTAAAGAATAACACGAATTAATTGCATATCCACAAAATTCAGCACCAAAACAAAAGAACAGTTGTGAACACCAAAACAATCACATGAGTGCCTGGAAGAGAAAACAAGCAAGAAAACTAGAGTCAGATTTAAAGGCACTCATAGGTTCATAAAAGAGCAGTGCATGCATAGTTCAATAAGTTTTAATTAGCAATTATACTCGACAAAAAGTTGCAAATACAATTATACTTACCAATCCTCTGTACTAAATCTCAAAAGGGCCATGAATTGCTTAGATTGCCAGTATAATTCAGTGCATAGTACATATTCTTAATGGTTTAGCATCAGCTCTCATCATGATTACGGTCATGTTATGATAACATTTCTGCCAACCCGGATCCCTTAGCAAATCTTATGCATTGACAATGTAGAGGAAACAAGCGAGAAAACTATAGTCTGATTTAAAGACATTCAGAGGTCAATAACAGAGCAGCGCAACCACAATGTCAATCATGCTTAGTTAAATAAATTGTAAATGCAATTATGCTCAGCAATCCTTTGTACTAAGTCCCAGGGGGACCATGGATTGCTCGCATTGCAGGTATAATTCAGTGCAGCGTTCATACTCTCAATGGTTCGGGAGTAGCTCTCATTTTGATTATCCTCATGTTATGTTAACATTTATTTTGACCCAGATCCTTCAGCAAATCTTAAAAATGAAAAAAATGAGAACACTTAAAATAGACTTAGTCATATGCATGATTTCCTATGCCCGCCATAATGCACTTAGATAATCATAACCATCCTATCTCCTATGAAAGAAGAAGCAGTCTAAAAGCAAATACATAGCTTCTAGGTTGCTGATTTATAGTGCCGCTGAGTGGATACAATAATTATGGCTAAATAGAAGTCATTGGGGGTCGTTTTACTTATCATCCCAGCACATCCACCAGAGTCAGTCCCCTAAGGGTATGTTTCACCTATTACAACTTCAGAAGCAGACTTAGCTCATATACTTCTTCGAGAAGCAATTTAACCCAAAAGCACAAATATAGCATCCATTTATAGATTTCTTAGAAGCATTAGCATTCATTCGTCCCTATACACTGGTTTGGGATGCCAACATGCAAATGGGATCCTCAATCTAATAATTTAGCTACCTAAGGAGCTTCACTTGCACTAACACAAATCAATCATCAAATGAGCAGAGAAAAATGCATAAATATATTCGAGGCAAGATCCTTATATCATCTCGCGAAATTGAATTAACAGATAACACAAAAAGCAAACAGTTGGCAGCATCACCAACTTGTATCACGAAATCGCGCCCCCCTCTCACCCAAAAGAAAAGAAGAAAGAAAACCTTAAATTTTCAGGAACAAAGGGAGAAATAAGCTGCAGTTAGTTTACTTAAGTTTCCTAATATGAAAAAAGAACAAGATGCATGAAAAACGAGAAACCCTAACCTCTGGAAGGAAGATGAAAGAAAAGAGGGTTGGAGAAGCCAGAGATAGATCTGATATCTTCAGAGGAGGAATCACCACCATTGATGATGTTTCGGGAAGCGATTCCTGAGGCGGCATGGTGGGGCCTCCACGAGGACGGTGACGAAGAGGCGAGCGAACAGAGCCTCCGGGCTGCTACTCTCAACATCTTCCAGGACTACTCCGAAAAAATGACTTCTTTGTACAGTTTCTTTCTCTCCTCAAACTGATGCACTATTTGTGATTAATCTCGATCCCTCTGCTTGGAGACAATTCTGGAGTTGCCAGAGGAGAAATGGCATGGTTGGAACAGAAGAGCAACGCCAAAGCTACCCTGATCGGTCCGGAGGCGGCTCTGATCTTGACACGTCATGGACACGAAACGACACCGCGTGCGACTACCGCCTTTACACATAATTTTTCTTTATTAAAGTATGGGTTAATAGAACACCCAGCAACCGGCGCCGTCTTAGCTCAGCCGGTAGAGCGCATGGCTTTTAACCATGTGGTCGTGGGTTCGATTCCCACAGACGGCGGATTAAAATAATATTTCAAAATATTAATTATAATTTTTTAATAATTGTTGAAATGTTCGACTATTTTTCATATTATTGTATCGTCTTTTAAAATAAAAAATTAATATAAAAACAAAATAAATAAATTTTTAATTAGTAAATAAAAAATGATGTAAAGAAAGAAAAGAATTTTTATCTACATAGATATCTTAGTAGACATGCTAAGATAGTGAAGACTTTTTGAAATTACTTTATTTAGGAAAATAAAAAAATAATTGGAAAACAAAAATCCTAAAGAAAAATGGAAAAGACATTGAACCGAGAGGGCGGACTTTTCTTTTGCCTTCGCCTTTTCAAAAGGGCTACCAGACCTAGCGCTAACAAACGCCTTTTGCATATTCTTCTTCCTTTCTTCTATTTATTTCATAACCCAAAGTCTCTGCCCCTCTCTCTCTTTCCGTCTTTGGACAGACAGGAGCTTCACTTCAGCCTACATCCTCCATCTCGTTCCACAATCTCTCTTGCATTTACCGAGTATCGTCCTTTTCTCTGGATGCTTTCTATATTTTCTTCATCTGTAAGTCCAAACTTTCCCTTTTCTCTCTCTCTCTCTCTCTCTTGTTTACTTTTTCTAGGTACCTCTTTATCCAAAATTTGTGGAAGTAGGGTTTCACTTGCCCTCCTTGCAATCTCGTTTTGACGTTCAACACCTAGTTTTTGGGTATTCCTATCTGATTGCGGGCTCTGCTTTTCTTCTATCCTCCAGTGTTATATCCGATTATATGTTTTCAGTCTTGTTTTTCCCTTATAACTCTGTTGTCTCCCTTTATTTTGTTTGGGTTTTGCTCTCTGATTGTATTCACTTATTATTGATCAGCTTCATGGACTAGGATGCTATGTTTTGCTCTTGAACTGTTTCTACTTCATGGATGATGCCAGAGTTTATTATCCATGAAAAATAACAGAAATCAGTTTTGTCTTTTTCTGGTCTATATTACTTTTGTGGAACAGATCTTATGTTTTTTCAGGTTGAATAGTATATTAACTAAATCTAAAGGTTTCAATTTTTCCTATTTTCATGAGGTTGTTACGTTACTGGGCGAACCACATACGTAATTTAGTTCAGGATTCTTTTCATGTATTTTGGTTTGGTGAGCTCTGACCCACCTTTTGTTTTTACCAATGGTGATGCTCAATTCTTCATCACTAAGCATATTCTTTCTGGTGACCAGCAGAGTAGTTAGTGGAACAATGACAAGAGTAAGCCGTGATTTTGCTGGCACAATGCACAGAGATGCCGTCCCTCCAGTGTCAGCAGATGTGATATTTGCTTCGAGTCGGTTTCCCAATTATAAAATTGGGGTTAACAATCAGATTGTGGATGGCAAAGATGACGCCAAAGTATTGTCCATGAAGGAGGTTGTTGCCCGTGAAACTGCACAGTTGTTGGAGCAGCAGAAACGCCTTTCTGTTCGTGACCTTGCCAGTAAATTTGAGAAGGGGTTGGCTGCTGCTGCTAAGTTGTCTGAAGAGGTTTGAGTCTGTTGAAAGTTTGTTTATCTACTGCTCCCTTGTGATTTTGTGTGAAATGAACATGTTCTATTGCTTCTGTTAAAGTTTAAAATGTTCCATGTTCTTTGGTTGCTGAGAATTCCAAGTTGTGAAAAGTAGCAGTATGACAGTCATGTTTAGATTGGGTGCTTGAAGATGTATTGGCTGACTCAGGCATGCTAACCAAACCAGTATACTAATAATTTTCTTATTTTGTGCCTGAAAGAATGCTCAATCTAGATTTTAAAATTTCAATCACTTTTTGTCTCCTAATTATTTTGGGTGACCAAATGGAGCTGTGCTTGATTAGTTTCTTTTTTTCTCTGCTCCAAGATGAGAACCATGAGGATTTTTGATTCCACGGGGAATGGATGATTACACTATAAGCTAGTTTTTTCTGAATGCAGGCCAGACTCAGAGAGGCAGCCTCATTGGAGAAACATGTTCTTTTGAAGAAGCTCAGGGATGCACTGGAATCTTTGAAAGGACGTGTGGCTGGTAGAAACAAGGATGATGTGGAGGAAGCTATTGCTATGGTTAGTGTTTTAGGTTTATCCTCGTACCATTTTGATGTTGTCTTGTGGTTATTTGTTTAATTGTGGAAGTACATCTTCAAAATCATTATTAAAATAGTTAAAAGCATGATGTTTGATTTCAAATTCCTGATACAAATATGGGGAGTGATGATATGAACCACAAAACTTGGTTCCTGCATCTTTGCTATCTCTTTTTCCATCTATCTTATCCTCCCATTTGATAAGTCCATCTATATTATGCAAATCACTGTCATGCTAAGGAAGGGAGAAGCAAGTGCTTTTGTAACTATTCATCGTTTCTTATTTTGCTTTCTGGTTCTAGCACATTGATTTGCACCTGCAGAATTTTCTCTTTATGTTACTTGGTGGTAGCCCTGGTTTTAACTGTTTTCATGTCTTTCTGGTTGCTCTTGTTATTTTGCCCATCCTTTCTATTCTTTTCTTCCCTTAGGATTTGGGGAAGGGGACAGGGGATGGGGGGTTAAGAATCTTTGCTGAACCGCTTATCCAGAATTATTGAATTCAATAGACAGAAAAGATAGGGAAAAGAAGACTTGGATCATTTTCAGATTTCCACAGCTTGTAGTTAGGAGGTTACCCTGCTATGGCTAGGAAGGCTGTTTATCTATGACTGCATAAACTCTTTAAGGTCATGATAGTGATTGGTGGAGGTGGACTGTACCAGAGGACATGAGTTACCAAAAACGTGATTATGGGAGGTAGTCCCGGGATGATTAGGTTTCCATATATGCTGCACTACTGTTGCATATTGGAACATGGGACCTTTTACACTGCAAATAAAAGTTCCTAGCAGGTAATCCATGGATCGCTGGATAGTACATAGGATACGTGTTATTTAGATGCTTTTGCTTATGCACAAGTTATCTGTTATGATTAGAGTAATATCAATTCGTTGTAAGTAGTAAATGAAGCATGTCTTCATGAGTACTCTTCTGTTTTAATTAGAATAGTTTTGGTGTTTAGGCTACCTTGGAGCATTATTTGACACAACTCAGTTTCAATTCTAACGATTTTGGGTTGGCTGTATTGATGTCACATTGGGCTGGCTCTATCAATCTTTCTGTTTTTGAAATGTTTAGAGAGAGATATAGGAGGGCGTTTGAAAATCTTGAGACACCAATAGGGGTTTTGAGAGAGTCTTGGATTAGTATTTTAAAATTCTGGAATTCGGGGGAATATATTGTAAATGCGAAAGATTTAATTGACATCATATAATTGTTGTTAATTTTTTAGGTAACTATACATGTAACGGGTTGCACCCCCTTGGTGCTTCGTAAGTAATATATTGCTTTTTGTTTCTGCTTAAAAAAAAAAATTATGTTAGCATGCTGTATTTGCGGAGAAATACTCTTCAATAAATTCTTGGAATTCTGTTCCATCTGTCCATGAGGGCTCTTAGGACTTTACTTATTTTAGAAAATTGGAAATTGATCAAGCTAGTCGTCTTGATTAGTGCTACATTTTTGTTGCAAATGAAGGTAAATTGTGAAAATTTTATCTTCTTGTAATTGGGGCTACTTCTAAACTTTTGCATCTATCTGTTCCTTTTAAAATAATAATAATAAGTTATTCTCCTATTGCTTCTTTCTATTAAGTTAAGGAGCAACTTGTATATGTCAAATGCTGTTCAAAATTGAACACAGTTGAACTTACTGTACCATGATGGATGACTTGGATTGTTATCTAAGATGTCCTACATTATTGTGGTATGCATTTTTATTTTTGTAACCAAAACTCCCTTATGCAATATGGATGAGTTTTCAACACGGCTTCACTAAAATGATATACTTGTAATGTTCTTAAATGGAACAAATCCTGAGCATGCTTATATGCAAGCAAAGAATAATCTAGTTGAGTATGCTTAAAAAAATAATAATAATAATTAAGTCTACAATTAATTGTTTGACTTAGTCTTCTCTACTGACATCACTGTATAATGACACGTTATCAGTGGTCAAATGATTTAGTAAGAAACTCCTTTTCTTTTGTGATTCGTATTATGATCTTGCTCAGTGTATATTGGAAATATTTTTGGTATGACTTACAAAATCCCTCCCCTACCATCCACAAAGGAAAAGTAGCCTCGGATGGTTGAAATGTTCCTTTTGGTATTCCTGATTGCATCTACACCTTAACAAGGGGTCTTTTTGGCGTTATTTATTCAGAAAATTGGTTCATGTCATCTTGCCTGCATATTCTGTCACTGAAGTGACTGATGCGCAACTAATCATGTCTCCTCCAGGTAGAAGCTTTAGCAGTTCAGTTGACTCAAAGGGAGGGAGAGTTGATTCAAGAAAAAGCAGAAGTGAAGAAACTAGCTAATTTTCTCAAGCAAGTAAGTTGTGCTCATACCAGAAGTCGGATGGTCTTTGTTCTATTTCTGTTGTGGATTTTCATTGGCAGAATCTTCAACGAATTACTTTTTTGGCTGTTCTCTTGCAAAAAAATGTTTGCATTTCTGTTGTTTAATGCTTGGAAGAAAAGGAGTAGCATAACTTAATACGTCAAGAGGATGCCTTGTTCCATTATTGATCTTGCTAGTTCGGTGCTGATGGAGATTGGGTTGCTGTTATGAGGTGAGCTGGCCCATTTTGTTTAATGTGGAGCGGTTGACTTGAGAGTAGGAGGGCTATTGCTGGACTGCAGAATCTTTTACAAGCTCATGCTTTGGAAATCGCTTCCATGTTCTTATTGGGAATTTCTAGTGTTCTATATTTCTAGGTTGTCTTTACTGGTGTTCCTTTCTAATTTTTGTGTGCCTGCCTTCTTTTTTTCATTTTTTTTTTCAAATTCTAATTTCTTAATCTTTCTTTGGTCATTTTGACTTCTTCCTGTAAGAACTATATATTTTTTTTTAGCAAATTAATTTTCAGCTTAATTCTCTCGCTCTCTATATCTGTCTCGAATTGTGCATGATAGAGTAGGTGAAGGAGTATTTATTTGCATTTGGAGCTTATTGTGGCACTCTCTTTGCTGTTTACTCGTAAAATTAAGGAAAATAAGCACAAAACTCCCTTACTGTCCTGTCTGTTATAATTAAATTTGCTCTTTTAATCAAAATTAAAAATGCAATATTCCTCTGGGAATTTGAAGGACTTCTGGTCAATCTAGTATTTGTTACACAACAACACCTGCTCTTAAGCTGAAATGTTAGTTGCCTACTCATCACAAAGGGTAGGGGCTGAAAAGATGTGTCTGCTTTCCCAATTCGAAAATGTGGCATGTACTAAAGAAAATTCAATATGACTTTTGAGAGGATTGGCTCCAGTGACTTTATGTTTCTCTTTTTCAACTTTTTCTGGTTTGTGGTTGGGTTTTGTTGTTTTTCTTATGTTATTTTGAAATTTATTGTTTGTTCTGATCGAGACAATTTGTTTTACAGATAAATGTATCTACATGTGTATCTCTGTTTGGCTTGCTATTGAGTACTTGTGTCATTTGATAGGCCTCTGAAGATGCTAAGAGACTTGTTGATGAGGAAAGAGCCTTTGCTCGTGCTGAAATTGAGAGTGCAAGAGCAGCAGTTCAGAGAGTGGAAGAAGCCCTTCAGGAACATGAACGAATGTCTCGGGCTTCAGGCAAGCAGGTCAGTGATTTTGCATATTTTTTGATGGTGCCAGCCGTTAAAGTTTCCATATTTTGTTTTTTGACTTCATCTTCTAATTGTGGGAGTTGTTTATTTGCTAAGCTTCAAGGGCTTACTGCTGTAAGTTTTATGTTTGATATATTCATATATGTTATTTGTTTCATTGCTTGTAAGCAGACAGACACACAGACAGGTTGCCATTTCCTTAAAACACTGAGTTGGTTCTTTGATCTAAAAATCCTTGGCATTTACTTAAGACACTGAGTTAGCACTTAGATCTGAAAATCAATCAGTAGTTTTGCATATCAATCTCATATTCTCTTTGGGAGCCTTCATTTTTTATTTACGTCCGCTATCTCGTGCATGTCTATTGTCGCATTCTTATCTCTAATTTTGTCTTTGTAACAAAGAAGTTCGTATATGTCTCTTAGGACTTGGAAGAATTAATGAAGGAAGTCCAAGAGGCTAGACGGATCAAAATGCTGCATCAGCCAAGCAAGGTTCAAATCTGATATCTTATTTTGTTTTTAATCACAGACATATAGTAATATCTTTGTGATTTATCAGTGATTTCATTTATGCTCAATATGCCTTCTAGTAGTGTTTGCTTTGCTACTATTCTGTTAATCTGTTATACCCTGTTTTTATGAAGCATAGATTAACCAATTGCTAAATTTTTGTGAAGCATTTGGCTCACTGTATACTATACGTGTTGTTATTCATTTTGATGTATAATAGTCTATGGTATGTGTATGGTTCATATTGAGGTATAGATTGCGTCCAATGACTATGGATTTCTTTGACAGAGTTTACTTCTTTACGTTTTATTCTTACAATTTTCATTTTATTTCATTTGGATTCGTGTGTATATTTAATTTGTTTAGTCATTTTTGATCTTGGTCTTAGAGTTTTCTCATAGATGTTGTGAGATGCTCTTGGGCAACTCTGAATCCCTTTCATGTACAGCATTTTTTTATTTTTCTTCTGGGGAAAGACCCTACTGGCTATTGGATTCAGTATTTACTATCAATAGTTTTTTGTTTTGTTTAGAAGCACTTATTGTTGTTCTAGTTATATGGAAGCAATAACCATTTTTGTAGCTGAAGAAAAGAGGGTATTTATTAGGGTCCTAGTTGCAAGGTATGGGATTTAATCTCACATGAGAAGTATGGGCTTCTTGTGTAGAAGTTACAAAGCTTTTGAGTTTTCCCACTTCAATAGCTCGCTTTTGGGATGTGCTTCTCCCAATGTTCTTATCAATTGGTATCAGAATATTCATCATGTTTCCGGGTTGCAGTTGTGTGGTGCAAGTGGCTAATGTTGCAACGTTCGCTTAGTACTAATCAAGGGACTAGTGCACAGCCAGCCTGCATGAGCGCCAGGGTTGTAGAGCGTAGTGAAATGTTAGGGTCTTGATTGCAAAGTATGTGACTTGATCTCACATTGGAAGTTATGAGCTTCTTGTTTGGAGGTTTTAAGACTTTTGGACTCTTTCACTTAAATAGCTAGCTTTTGAGGAATGGTTCTTCCAAGGTTCTTATCAGTATTTTAGAACTCACCAAGATTGGAAAATGAATAATGTTTCATATTTTTTAAATATTTATAGCTTTGTGTAGGCTGAATTGGTACTCTAGGGCTATTTTATATCCATTTACAGGTATTCACCTGCATTTGAGGAAACTTGGAAGACTTGGTGGCAAGGGCAGCTGCCAGTCATCCAGGCAACAAGAGGAGGAAAAAAAAAAGAGTAAAAGAAAGTTTAGAAAGGGGTGAGTAGATATCCTTCTGACATAACGATCATTGTTATTCTTATTCTACTTGGGCATTATCCTCTTGAAAATTGCCTACATTGCGGAGAAGAGTTGAAGGAGGTTGTTTATTGGCAGAGATTCATGACTTGCTTTTGAAGTGCCAGATCAACTTTGGAAGTGCATTATTTCCTTGCTGAGTCTCTAGGTGATCTATAGTTTGTTTTTGTCCAGCAATCATCTAGTTGTTTCTTCTTGAGTTTGGTGGTTTTATTTGATACTTGGCATCTAACATTTCTATGCATGGATAGATTTTTGTATGTGAAGAATATCGTTTTGGGGCTCCATAGACCTAGCCATTGATAGTTTTTCGTGGACATTAAAGTTTGTTTATATGCTAAATGATTATGTAGGTAAGTGTCAATTTGTATATCAGGTTTAGGGTCCAGGTATAGAGTACCTCAAGGTGACCGAGTTTCTTCCAGGTCGTTAATTCAGGGCCACGAGGAGGATGGATCCTCCATCTGGTTGTTGGATTTCTAACCTGAATACCTCGGTTGTAGAAAAAAATGATTATGTAATCTTGAATCTTATCTTTTGGGGCAATTGCCAAACAATTAAGCATGAGCACTTCCGTGCTCAGCTTGATTGGCTCATTCATCAACAATTTTTATGTATAATTGATTCATATAATATGGATCAAGTTTGTAATGTGTCGGAGTTTTGCATTTATGAACTTTAAGGTCGTTGACCCTTTTTAAAAAAAAAAAAACAAAAATTTAAACAAAGAGATCAAAATTGTATAAATTGAGCACGAAGGGGGCGCCTTCTACAATTGGTCAGTTAATTACATAGCAAGAATTCAAGGAACTCAAGTAGCTCTCTCTTAAGGTTGTTGGTTCTACAACAAGGATTTAGGTGTCTAGGATTCACTTGGTTAAGTTCTGGTGAAGAATAGATGAATGCCAATCTGGAAGCAGCAGAATGGAACTTTTAGCTTGTCATGAACCCTACAGTAAGGATTTTGGTTGCTAGAGTTGCATGGTTAAGGTTGAGTGAGCAATAGATGAATGGAGATTCTGGCAGCACTAGTAATGGAGCTAGTTGGTTAGGGCTGATGATGTGTAACTAGTGGAAAGATTTAGGGACGAGAAGTTGGCATTCTTAGGTTGTTTTGATTACTTCAAATTGTAACCCTAGGGTAGTACTTGAAAGACGATAGAGAAGATGAGAACTAGAAGGAGAAGAAGAAGGTAGACTTATCTTATTAATCAACTCTTATTTGACAATTAGGGGTCTGGGTTTAGTGGTTAAAACTCAATCTAGTTTCTTTCCCCTCTCTCTCCCCTTTCTTTTCTTTTTTTTTTTTTCCAACAAATAAATGGGAAAATTCTACTATTATTCACAAAAGGCTCGGAGGAGGTGCTACCTTTTACAGAAGCCACATACAACACTAACGTCTAACCTATGAGGTTCAATGTGTTGAGCAAACTTAGTCATCTATTTTCTTACGTAAATTATGTTGTGTTCTTGCCCTTATAAAAGTTCTTGTACTCTTATATTAAAACAATCCAAATTATGGAAGGTGGAATTAGTCTAATTGCTTTCGTTGCTGTTTCAAAGTCTTGGATGCCTTTCTATGGACCAGCACTCGTTTGCCACTGTATCAGCTCCTGTCGATTCATGTATGATATGGATCTGAATTGTGTATTAGGAATAACTATGACTTGATTTTTACATTGATCTGATGGGTGCGAATCTTTTAATGCTTCATTATTAGGTGGTGCTAGAGTGAATTATGTTCAATCCAACTCGAGAGTAGAGGTGGCAAAGTTGTAGGTTGAGTCTTGTGAACCGTTTTCATGTTATAATTGAGTGAACATGATTGTATCATATGAAATAATCGTGTCATCTATGAGTTTAATTCTCTCAACCTAAATTTGCTTGTGTTGTCTTATGTAATTTATCAAGTCGAAAGCCTAGTTATAAACATAAAATATTAACTCACATAAACTCCTCAAATGCTGTTTAAAAACTTCTTTAAAGATTCCATGTCTTGTGGGTGCAGAGTATGGATTCTTTAGATTCTTGTGTGTTGTGGATTAGTGGGTTAGTTATGTGACTGTACATGTAAGAAGTAGTTTAATTCTTATTCTGTTGTTTAATGTCAGTGATTGGCTTAGTTTATTTATTGAATTGGTCGGTTTCTGATAAAAACATGAATAGGTTGTCTATGTTGTTTTGTGTAATTTTCTCGACAAATATGTCATGTTAGTGGTTAAGAATCTGACACGATTATTCAGTCATCTCATGTTTGGAGACAATGGCATACGTGATATGTCGTAAGGTTGATGCGAGTAGTTTATGATACGATCAATCAAATTGCCACCCCTACTTGAGGGAACACGTGAAAGTTTTTGTGGTGGACTTCTATAGAGAAGCACATTGAATATTTCCTTTTTATGTAAGCCTCTCCTAGCGATAAATTCATATTGCTGCCTATGATCATACTTGGAAAGACAATCTGAAAGATTGTCGGGTAAGGATTACACTTATGTTTCAGAAAATATGGTGTACTTGTTGAGTGGATCAGCAGTGATATGAATGATTCAGTGTCCCTTGTTCTGTTTTTGGTTTTTCTATGGTTCCCTATACATGGGATGAACTGAACATAAACTTGCAGGTTATGGACATGGAACATGAACTTCGAGCATTAAGGATTCAACTTGCAGAGAAGTCTAAACTTTTTCTTCAGCTTCAAAAAAAGGTTTCTTCATTATTTTAATCCTCTGTATCTCACATTTTCGTAATTAAAAGCTTGCATGATCTTTATTGTTGTTATCATCTTTGTTTTCCTGCCATATTTAAGATTTAGATATTCATGGTGGACTTCAGCTTTCCTGTTTTCTGCTGCGTAATTGTTAAGCAAAAAGGTTCATCAAGTAGTCTGGTTTCCGGGCATTGCTCGGATCTTACTGAACTAATTCTATGCATCTTTGCATGACAGTTTGCAATTAAGTAGTTTTCTGGTTGAGCATATTGAAGTCATCTCCATAAAAATGAAGACTCCCCCGTGGTAGTCTTAGTAGTTTGGGTAGACTGGGTAGGGACGAGAAGTACTGAATTTGATTCTATGCTGAGGCAGTTAAGCCTCGTGATTTTCTTGGAGTTTGTATACTTGTGGGTCCGGATACCTCTCTGGGTTTATCATGCAGGGATGGATGCATGAAGTGACCTTGTCTAGGGTGGGTCCCCGATATCAGACAAAAGAAAGAAAGGAGAAATGGGATTGAGGATGAGATTGTTGGTTCAATTCACCTGAATCTAAGAGTTCATTTTTCTAAGAAAATGTAGAATTTTTGGAGAGCAGTTTATCTTTTTTTTTCTGTTTTCCCTGGTTTAGATGGGAGCTACTAACCCAATTTTGCTTGTGCATGTGTGCTCCTTTTCCAAATCTCTCTGACTACTGTTAAATTAAATTATTGGACAGATGGACATGTGATTTCTATTATCATTTTCTGAGTGTTTTGATTTCCGTTTTACCATTCTGTAGCTGGCAATAAGCAAGAGGAGTGATGAAAGTATATCCCTTTTATATGAGTTAGATGGCCCTGAAGCTTTAGGTTCATATTTACGGATCATACCTTGCTCTGACAATGCTCCAGAACTTTCTAAATGTTCAATTCAGTGGTATCGTTTGTCATCTGATGGTGGCAAAAAGGAGCTTATATCAGGTGTGCACATGAATTACCGTTTGGTCTTTTACATGCTTTTGATTAATAGGGAAGGCGTTGCTGATGCTGTTTTCCTGTCTTCTATTTTTGAAGAATTGACTGAGTTATTTACAATAAGATTTGTTATTGTTATAATATCCATCCTTACGCTCTTGGACGTTATCTCAAATTGTGAAAGGGTGAGATATGATTGTAGATGATAAGTTCGATTTACTTCTCATATTTGTTTAAGCCACATCACTTTGAGGATTTCAATAATTATACGATGTCGGAAAAACCATCTTTAAGTTTGTAAGCTTATTAAAAAGGAACAATGATTTGAGAAAGAGAGCAAAAGAGACCAAAATTATAGCACAGAGCTGTCTTTTGGATGTGCACTCAGAATAAGGGAAAGAGACCTTCTTTCTAAAGAAAATAACTATATTCTATTAGTTGATGATTTTCTAAATTATAGGGCACTACATATTTATAGTGATTTACGACTGATTCTAAATAAAAAAGGATACTAAATTTTTAATCCATTATGGACTTTATTCAATGCATTGAGTTAACCTTCATATTTTCTTGTGGGAATTGTAAAGACTAATAACCTGTGAAGTTAATAGCTACTGCATTGGTATATGTAGGGGACTCTTCTGTATCTCTCTGCTCTTATTCTTCTGGGCCGGCATTCTTGTTTTTGGTTGAAGTAAAACCAGACTGTTTGGGCAATTTGAAAGAGGAAGTTGTCCTTGTATTTGGAGTCGGATGTAGTGGGAATGTACATTTGCATTGTGTGCATACAATTTGTTGTTGAGTATGTGTGTGTGTGTGTGTGTGTGTGTATTTATTTATTTGGCCGCCGAGGGGGGGGGAGGGGGAGATTATGATATATCTGAGGGATGAGACTTGTTGAGCTGAAGATGAATTTTGCTTAGTTTTATTTGTTTTACTTTTCCTCTCACAGGTGCTACCAAATCAGTTTATGCTCCAGAGCCTTTTGATGTTGGGCTTGTTCTGCAAGCTGAAATTGCTTTAGATGGCCACCGGATCACACTGACTACAAGTGGACACATTGACCCAGGTGTTTTTCATCTTGATTCTCCAAGTTGACATACTGTAGTGTCAATTATTAATTTCAGTAGTTCTGTTTCTTTCACATATCAGTTGGTAACTTGGTTCTCTTTTTTTTTTGACTATTTTGTGTGTGAAATATTTACCTGTTATTCTCCTTTCACAATAAATTGAATAAATGAAAGGCTGATCTAGGGGTAATTGTTTCTTTTGAAAAATTGCTGGCCTCGGAAGCTGTTCTGATATATTGAATCATAACGAAACTAATATAATAATGTTTTTCTTTTCCTTGCAGCTGCTGGTCTGGGTAGCTATGTGGAGGCACTTGTGCGGAAGCACGATGTTGAATTCCATGTATGTTGTTCTGACCCCACTCAAACTCCTATAAATTTCTAAGTAAACGCCAATTTTTTATGTGGGAATTCTTTGGTATCCTCATACTCTGGATTTTGTGGGCATCTTGTATTCACCTTCCTGATGTATGGATGCTGTGGTCTTAGTTGGGGTCTAGTTGGCTGTTGTCAGGAGCGAGTAAATGAAAATGCTTTTAGAGCAATAATTGGCAAATTTTATGGAGAGATTGAGTTTAAAGGGATGATTTTTGGCAGAGTTGTTGTGGATTAATACAGGGAGGGGTCAAGATTGATAGCTTTCGAGGTACTGTGGAAGGTAGGATGGTTGGAATAATTAATTATATGCTGATGTAACGCATCCATGGTGAGGAACTGCTGGGAATTATTATTTTTTAGGATGTGGCAGAAACATTTAAGGATGCCTTTATAGGCGTCTTTTTTTTCTGTCTTCTATTGCTTGATGCAAAATTTTGATTGTTCTTTTTAATCGTAAACAGGGTATTATATGTTTATTTATTAAATACAGTCGGCACCACCAGATACATGTATAGTTAGTTAGAGGTTAGAAGTTCCGTGAACTTCATATATTCCACCTAATATATGAAAAAGAAAAAAAAAAATCCCTGTTGCCCAGAAGTCTAAAATTTCCATGAGGACGAGAGATAGCATCTTGGATGGTAATCTAAATATTGTGAACTTAAAAGAAGCAGATAGTGTCTTGTTGTTTGGTTCGTGTCTTTTCTCCAGCTCTGATCGTTAAGCTTTTTCCGGCATCAGTATTTTGTGTCCTTATCTTATGAGGACCCCGATGTGCCACATCACCATTAAGGGAAGTGTTTGAATTACCCAGTTAAATGCTATGGTAAACAATTTTTGTTGTTCAATACTGTTAATGCAACCATTTGACTGAAAATCTATCCACCTTTATGGATGATTATATGTAGGTTTTGGAACTTATTGGCGATATGATTAAGACTTGGTTGACAATAGGTTTGCCCCCAAGTTTTAATATGTTAATGTGGCTTTCCTTGTTTTCATTTTGTCATTTTGTTATTGATATGTACATTTGTTGGATGATCGGGAAGATATAGCTATTAGTCTTATCAGCTGCAAATCATATGTTCTCTATTTGACTAACTCCTTTTTTGTTTTTTTTTTCCCTCTATTTATTTATTTTTTTGATGACAGGTGGTTGTTACCCAAACAAATGGTGTTGATCATCCAGGTCAAACTATTCATGTTTTCCATGTGGGGAAGATGAGGATAAAGCTTTGTAAAGGAAAGATGACAATTGCTAAAGAATACTATTCCAGTTCAATGCAGGTATTAGGCTTGTAATTTTTTCATAGGCGCTGAAGATGATTTGAAACTTGTTGAATGAGAAAAAGGAAAGAAAATGATTTATCTGTAAAATTGAGAATGGCATAGCAGTTTGTCTCCTATCAATTTGTTTTTTTTTTTTTTTTTTTTTTTTTGTGGAGGGGGGGGGGGGGGGGGGGGTTGTATTCATTTGACGTTGTATTTGTGCATGTGGGTTTGCCCCATGTGCTTGTGCAGCTGAACAAGAATCGACTGTTAACATTGGAGGAGTCATAAACGTACAAGCACTGAAAGAGAAGTGTTGAAACCTCTGATCACCATCTGGAGGAAGCAAATCAAATTAAAATTAAAAGGGAAAAAGAAGGGATGTGGGTGAGAGGGAATGAATAATGAAGGATTGAATTCTTAGTATCTTGAGAACGTGTAGCTAATGACTTTGACAACCTAAAATATGTGTAGAAGATTAGTTATTATGCACTGGAGGACAGCCTTCATACCTTATTTTGTTTTGAATGTATGTATATATATAAGTTGGGAGTTTGCTGTTTTTGATTCTGTTTCTGTTCCTTCAGTTATGTGGAGTTAGAGGGGGTGGTAATGCTGCAGCTCAAGCATTGTTTTGGCAAGCAAAGAAAGGGGCTTCCTTTGTGTTAGGATTTGAATCAGAGCGAGAAAGAAATGCTGCCATCATGCTTGCTCGGAGATTTGCTTTTGACTGTAATGTAAGTGTTCCTCGGAATTTCTTTCTCTTTTCTTTTTCATTATTTGGTAAAGATTTAAGCATTCTAGAATCATCGTTCTTTCTATTACTTGTCTTCCCTTCTAAAACAATTTCAAAATGGCAGATCATGCTTGCTGGCCCAGATGACAGAACCACTTTAGGAAGCTAAGGTACCTCCACAATATTTCTCATCACTAATTGTAATTAAGTTTGCAGCACATAGCTTAAGTGTGTAAAAGTAGGTTCTGGTTATGGCATCACTTGTTTGTGTTATGGGCTTTCCATTTTTAAATTTTTTTCCCTCTGCCCCAACATCAAGGCATTGTTTTTATTTGCCTTTTTGTGCCGAGTGTAACACATCCTTCCCTTAGATATGGAGGACGATTAATGGTTTGGCAATCCACTAAACATTATCTGTGTAGGCATTGAGTTGAGTGATATGCAGGTTGATTCACACACAGACATGATTGGTGTTTTGGTATAAAGATCAATATATTGTATTTATCCCTATCAAGTTTTTTGTTTTACTTAAAGTGATTCGTACTCAATTGAAATTCTGCAGTTATTAGGGAAAAGGAATAGGTTTCTAATTGATTTTGTTTAATAAGAATGTTGGGCATTTTTATTTTGATTGGAAATGGAATCCTTTTGTCAGTTTAGAATGCCACTCAATTCCTTAATGACCGTTTATTAGGACATCAACTGAAGAAAGATAAGCACAAGTACATTGATCATTCTACTATTTCATATGTTACCACAATAGTAAATATGATATCCAGTTATTCTGAAACAGCTGAAGAGTGCAATTCAGTACTTCCTAATGAACTCATATATATGTTTGGTGATCTCATGAGGCTTCTCTTGGTTCAGAAAGTGAGCAATTCCTTCCATTACTATTACTTCTTCCAGCTTTGGTACATCCCTCTTGAATCCACCACTGCCAATGTATTCCTTCACGCCTGGCATGTGGTAACACAGATCTTGGTCGCCAACTATGAACTTCACAGGAACTTTCACTTGGCAGCCTGTCCACGGTGCCAACAGTTCCCAATTTCTGCCGGAAAACAATAATGCCATCAGCATCATCAATGCTCGAATAACATGAACATATTCTTTTCTTCAGAGAAAAAACAGGGCGAGCTCACCTGTCCAAATTCCGGTAATAATTCAATCCCCCAGTGAAGCCCTTGTTCTGGAATCGGCTGATGTAGAACTCAACATCTTCCTCCGATAACCAGGAGGGCATGTTGTTCGGCTGTTCCATTCCTTTGCCTTTAGGAATATATATCGGACCTGGTGTTCGGTATGTCAAGAATCCCTTCACAACTCTCTCTGCACCAATTTCTGCAAACTCCCTTTCCATTTCTCCTGCTTCCTGCAATCCCATCAACCAATCTCTTCAT
Organism: Moringa oleifera; assembly: GCA_021397835.1. Taxonomy (NCBI): domain Eukaryota; kingdom Viridiplantae; phylum Streptophyta; class Magnoliopsida; order Brassicales; family Moringaceae; genus Moringa; species Moringa oleifera. The sequence goes on along the minus strand of JAJFZO010000659.1, from coordinate 1,920,009 downwards.
TTCGTGGGTCACTTTTATGTATTTTTTGATTAAAAGATAAAAGATTAAAAAAAATAGCTGTAATACCTGAATTCTACAGATGTAATAATCATCGCCATAGAAAGCTCTCAAGCTCTCCACAGGCTTCCTTGAGAAATGGCGCGGAATAAACGCGACGCTGAGGTTGACGAGAGCTTTCACTCTGTCAGGTCTAAGCAGACAGAAGCACCAAGCAATATAGGCTCCCCAGTCATGACCCACCAAGAAAACCTTCTCAGCCGCAACTGCATCCAGCAGCCCGATCAGGTCGCCGATGATGTGGAAGCAGGTGTAGCTGTCGACGGAGTCTGGAGCATCGGTATCACCGTATCCGCGCAAGTCGGGAGCCAGGGCTCGGTAGCCCACGGAAGCCAAAGCTGTGATCTGGTGGCGCCAGGAGTACCAGAGATCGGGGAAGCCATGGAGGAAGAGGATGACAGGGCCCTGGCCTTTCTCCGCCACGTGCATGTTTATGCCGTTGACTTTCATTGTCCGGTGCTGTATCCGCTCCATGATTTTCTCCCTCAAGAGTGTCTGGTCTGCTTTTCCAAGAAAATAGATATTTCACTTACGATCTATGATTAAGAAAACATGAACTGTTGAGAAACAGAAGCCCAAGATCCATCAAAGAGCCCAGTTCAACAGTAAAGGCTCAGCAATCCTTCTTAAGGGAAAAAAAAAAAAATCAAGCAAAAGTCATCTGTCATAGAACTTAGAGACCAGAGGTCCCTGATTAATTTTCCAGTTTGTGTTTTCAACAATTTCATTGAGATCAGCAACAAAACCAGCCTGAAATATATTAATGCAATCCCATCCAGGGTTTGATACAAGCAATCAGATCAAAAGGAAAAAAATTGATCAATGAAGATCATCATAGCGAACACACACTACCAATACTAATGATCATAACAGAAATATGATCTAGATCTATACACCAGTCTTCCCTCTTCCTTCCACTGCATTTTTCTTCAAGAAGAAACGAGGAGAGCTTTTGCCGGGGAAAACAGAGAAACGGCAGAGTGATCTGGACTTGAGAATTTCCGGTACACTGCCTTCAGCTTGTTCTCTGCCGCTGAAGCATGAAACTTCACCAGCAGCTGTGCACAATCCCTGTTTTATAGGCACAACAGACAAAATTTATTAATTCTGAAATTGACTGGAAAAGAGAAAAAGGAGAGACCAAGATGCTAAGAAAGAGTACATTAGCTGATCCTCCTGGTAGCCTGTATGATGCCTCAGAGTTTCGCTCCAGAAAGGGCTCCTCTCAAGGGTGCATCGTGCAGCATAGACAGCAGAGGCAGCAATCATGGAGGGACAGTACAGGATTACTGTTGGGTATTGCGTCAGGCCAAGTTCGGCAAAGAAGAACACCATATGCTCCATCTGCATTACCAACTAACCAATTATGTCTTCCCTTAGTAAATCAGGAAAAGCTCAAATCTCTTCTTACCTCCTTATCAGATGGGACAGAAGCTTTGATGTATCGAACCAGGAAGACATATGGTGTAGGAACTGTCAGATGCCACTGCAGCTGTCCCAGGATTGCTTTCTCCATGGCAAGAACCTGCTCTCTCACATAGGCGTTGTCTGATATGCAAACAAAGTCATTAACCTGCAAAATTTCATGTCCTCAAGCATTAATGTCATGAATTCAACTACCGAAGTGATGAAGAAGCTGCACAAGGAGACTACAAACTAAAGCTACCTCTGGTGCCCAAATCTCTTCATACTTGCATGCTATGAGCATTGAGCTAATGCCAACCAATTGAAGCTCCCTTCTTGACACAGTCGTCACTGAAAGGAACCGATCAACAACATTTATGGTAAGATAGAGGGTTTCTGGCATGAGTTCAAACTTGCGATGAACTTCTATCAACCAATCCACCAGGATTGATCTCATTCTGGAGTTGATGTCTGGCTGTGAATCCATGTAATCATGCACACGACCCTCATCCTACATTCACAGATTTATTGTGTTAAAAGTTATTTGCTTATCACATCAGAGAGAGAGAGAGAGAAAGAGACCAGGAGAGAGAGCTCATGGTTTTGAGATCTTTACTTCTGTGAGCTTGTAGAACTTGTAGATATCATCTACATATTCAGTGACTGCCAATTCACTGTACACATCTGCTGCATCAATGTCCACCAAGGGATCCCATGGCTTATTTCCAAGTCCACTTGCCGCCTGGACCACGATGGAGAGCAGCAAATAAGTAACTCGAAAAATCAAGATAAATGAACATGATAGAGGAAGAAAAGACACAAATTCTGTTGACTCTCTGTCTATGCACCTTGCTTCGAGCAGTGAGGATTGCAGTAAGAGTCTTGACTTCCTTCCTTGAGGATTCTTCTGTTGGTCTCCTTCTGCTGACACGTCTACCCTTCTCGCTTTCATCAGAGCTTATCACGATCACCTCCTGAGGTTCTGCTATTGGTTTTGGCTTCTGAGCCACCTTCCTTACTGCCGGCTTTATCACTGCACCAACTTTCCCAATTGCAACACCATTAACAGCAGCTGCTTCTGTGATTGGTTTCTGCAAACACAACAGGGTTCAACATTCCAGAGAAGATTACTAACTTGTTATATTTAGGAAATTGTCAGAGGGACTACCTTTCCCGGTTGTGCGGCTCGTTCAGTCACAAAATTGCCGATATCTTGAAGAACTCTTCTATTCTTTCCGTCTCCCAACACGTTCTTCTGCTTCACTTCTAAAATATGTGCAAATGAAATGAGAAGTGCCCAAATGAAATCATTGATGGAAAACAACCAAAGACAAGAAATAGTAACCTAAATGAAGATCAAGACAATAAAACCTTATTCCAGAAGAAATAACATATAAATGGAGGAACACGGGGCTTAAGGATGGAAACCATTGAGTCAAATCCAGAAGAAATAAGATAAACATACAAGAAAATAAGCTAATAGGACCTTTATGAATTTTTCATATATAAGTAAAATGCCAAGATCAACTCAGAAATGATTATCTGACAAAAGAAAATTCATTAGGAACAGATAAGTAACATCCACCCTTTTGCAAATTTATCTATAATAATACGCAGGAAATATCTTTATATATCCACATACAATTGAAGATATTCAACCGTACTTCGACAGAAAAATATCTTCATAAATCTCTGCTTGTTCTATGACTATGAACAATGAGATCAACAAAATAATAATTCATTCAGAAAATAAATCATGAGTAGGCGAAGTTTTAATCCATCAAATGCACTCACTCGCGGACTCAACGAGAACCACAAGAAAGTCAAAGAGACAACAGAACCATATTCATTTTCAGATTCCACGTGAAAACCATAGAGAAACGGTGTCCACGCCAAATCAAGCAACAAGATCCTCGGAAAATCATGAAAGAATAACATGATGGTATGAGGAAAAGAACCAATCAGTCCCTTTTTCACTGAAAATTTCCAAAAGAAGAAAAGATAGAGAGAACAGAACAAAACTGAGTTACAGGTTACCGTTAACATCGAAAAGAACTACCCATATGCAAAGTAGAGAAATATATTTAAAAAAAAAATCATTGCAGAGACAGATTCACCACCACAAGGGATTCAAACGTCAAAAAACAACAGAATCGAGAGCCAACGAAGCAAAGAAAGACTTTGAATATATACCTTTAATTTCTCGTTGCTGAGGAATAGCAGCTCTTAAAGCCATTTCTGATCGTTCTTGTTCGTGGTTTTGGGTAAACGCTCCTCCAAAACTCGCTAAAAGTGAAAAAATAAAGCCCTGGAGACGACTACCGCGCGTCTCCGTCTCCGCGTTTGTCGCCGCCACCCTCTCTGCAACTTGATGTTTCAACAAGTTTCTCTCCCTACTGGTCGGTCTCAAAAACCTCACTTCAAATTCTTGATCTGTTTCTCTCGCTTCCTGTTTCTCAATATCTGAATTCTGAAGATTGTGTGAGGAAGGAGGGAGGAGACCTGGGCTTCCCTTTTGAAGCGACGCGAGTCCCCAACGGTCAAATTTTTTGTACTGAATCATGACCGTTGAGTCTGTGGATATCTAACGGTTAATAAGGGCATAAACGCTCCCTTTAAAGCAAGCTTTTGGAAATTTGTAGCCGTTGGATATATGGGCCTCTCGGACGCGTTGGACAGTTGCAGGATCAACCCACATGTTTTGTTTGATGAAGAGGCCCTTTTACATCTATTGAGCATGAGCCCACTTAGCCCTTCGGTTACAGGTTTTTCATCTTATTTTTTATAATTTTAAAAAATATTTTTTATTTAAAATAATAATAATATTATTATATATTATTTTTAAATTTTAATGTAAAATTTTTATGAATATTAATAATTTTTCATGCATACGTGATATGCATATAATTTTTATTTTTGTAATTACTTGAATATCTTTTTAATATACTATCAAAATAATTAAAATATTTTTTATTTATCTTAAATTAATTAATATATAAAAATATATATAAATAAAATAAAAATAAAAATATTTCATTTACTTTGATAATATTTAAAAAATATTAAAATAATTACATAAATAAAAGTCACATGCATATTATTTATGCGTAATATTATTAATATTAAAAAATTATAAAAAAAAATTTATATTAATTGTAAATCCATCAAAAATTATAAAAAAAAATTTTTATATCAAATAAATATAATAATTATAAACAAAATGTAATTTTTTTCATATATAACTGACCCTTAAATTTTTAATGGATCAAAATCTATTAATTACAATAATTACTAACAAAACTTCATCAACTTAGTGAAAGTGTTTTTGTCACAACATGTCATCAAAAATGTAAATTGGCATCATAACTGAGTTGAATGTGGCAGTTGAGAAGTTTTATGAATGGTGGTTTGATTCTACCATCCTATAATAGTATTTAACCGATCCACAAAATTAATTTCGATTAATTTGGTTTAGTTTTTTAAATTTTTAATTTATAAGTTAATTATATCATTGGTTTAATCAGTTTATTCAATCAGTTTGGATTGAATCAATTGAAAAAATAAATATTTTTACTTAATTATTAATTATTTATATTTATTATTAATTAACTAAAACTTAATTTGATTTTATTTTTATCTTATGTAAACGTATATAAACTTTTTTAATTATAAAAATAGTGAAAAAAAATAAAAAAAAATTCTAACATACAAGAAATCATTATATTTGTTTATGAAATTATAATACAATTCATGTAGTTGTTAACTTGTCGTGTTATCTTATGTTTAATTTATGAAATTAATTTATTATAAAAGTTTATTTAACAATGTGTATATTAATTTTAATCGTGGAATGATAATTTTTTTTATGTGATTATAATATCAATTAATTTTATTTTATTTAAATTTTTAATAAAAACCTTTTATTTGTTCGGTTATTAATTGAATCGATAAAAAAATAGTTTGATTTAATTGGTTTTTATTATCTTTTATTCAAGTTTTGATTTTTTAAATAAATTTAATTAATTTAAAATTTAAGATTTTTATATGGAATTAATCAAACCGGCCTAATGCTCACCTTCTATTTAGTTAATGATATTTTTGAAGATGAAATGTCCAATAATGATTCAAATGAAATTTTCACTTTATTTTGAATTTATCACTCAACTTTAAATAATTTTTGATATAAAATTTATTTTTATAAATTTTTAAAAAATTAAATACTAAAAATTTTTGAAAATTAATTTTCAATATTAAAAAAATTTTGAAATTTGTGATATAAAAAAATTTTAAGTTAAATTTATTATATAAGATATTTAAATTTTTTGATGAAATTTAATTGAAACTAAATTAATAAATAAAATTTTAATGTATAAAAATTTTAATTTTTTTAACAAAAATAAATTTAATTCAAAAAGGATTTCATGTGTCACTCGTTAAATCTTCATGTTTATTTTATATATTCCGTGGAAACAAGTATATTAATAGAAAAGGGAAAACAAAATTTGGAGATGCAGGGGATCGAACCCTGTGCCTCTCGCATGCAAAGCGAGCGCTCTACCATTTGAGCTACATCCCCAATTGCCTGTTTTCTGTTACAAAAATATATCTCAATGTCTACTTTGGAAACTCCTTTGCCCACTCAGCAGCCTTAATGCTACAGAAGTGAAAATCCCTCTTCATTCTCTCTCTCTCTGTCGCGGTGACACTCTGATGGACTTCCAGGTGGTGGTCCTTGCTGGGGGTGCGTCGAAGAAGCTCGTGCCTTTGGTCTCCAAAGTATTCTTTTTTCTTCGATTTTGCTTCTCAGAAGACCTTTTTTTTGTTCACTTATATTTCTGCAAAATTTCCTTTCAACTGAACAATACCTATCTAATCCACACGTATAGTGATTGCCTTAGTTTTATCCAATTCTCACCCATCTTCCTTATTTTTGTTTTATTGGGGGGTGGGGGGGTGCAGGAGGTACCAAAAGCGCTACTTCCGGTGGCGAACAGGCCGGTCCTCTCTTACGTTTTGGAGCAATTGGAACTCAGTAACCTGAAAGATCTCATCGTTGTAGGCTTCCTTCTTCATTTCTTCTCCTCTAATGGATTTCTTTATTATTATCTATTTGTAATTTCCAATTGTTTTTTTTTTTTTAAGTAAAAGATGATACTCAAATGGATATATTCTGGTGATGCAAAGCTATCCTCTTCTATTTTCTGCGATTACTTGGTGACAAAAATGGAGTTAAAGATGAAACCTTTGGCCTGTTTAAGTGTTTTGTGCTTGAGCTTCTCGATCTTCATTCTTGATTTTCCTTAATCTATATATATTTTGGTGTAGGTGGTTGAAGGAGAAGATGCTGCTCTTCGGGTTGGTGGATGGATATCAGGGACTTATGTTGATCGGCCACATATCGAGGTAAGAGGGAGCTATAATTTCATTTTTATATCAAGCCTAATATACTCTGAGGCATACTTCATATTACTTCATCAATTATAAAATATACAAGTCAGTATCTAAAGAGAAAAGTCTATGTTTCATTGATTTGCTTTATTAATTAGGTGTATGTGTTAAGAGTCTCTAGTGTACTTAACTTGTCTTGTGAATGCTCTAAAGTTCTCATTGTTTGCTGCTTTGTTTTATGGAGCAAAGAATTCCCACGAGAGATGGTGAACTTGGAGGTTTGACACCAACCAGTTATCTTTCCTCATCCCTTAGTTACATGCTTCTTGATGATGCAAAATGACGTGAAGCTAAGAGGTGTTGTATCGACAGAAATGATGTAGACAAAAATCTAATGAACTTGAGATACAAAACCAGGAGGACTTTTAAGTTACGTTAGCTGATTCGAAAATGATTTTGAAGGAAGTTTATTATTAGCCATCACTTTGTACTTGCCATTGATGGAAATGCTGTTACACTCTTGAACACATACACAAGTAACCTGATTCCATAGTAGCACACAAATAATTCGTAAGTCCTGCTTTTGAGACTGTTGGCACCTTTGTTGAATTCTTATCATTTAGCTTTTGAGGAGATTCCATTCACATTGTTTTGGATTTAGAAGTGCTTGGCCATGCTGTGAAGCAATTGTGAGAATCGATTCTCATGCAGATTGGTTAAAAACTAATGAACTGTGTACATGTCCTACTTGACAGATGTAGTCATACTGCTAGGTCTGAGCAAGGGCATTGCTACTCCTAAAAGTCTAAACATGGAAAATATGATTTTATATGCATGTGATTGTGCTTATGAGTTTAGTTATTAAAGGAACATGTTTAGTCTCAGTTTCTTATTTTTCTTATAGCAGTAGAAAAACTGTATGGAAAAATTTGCTGTGCAAATTTCATCCTGAAAAATGGGTAGCACTTCTATATTTCCACAAGCGTGGCAGTTAATGAGCCAAGTGAAGCCTACTGGATGTTATTATTTCATCAAGGTCAGACATATCAGTCTTTGAATTGAAGTTACTACAAATCATAGCCTTTACTTTGTTTGCAGCTTGTTGGACTTCTGATTTGAAGTTATTTTGCCCAAAACTTCTATTCTTTTATAGATTAGGCATTGTTAAAGGCATACAACAAATTCTACCCCTTTATATGTGGATGAGTTGAGGAGGATTAATTAAAATGTATATACTAATGGACAGAACGTGACCACAGCTAGTAGTGGAACAGGTGTTAGCCAGTTCACTATTATCTATTCTAGATTTCCTAACTTGGTATTGAAGTAACTGCTATATGTTTATTGAACTATTGGCTGCATGTTTCTCAAATTAGCAGCTTTTGTGTGCAATATTTGCTAAACAAACAAGTCTCTAAGGTACTTATTGCAAATCAAAGTTTCTGACAGCTTCTTTTGCTTAATATCTATATCCATACCAGCGTTTTATTCCCTGTAACCTCTGTTTTCCTTCTCATTCCTGAGTTTGTTGTAGGTGAGCTTATTAGATTATGGACCATTTTGGATGTAATGGCCTTGCTGGAATTTGAGAACTCAAAGGAGTCCTTCGATTTGGCTACTTAAATTAGAACAACTGTGCTATTTATCTATTAACTGTGCTTGATTAGGATCCCTTTGCCAGAATCTTGCAGACATTTGAGTGAATGGAAGGTGCAGAATTTTGCTGTAAACCTCGTTATGTCTTTCTGTTCATTGAGTACATGTGTTGTCCTTTCTGAGCTCACATTAACATGCAGGTCACGTAGTTAAATGGGCTAATGTAACACCATGACTGGGCCTCCCTTTGTGGACAATAACCTTGTGACATATTAGTAGCAGAGAAGAAATAGTAAATACTGTTTTCTTCTCTGTCGCCTTAAAAATAACCTAAAATGGACAAAGATTTTTATCTGCCTTTGAAGGTGGAGTATAGTCTTCACATAGTGATATTTGGCTCAAAACCCTTTTAATCTCAATATTGACATGTCAAGCTTAGGAAGTGAGATGAAGTTATTCTGAGAGATTTTAAGATAGAAAATTGTGTCATGACAGAGTCCTGTTTTATTGGCTGATCCTGCTGATGGACCATGACCACTGTTGATGCAGAAACACACAAACACATAGTGATGCACACACACCCACGCATATATATGTATATATCTATCCATATTTAAGCCTTTTACTGCTTTTGTGTGTGTAACTGACTTTATGTCTTGATAGATGATAGTGTATTTTTTAGTCGATACTGACCTTGGAGTACTTATCCTAAGCCCATTCAAAGATCTGCCGAGTTGCAGCATGAGCTGCTAAAGAAGTACCCCCATGTGGTTAATGTTGGCTCAGCTGGGCCCTTACCGGGTTCGAGTACCTCCCTTACTGTGTTCGAATCATGCCCTCATTTACAGTTGATTGGCCCCATGGTAAAAATAGAAGTCCTTGTTCTTGATGTAAGATAATGTGGTATTGTGATAGCCAGCTACAACCACATCTTGTGGTGCTCTCTATCTTGGTCAAAGGGTGATTCAGTCTTACTAAATTATTTTTGGAGTCAAGTTACTGGTTCTAGGAAATAGTTTCACTTGATGCACACTCCAGTATGGGTATGAGAATGTGGTTATGGAAACACCTGCCTTCTATTTCTGCATACAGAACCTAGTTGTTTCATGTTCTGTTTCTCCCTAAATTAAGTCAAAGTAGTCTTGTTTTTATGTAAAAACTGGCTATAACATTTCTCATTGAACTTATTTTGCATTTATATTTTAGTTAATGTTGCAGGATTCATCTGGATAAATACAGATAGATTGATTTTTATAACATTGTAGGTCGCTGCAGTCCCTGAGGATGTTGGAACTGCTGGTGCACTTCGTACCATCGCGCACCACTTGACTGCTAAAGACATTTTGGTTAGCATTCATATCCTCTGTACTGTCCAAGTTATGCAGAGTTGTTTCTTTAATGTTGTGTTACTTTGTACTTCAACAGGTTGTGAGTGGAGATCTGGTGTCTGAAGTTCCACCCGGTGCTATTGCGGCTGCTCATAGAAGACATGATGCAGCAGTCACTGCAATGCTTTGCCCTGCTCCTGTCAGTGGACCTGCTGAGTCAGGATCCTCTGGTGGAAAAGATAAAACAAAGAAACCAGGACGCTACAACATTATTGGACTGGACCGCTCTAAACTGTTTTTGTTATATATAGCTACAGGTTTTTTCTTTTTTTTTTTTGTTATGTTGCTTTAAGATATCCCGTTACCTGCTAAGTTCGCAAAATAGCTGTTATTACTCTGGACAGGAGCAGAAGTTGAGAAAGATACTCGAATTCGGAAGAGCATTCTCCGTGCAGTAGGTCAGGTAACATATTGGCATCAGTCAGCTTACTATTCTTTTTTACTTTAGTAAGCCTCTTCCAGCAGCTGAGAACTAATGAGCATCTGGTGATTATGACTGAGGACATTCTCTTTGTCTGCTGTAATTCTACAAGTTAGTGGCTTATTAATCATTATGGCATTCTAACACCTAGTTGGTTGTCACGTAGGATGCTTAGCCTTTTTATACTCCTCATTCTAAATGGAGACCTTGTCTATGATGACTTTCATGAACAATTCAATTACCAATTTAATGGATTCATATAGTAGTTCTTCTTTTCCCTATTTATTTGTAAAACCCTTGTCTGCGCATCATAAATAGGATTTTACTGGAACCACTCAAGTGCATAAACGCATATGTTAAGTTTGTGTATTTTCTCTTTATTCAAAATATATGAAGGTACTAATTCTTAGATTGAATGTCCATTGGAACCCATATAGGTTTAGAGTATTGAAATCAGTTGTTAATTGAACTTTCTTTACTCATTCTCAATTCAGATGGAAATTCAAGCAGATCTCATGGATGCTCATATGTATGCCTTCAAGAGGTTGGTTGCTTTTTGGCTTTTCCTTTTCTGAGTTATCTTTCAGAAAGCAAATTGACTTTATTATTATTATTATTTTTCTTCTGTCTGTCCTAGGTCTGTTCTGCAAGAAGTTTTAGATCAAAAGGATACATTTCAAAGCCTAAAACAGGATGTAGTTCCTTATCTTGTTCGGAGCCAGTTGGTTAGTTTGATAAAATCCCTGCAGATGAGGTTGTTAGAAAATACATTCTTCGTTCACAATATTTTCTGAAGTAGTTCTTGGTTCTTTATGGCTACTAGAGATCAGAAGTCTTATCAAATGGTACACAAGTAGAAGAAAATGGAACTGGGAAGGTTGGTTCCCAGGACAACCAAGTAATCCTGTCTCGAATTCTTGCTAATGCATCCTCTCCAAGCTTTCATGAACTCTTCTCGTTTCATCCTAATGGTTCTGCTCCTGTTCGAAGAACCCATAAATGCTGTGCTTATGTTGCGAGGGATAACAAGTATTGTGCACGCTTGAATTCCATTCAAGCTTTCTTGGACATTAATCGAGATGTGAGTTTATATGGTTCTCATTGTGTACTTCTTACTTGAATTTTCTGTTGCTTGTGTCCCCCAACTTTTTTTTTTTGAATGTCCTTGTGCTTATTTTGGTTTTCGATATGTCAGGTCACAGGTGAGGCAAATCATCTGTCAGGGTATACTTTCTCTCATAATAACATCATCCATCCTTCAGCTGAGCTTGGATCAAAAACCACTGTGAGTCCGGACTAGTAAAGTGATTTGGTTTTGGAATCAATTAAAACTAGTTTCAGTGATGAATGATTCTTACTAATTTGGTTTTAACAGTTGTACTGCATGTACTAAATGCAAGCAAAGTGTGGAAGTGTTTGCTTTTTTATGGCCTCGAGCTGGGGCATCTTCCTCTATAGTTTATCCATTGTGATTGGTGGGTTGTAGGTGGGACCTCATTGTATGCTTGGAGAAGGTTCACAAATGGGTGACAAGTGTAGCGTAAAAAGATCTGTAGTTGGCCGCCATTGCAGGATAGGTTCCAATGTAAAGGTACGATGATTTCCCAGCATTAGAGGTCAAGGAGAAAATGCGCAAGTCAGGGCTGTGTTTAATTATCTTTGAATTGTTATGCAGGTTGTTAATTCAGTTGTGATGGACCATGTTACTATTGGAGATGGTTGTTCAATACAAGGTTCTGTGATTTGCAGTAATGTACAACTTCAAGAACGTGTTGTATTGAAAGATTGTCTAGTAAGCTCCCTCTCTTCCTCCCTGCTTCCTTGTGTGTCTGCACTGGCTTGTGTATAGGTTATAGGCATGCCATTGTTTGGGCGTGCACACCACTCTGCTTTCACAGCCTGCCCGTGCATGCACAGATACTCTTGTGCCTACTCTATGATTGATTCATTGCGAGTCATTGCAGGTCGGAGCAGGTTATGTCGTTACTGCAGGCAATGAGTATAAAGGAGAGTCTCTGGCTAAAAAGGAAAAATGAAGGGAAAGGAACCTTAGTCTAGGAAGAGAAACAAGTATATCAACAAGTCACTGAAATATAGCAGAATGTTGCATTGTAGATGAGTGCGTGGTACCCCGGGCAGCTAGCACAAGTTTATACTCAGACTGAAATGAAATTCTACTGTCTGCAAGTGTATTCTTTACATGTTTATTTTTCAGCGCACATTTATTGCAAATGAGTGTATCCCATGAGATTTCCAAAGTAGACGAGCTTCAATTTTGTCCTCAGAGAAATTTGTTGGGCCAAAGAGTTTTCTGTTTGATATTTTGTTGAAGAAAAATAAAATAGTTGATATGTTAGATGATTATGCTCTATGGACATGCAATGTTGCCAATGCTGCTTGGCATTTCTAATGAATATTTTTTATGGGTGTAGCATCTCATTGCAGGATGACATGAACGCGGCATCAGACACCAGCCTGCAATAAGGAGAAATGATGGTAACCATGAGTCCACAACATATTCATAGCCTTGGAGTAAGCAGTACCATTTCTTCCTCTTTCACTGACATGGGAAAGAGCTCCAAATGGTTGATGCAATAGTAGATGATCAGTTCTGTATTTGTGCAGCCACAAAGTGTAAAAGGTTAAGTCTGCAGCACTAAAAAATTATCAGATCTTGGCAAAATCAATAGTATTCTTCCCATCATGACCCTTACTGAAGAAATACTGGAAGTAATCAGAGTACATAATTTCTTTACAAAACAGTTTCTCTCCCCTATCCAGGGCTTCTGCCAAAGGTCCAACAACAGCATCAGGTCCAGGGTTCACAAAGATAGGCACTGAAACCCTGCTCTTGCTTCTGTTCACAACCACACGGTGCTCAATACCCCTGTATCTGTCATTGCTCATTATCTGCAGTATATCTCCAACATTGATCACAAGAGCTCCTGTAATTGGTGGCACATGGATCCAGCTATGCCCATCAACCGCTCTAACATAAAGCCCACCCACTTCATCTTGAAGAAGCACAGTGATTGTTGATATATCAGAATGACGAACTATTCCTGCTACTGCCTCTGGGTTTGGACACGGGGGATAGTAATTGAAGTTGATTCTGAGTGAACTCCTCAAGGAATACTCTCTTTCTTTGTCAATCTCATTCACATTAAGTTTCTTCAGCAGCACCTGTAACACTCTCTTTATCACAGATTGAGCCCTCTTCATGTATGCCACCACTTGATCTCTGTACCAAAACCACTAGTGATTAGAATTAGATATGCTACTCGGCCGCTAGATCTGATAAATACAATTGTACCCAGTTTAGATCTTACTTAGCTTTGGCGGAAAAAGCCCAAAAATAAAGGGAAGAAATGGATGGATTTACTTGATTACAGGAGGCCATAGTGAAGAAGTGTTGTCCCCTGCAACATAATGGAAGCTGAGGTAATCTTTCCACTCGAGAACGGCTTCCTTATGGGAACTAAAGCTCGTTGCTAAGAAAACAGTGTCAGTCGGTGAATTCCCTTTAAAGTATTTCCTTCTCTCCTCAGATGGCGATTCGAAGAACTTATGAGCCGCATCCTGCAAGTCATTAAGAACCTCTAAGGGTACCCCATGGTTGATGATCTGGAAGAAACCCCACTTGCTTGCAGCTTGGCAGATGGATTCTGTAACCTTGGGGTCGTCCCAATCTGAGACGTCGATAATGGGAATGGCCTCTTCGGATGATCCGCTGCTTCCATCAAAGGTTTCTTCGGGAGGTTGGATGTATTGCTGAGGAAGGCTGTGGAGGCCTCTCTCCACCAGACCTGTTACTCCATGGCCTTGGTTGACAACGAAATCACTGACATGGACAGATTCGGGTATGGTTGGGGGCATTGCTTGAGATGGTAGGCGAAGAGAAGAGCTACTCAGACAGAATTTGCAGTACAGATATCATCAGAATGAGCAGCCATGGCTTCACTGTGATTATTTATCGAAGTGAGTGAAAGTGAGTGAAAACTCAAAGTAGGTGAGGTCTATCTTGAGCCAACTGCGAGTGAGTTTTGGAAATGATTGGAAGTTGGTAGAAGAAAAAGTTATATTCCAAAAATAAATGAATTCCCTTGTTAGAAGAAAAAAGAGATATTAAAAAATTTATTGTAAATATAACTTTAAATTTTAAAAAATATTTATTTTCTTAAGTTTTACTTTTAAATTTTAAAAGTTTTCAAATAAATTTTTGAACTTTAATTTAAATTATGGTAAAATTAGACTTTTGCTATTAAAATATTTTAAAAAATAATTTAAGTGAAATTTATAATTTATTTTAATTTTTAATAATTTTTTATTTATAAATTATTTATTATGTATTTTAAAATTTTTAATAATAAAATATTTTAATAATTATTTTTAATCTTTAATTCAAATATTTTAAATTGTTAAATTTTTTGTATTGTTCGATATGATCATTTTTCATCGATTAGAATTTGTGTTTGAAGGGTTTTGATGTTTAAGATAAAAGTTAACAAAGAAATTATTTTTTATAATTTTAAATGACATTTATTTAAAAATTAAATAGCATACTTGTTTTTCATTTATTGATCAAACTAATTATTTATTTTTGTTTTAATTTGATTCATTTACATTATACTTTTTGTTTTTTAAAAAAGATATTTAAATTTAAGATTTTATAAGATGAATTTTGATTTAAATTTTTTTATAAACATAAAAATATTCACTTATCATTATAAAAAATTGAGTAAAGATCTCATAAAACTTTAAAATTTACTTCATTTTATCAATCAAATTTTCATATTCAATAAGTATCAAATTTTTATATATTAATTTGATTTAAATTAAATATTATTAACAAATTTAAATATCTTTAATATTCAAGAAATTTAAAAGTAAAACTTAGGAAATTTTCAAATTGAAAATATGATATAACAAATTCAAAAAGTTTCATAATTTTGTATAAGTATATAATATCAAAATTTTTTAAAAATAACATAATTACTCAAAAAATTATAAAAATTTTTGTGACGACAATTCTGTGAAAAGTTTCAAATCAAAATTATAAGATTTTTAATTTAAATATTTTTAATTTTTAAATTTTTTGATAAAAGATAAATTAAAATTTGATTTATTATTTTTTAAATACAAAAATTTGATTGGTAACAAAAGATAAATATCAAAGTTTTATAAAATTTTATCTTAAAAAAATTTACAAAATATTTATCAAATTTATTAAAAATTTAAAAAAATTTTAAAGATAATTTTTTAAATTAAAAATTATTTAAATTAAAAATAAACTCAAAATAAAATATAAATTTTATTTAATTTATTTTTGAGATATTTAAAAAATAAAAAATATTTTTAATTTTTTTATTGATATATCAAAATTTAAATCGAAAAAAATTCAGATTTTTTTAAGTTTATCAAAAAAACAATAAGTTTTAACTAACTCAAAAATAAAAAAAAATCTATTTTCAAAAGGCAATTGATTTAAGAAGATAACTCTTGGATATATAATATAAAAATTTTAAATTCACGATAATTAAAATTTATCAATTGATAATTTGACATTTAACTTCTTAGGATAAAACAAAGATAATACTTCAAATACAACTTATTAAAACAATCCTATATCCCTGAAATAAAAGTCCAACATCATACTTGGTTCATGAAAAAGACTGTTACTTATAAGGATTTCCAAATAAAAATTATTTTCATATCATGATGAAAATACATACAGCGAGCTAATATAAGAGTTAATTCATCTTCCATCATCATTTTTAATTTCTTTGGAAGATAAAAATGGACATACATATATATATATATATATATATATTTTTTTTTTTTTCTTTTTGAAACAAAATGTTAACAATTATAACCGTGACAAACACTAAACAGGCTTTAGCTTCACTCCATTTTTCGAATTATTAACAATGGTGAGGGTTGATCTCTCTGCAATTCTATTTGCAATGGTTCATTACAATATCAATAAAAACTATGAAACACACCTGTAACAAACTTAAAAATGCATGATGATACACAGGTCTTCCTCAAGAGTCTGGAAGTATTTTTCAAAGTCAGTCTACTTAAAGGAACTAAAGAAGCCGACAGTGTCATTGAGGGCTTCGATGAAGTTATCGACATCCTCTTTGGTGTTGTACAAGTAGAAACTAGCTCGAGCACTTGAACTCACTCCTAAGTAGCGATGCAGAGGTTGTGCACAGTGGTGGCCAGACCTGATGGCCACTCCATGCTGCATTCAACTATGTCAGTTGCACTTCCAACACAAATTCCTTCTATTCTTACTCTACACATCGGTACATTATATGCCAACAAGATCTACAAAAACTAATTATTCAAGTATAGATAAACCGCTAAGCCTCATTGGGTACGTACCTGTTGGTCAAGAAAGGTTGCAATATCCGTCGGGTGAATATCCTTCACGTTGAAAGAACAAAGTGCAGCACGATGAACACTTTGCGAAGGTTTTGGGCCATATATGCGAATGTTGGGAACAGAAGATAGCTTTTCATATAAATAATTGGCCAGATCGATCTGAAAAGGCACAAACAGAACTGACTACAGTGATGACTTATAAACACATGGCATCTAACAGATCCGTCTACTTAATGTATTTTCCCCATTCAATCGACTACAATCACATTGTCATACAATTTAAAGTTCATGTACCTCTTAGAAAATAGATAACCCCATGAAAATAATTTTTTTTATAATAGAAATTAGTACTATAATCCAAATTTAAAGTAAAACCATTAAATCTCAAATCAATCAAAGACAAACTTGCATGTGTCAATAGCAGCATGCTTAAACAAGGTGACTCGATGCATTGATACAGGTGCAGGGTTCATTTTATTAGCACTGCCATGACCTCTACAATTAGCTTAATTGTAGTGGGGTTGAATTTTGTCCCACTCAATATCTCTTTTTTGCTAGTGTACATAACCAAAATTGTGGTGGTGGAGATGGCTTTTCTTCCACTCTCGTACTTTGCAGTTTAAATATCAAGAGCCCAAAAATAGAGCATTTGTCCTGCTTCTAAAGTGAGAGAGTTGCCAATTGTTCTCCAATCGAAAGAAGTTAAGAGAGCCCATTGAATAACTGAAAGGTGAAAGGAGTCCATGTCTCCCACAGAAGGCAAGTCACAAGAAGTAGATACTTTGATGATGACTTTTCTCCATCCTGCCTCTTCTTGCTCTCTCAGCTCACAAGAGGTTGAAATATCTATTCTGCATAACTTGAATCGCCTAAAGTAGATAATTACGGGATACCTTTTCTCTACCCAGCCTCTTCTGGATCTCTCAGTTTACATCTTGTCAAGCTCTCTTTCTCTCTCTCTCTCTCTGTCTTTATTCCCTTTTCTCTGAGCTTGAAATGTCTCTTCTTCCCTTGGACAGGGTTCACGGGTCCCTCTCCACATCTCTACAACATTCAACAGATATAAACCTTGCCCCTGTCCTAATTTGTATGTCTAGTGTTTGGTAGATACCCCATACCCACACACAGACTGTACTGTGTCAATATGGTACTCTAGCCCAATCAGGGATACATAACAATGCTCTCAGCAGATAAATCATCAAATATAAAGTATTAATTAAGTGACACAGGTTCTTTAGGGGCAAAGACTAGCAGCATAATCAATTGTCGGATTATCAAAAAAGTTAACAAGATAACTCTACAAAAGACAAAGAAACGAATATGCAGCTTCATCAATTGGGAGCAAGAAAAGAGATCAACCTTTGATCATGGTGTAACGAAATAATTATGGACTGAGATCACATTTTGTCTGCCCAAGGATATATTAAATCAAACCAGTAAATGCATTTTCTAGGTAAGCCGATTTCAAATACAAGAACCAAGAGAGAGCAGGTTTTCATTACATCTTATGCACGTATATCAACATAACTCTCTCAACCATGGCGAATTAGATGGGACCAGATATCCTGGCATCCAGAATGCATATAAGCTTAATGACTATATTCGGTTCATGCCAAAGATATTAAGAGGCATATTGCAAAAGAATGTAACTCACCTCATAGTCATGAATCTTTTGCATGCCGATCCCTGACAAGTAATCAACAGCTGCTCCAAGGGCAATTGTTTCCCCAATTGCAGGTGTTCCGGCCTCAAATCTAGTCAAAATTAAGAGAAATCACATACCAAGACATGCTACAAATTAGCACCAAACGTTGCAAATCTGAGTACAAGATTAAATGCCTCAAGAAAAGTAAGTTTTTTCCAGCAATTAAGTGCTCTAACACCAAAGATCATAACTTCCACCAATTAAAAAGCTGACAATTTTGAACATTTGAAAGAAATAGCTGACTAATGTTTAAGCCACTGAGACCAAGACAAGCAAAAGGATATTGTATGTCATGTAAAAGTAAACTCCCACTACCAAAAAGTCAATGGATAACATTTATGTAAAATGCCCATAAATGACAGGAGACCCTATCATTGATGAACAGGGCATTAGAAGGACAGACCAAAATTACAAGTAAAACTAAAAAAATTTGTTCAGTGTAGCAATAAGACACAACAAATGGGTAGTTGCATAAGATTGTTATCAGAAAGTCAATGGATAATGTTTGTGTGAAATGCCCATACATGAGAAGAGATGCTATCATGATGAAAAACAGGACATTAAGGATTGACCAAAATTACAAGTAAAAATAAAAAAACTTTGGAGTTCATTTAGCATTTAAAGGCAACAAGTTGGCATTTGTATAAGTTGCACATAATCAACACAAATGTCAAGCAATCTAATACAGGCCTAAAAATAAAAAGGACACAGGTGATGGCATAAAAAGTGCAAACAAGGGCTACTGAGCAATAATTTATTTAAGAAAAACTTTCAAACCACAGCTTTAGCTTTGAAAGGGTGTGGACATTGCAGTAACGGATATGTGATCCAAGGAAAGCATGAGACAGAAACCCACCAGAGATCAGAAAGGAAATCTAAAACTATAATTTATGATTGACAGATAAAAATTCAATAAATTGTCTAACATCCATATCCTTCCAATCCATTCGTAATTCTGAGTGTGTAACAATTCTTAAACTTATGCTTTCTGTTTTCAAGTATCATGAATTAGTTAGAAACTCTGGCAACTGATATTACGCATTTAATGAAGAGACAACTCCATTTTTATCAGAGTAAATGTACTAATACATCCAACCTTTGAGATTATCATAATGCAGAAACTGTCTCGATTCTATGTACTTCAACTACTACACAAGTGACAGAAATTAACGCAAGGCCCCTGCAACTAAAAATTGTGAAATAGAGGAGGAATCTCCATATCACATTTGTCCTACGTCGGTTAACACTAGCAATCATTCTTAGGGTGATTCAAGATTACAATAATAAGACCGAAAACAAATAGCAAAAAACATTGCATACTTGCTCTCTCTTCCTATGTCTTCCCCACCTCTGAAGTACAAAATAATATGAAGAAACAATCACAACTTGCTAGTTCTCCTTGTATACTTCTATTTATGAGATAATGATCAATATGCATATGGATTCACCAACCTGGATGGAGGTTCAGCAAAGGTGGAATGGTCTTCAAATACATCAGAGATCATTTCTCCGCCACCTAAAAAAGGTGGATAAAACCAACATTAAGATGGGCTTCAAATAGAATAGCCTCAATAAATATAGATATAAATGACCCATGCATTTAAGATTGAAATTCGCAACAGACGTAAAAAGTAATAGCTTACCTAGAAAAGGAGGCATGGTGAATAAGAGATCACTCTTACCATACAAGAATCCAACGCCTGTAGGCCCACACATCTGAAGCATGTTTATTCCTCAACTTCATATACTTGCCATATGACATAATTTCAGCATATAAAGCAGTAACCTAACCTTGTGAGAAGATGCAACAAGAAAATCAGCATCAAGGTTCTGGACATCAACAACCATGTGTGGAACACTTTGACAAGCATCTACAAGAACTTTTGCTCCAACATCATGTGCCCAAAGTACAATCTCTTTTATAGGAAGAGCAGAAGCTACAAAGAAAAAGGAAAAATTTTTGATGCGTTAATTTTATTCATTTTAAAATTGATAGGAAAAGACACTTTTCTCTCACTGTAGACTGTAGAGACAGAATGCATATGACAAATAATCTGATGCAGGGGGTCAGGCATGTTTCCAGATGAAGACATTAACTGCAAACATTCCAGGTAGATTGCAGGTCCTGTTGTACTCTCAAACTTATCCCCAGCATGAGGAGTTACTTCAGTTAGAAAAGGCCTTCCAACACATTCGTGCATGCACACAAACATGCATATGTATTGAGTTTTAAGTATATTTACCAGTCAATCAGTCATTTCACCATTAGACCAGAATTCTATGACAAACTGACCCATGTATAATGAGGTCATATATGCAAAACAGTTTCATATTTAGTGTATTGCAGGGAAACCAATAGACATGAAATTCATCCACTGCAAATTTATGAAAAAAATCAATAATAATAATTAAAAGTTTATCTTATTGAAAAATAATAATAGTCAAAGGTTTATCTTATCAAAAAAGAATAATAATCAAATGTTTCATCATTACTGATTGTTTCAAGCAAACAATATTAGCAAAGGAATAGAAATATTCAGAACAAGAAAAACAACAGAAAAAAGCACCAACCAAGCACGTTTGAGACATGATGGACAACTACAATCTTCGTCTTCCTTGAAAGCATTTCTTTCAACTTTTCTATATCTGGAGCTTCATCTAGATTTAGACCCACAAACTTCAAAGCTGCACCAGTCTTTTGAGCTACAAGTTGCCAAGGAACAATGGCACTATGATGTTCAGCAACTGTGAGGATGACCTGCAATGAAGATGAATCAATCAAGAGTTCAAGCAATACATGGGAAAATGAGAGAAAGAATGTGGGACCAAAATATCTAGACAATTAATTACAAAGAGAACCAGTACATTCAACTTTAGAAATACAAATGAAACAAAAGGAAAAACCTTCAGACCAAATGTGATCAGAAAACTAATGATATTCTTCTAAAATATCCGAACTTGATCTTACATTTTCCAGGACCAGAAAGGTAATAGAGCTCATTTTTGTATTGGTAAATTGATAGTTATTCGAATTCAAATTTAATAGTCACCCTGTCCCTTAAGTGGCAGGATTTCTTAATCCCATTTCCTAATAAATACCTAGATTCAATACTTTTCCTTTGTTCCTTTATCACTGTTGAGAAGCAGGGTCACAGAGCCATGTCTTCCTAAAAACCTAATTCTATATCCAAAACCAAAACAATTTATCCAACAAACCAGAAAGTAGGTAGATCAGTTCCAACAAATTACTGAAATGACCTCGAAATGGCTTGGGCATTAATTACAATAACCTTAACAGAGTTTCAACATATGGGAAGCTGTGAAGAGAACATAAATGTCATAGATCTAGGTAATATTCACGCAAGAAATGAACATTGTAAACGCATCATATGATCAACAAGAATAAAGAGAACCAAAATTTCCTCAGTTAATCAAATCTGAAAGTTAAATTGGATTTATTATCCACCGAGTTTTACAATTAAGAACTATAATAAACATCAAGCAGAAAAAACTAAGGTAGAATCATATCCAAACACACCTCATCTCCTGGCTTTAAATTCGAGAGGCCCCATGAGTAAGCCACTAAATTGATAGCCTCAGTGGCGTTCCTTGTAAAGACAATCTCTCTGGACTCAGAAGCATTGATAAAAGCAGCCACTTTCTTTCTGGCCAACTCATACTCGTCTGTTGCCTTGGCACTACGTCCACAAAAAATACCAAGGGACAACAAAAACCAAATAATAAAATAACTGAATCAATGCAAATAAGAACTAGATAGGAAAGTACGTGGAAGCCAAATTTCATACAGACATGGTTCCACTGCAATACACATGTTTTCTATAAGAATAATTGATTAAATACCTCAAGTAATGGATTCCTCGGTGCACATTTGCATTATAAGCTTCGTAGTAGTTCTGTAAAGCCTTCACTACAGCAGTGGGCTTATGAGAAGTCGCAGCATTGTCAAAGTAGACAAGCTTTGAGCCGTTTACCTCCTGCAAAACCACATAATAGCCCGTAATTCATGATACCATATCACCTATGGTTCTCTCTCTCTTTCTTTTTCCAGTTTTTATGGAACAAAAACCTAACTGCTTAAAGTATGCAATTCACTTAGCAAAAGACTGAACATTGCGAAGAAAACCCAAAGACAGCAAAAGAAAAACAAACATGAAAACATAATAAAACGGCAGTAGCCAAACAATTATGAGAAGCAATTGTAACAGAGGAAAGTAACCTGGTGGAGAATGGGAAAATCGGGCCGAGTGATATGACCAAGTGAAAGAGATCCTAGCGCCGGGTCACCTTCTTTGGTAATCGAAGCTGAGACAGAAAGGGCAGAAGATAAGCGCCGGAACCGGAAGCGAACAGTAGGGAAGTTCCTAGAGGTGGAGCTGAGATTAAGGAATTGAAAGGAGGGAAGCTTTGGAGCCACCCCTTCCATGATGAAGAAGGGAATAGTGAGAAGTGGTACTATGAAATGGCGGCAGGGCTTTGCTTTACCTTATCCTTCTCTATACATTGAAATAATTTCCCATAAATTACTGAATTGTCTCTGATTTTTAATTTAGAATAACATGTTCGTTTTGATTTTAATGCTGGCATGTCATTTTTTTTGTCCTTTTTGTAATAAAGTGCTGAGCATTTTTAACTCAGTTTTGGTAATTTGTTGGATAATTTGTATTGTTTGATAATTTTACAAATTTAATCTCGGAGAAGATAATGCATAGGGTAAATTACAATTAGACATTTATCTAAAATAGAAAATAATTATATTTAATAAAAAATGTAAAAAAAATGATTTGATATGGTGGTTCAGTGTATTAATATTTTTAGATTTTCTATTTTAATTAAAATAATATATGGTATAGCTTAATCATTCTCGTATCTTGTGTTGCTTGGTATCATGCATTTAATATCCATAAAAGGGATTCTTAGGGTTCTTTGTGAGTTCGAAGTTCATTAGTTCCAAATGTAATTTTATCTATTAGTTGTCATGTTTGATATTATTTAATTATTTTTTTGGATAAAATGTTTGATTTCTTAATTTCATGTTTTATAGAAAACTTTTAATGTCTAGATGTGTGCACTATAATTATGATTTTTAATGTTATAAAAGGGAAAATATCTAATACACGAGTTTGGCACTAACACCCAATTGTTGATGAAATCATTTGGACTCCTAAGAAATGTGTGGTGTGAAGATAAATTTTGAAGTAGATTATATAAAACATTGAAATATATCATATGTTATTAAATCAATTTTAATATCAAAAAAGTAATATTATAATAAAGTAAAATTTTAGTGATATTTAATAGATGATTTTTTTTTTATAAAAATCATCATTAAAAGTGAAAAATTAAAAATTAAAAATAATAGATGATCGTTCTAAAACGAACCGACGAGATATCTTCAAATATATGGCATTATTTTGTCGGTTCTGATAAGGTGACATTATCTCATCAGTTAATGGATAATCAACATGATATCAATGTTATTTAAAAATATTTAATGTTGATTCTGAAGAATTGACGAGAAATCTCTAATTTTTAAAATAACATATCTCATCAATTTTTTTAAAATTGATGAGAGATTTGCTCCACTAAAATATTGAACATCGATTTCGCCAGAGACTAACATTAAAATTCGTCTTTATTATCAATTCTATATATACTCACTTCGCCATTCAATTTAGGTCAATGACGCAAATAAGAGAAAAGCTTTGGTCATTTTCGTGTTTTGTCCTCCTCTTCAGTGCACTCGCCAGCAATTCAAGTCTCGCCAACATCTTTTATTAGTTTCTTTCACATCGACCATTTGTCGATGTTAGTTGTATGACTAATTTTTTATCACAACGCCCATCCCGCCCAAATGTAGCAGCCTACACCTTGTTAGCCTCATCGTCGGTCACCATTATTGGTATGGCCTTACTTATATGCTCCCCTTTGTCTTTTTCTTTCTCTTTTATAAAGTCAATACTTTTAGATATATATGGATCTAGTTTTTATATAATGTAGACATTATCTCTACGTTATGGATGTATTAATCTAGCTTTTAGATGTGGGCATATTAATCTAACTTCAATGGTCATGGATGTATTAATCTAGCTTTTAGATTTGGGCATATTAATCCAACTTCAATGGCCATGGGTATATTACTTAGATGTTATGGTAGGTATATTGGCTTTTTAATGTCATGGGTATGTTGACTTTTTTATGTTATAAGTAACTTAAATGTTGCATATGGGTATATTGAATTTGTAATGTTATAGGTATATTGACTTCAATGTTATGGATATATTGACTTTAATGTGTATCAATATATGGACTTTAATATACATGAGTATATATATGGATGTTAATTAGTGAGTAATTAGTTGTTAATTAAATTTAATTAGATGTTAAGTAGATGACAATGAGTTGCTAATTCCAGGATAAATAGATGTCAAATACGTAACTAGAAGTTAGTTAATTGAATTATTAGATGTTAAGTTAACCAGACTTTCAACAATTAACTAGTTGTTACTTAGATGTTAATTTATAGTAATTACTCGTTAATTAGTGAGTAATCAAGTGTTAATTAAAGTTTAGATGATAATGTTAATTAGAGGGTAATTAGATGTTAGTTAACTAATTGAAAATTAATTGCTTAAGTTGTGTTAATTAATTAGATATAATTAAATAAATAGATTTGAGTTAAATGCTAATTAGATGGTAAAGAGATGTTAATTATACGGTATTTAGGTGACACTTAACTAATTAGAAGTTAATTAATTAAGTAGTATTAATTAATTGGATTTTAATTAATTAAGTAATTATTTAATTAAATAGATGTTATATGATTGATGAAATGTTAACTAATTAATAAGATGTTAATTTGATATATTAGATGTTAGTTAGATTTTAATTAAATGTCATTTATATGACAATTATATGTTAAATAAGTAATTAAATATTAATTAACTAATTAATTAGTTGTCACATGCTAATTAGATTTTAATTAATTTACTAGATGTTAATTTCATATTAATAAGATAATTAATTAATTAGAAGTTAGTTAATTGATTATATTTGAATTAGGTAAATCACTTAATTGGTTAGACTATATATCATTATTATTATAATTATAATTATTATATGTCATGTATATAAGATTTATTATATGTTATTAGATGATAATTCATGATAATTACTATTGGTTTAACTAGTCTTATAACATTGATCCATTGGATTTCGTTTGAGAATCATTGTTAAACATTTATTATTGTTTATGTGTTTCACATGTGCATCGAAATAAATAGTTCGCTAATAATTCTTGAATTGTCTAGATCGAACAATTTAAGAATCTTATTTTTATGTGCAGTATTTAAAGAAATAATTTATTTTATTTTGTAAAAAAATTCATGCAGTATCTCTATTGTTCTTCGGGTGCATTATAATAGATTTGAGTGAGTGGTTAGATAAACAACATCTGTTCATATCTATATAAGTCATATAATTGGAGAACTATGGGTATATATTACTAAACTTTTAAAAAAATAAAATAAATAATGATCTACCATATGCCTCACACATGTGCTTCACATAAATGTACATTCTTAAATGGTATAGGATCACTTACCTTCGGAGTTTGGATAGCATGCATACTCATGTATATACATAATTATAGGATACACTCTTTGACATGATAATGGATAAAATTTAGATGTTTAATAATAAAAGATCTGAAGAGTATGATAAATGTATAAAGAAATTCTTGAATTTTGCAATTCAAAATGCTGAGAACTGTGATTTCATATGTAGTTCATGCACTAAATGCTGTAATATGAAACGTGGTATGGTACATGAGATACGAGATCATTTTTTTATCAATGGAGTTGATCATAACTATCAAAATTGGATGTAGTATAGAGAAAAATCCATATTTAGGTCTTTAACAAGTAAGAATCCTAGAGTTGATAGAAGGTTGTATGAAGGGGAAGTTGATAGCACAATAAAGATGGTGCATAAGATTTTTGCTGAATATGATAGTAATCCAAATCATTTTGAAAGGTTGCTTGGAGATGTCGAGAAACCTTTGTATTCCGAAGTAGTGAAACTTACCAAGTTATCCGCTTTAGTGAAATTTTATCACTTGAAAGTGAAGTATAGTTGCTCTGATCAGAGCTTCAATAAATTACTGCAATTACCTTTTGAAATGTTATTTAAGAATAATGAAATGCTCGTTTCTATGTATGAGGTAAAAAAAAAACCTTAAACGAGTTGGGTATGCATTATGAAAAGATACATGCATGTCTGATATATAGCGTTTCTAGATGAAAATTGATAAAAAATAATATAAAAATCTAGTAGGGGGTGCTTGCAAAAGTGTTGTGGTATTTTTCATCAAGTCCTCTATTTAAACGAATGTTAAGATGCTTTGAAATATTCGAATAACTCACATAGCATTTAAAACAAAGAGAATTAGATTATCAATTGAACCATCCATAAGATATACCATCTTAAATGTTAATAAATTTCATATGGCCGAATTTTCATCTAAACCTCAAAACTTGAGGCTCACCATGTAGGCGGATGGAATCAATTTGCAAAGTTCCTTAATCAGCCATTATAGTTATTGGCCTGTAGTCATGATGATATATAACTTACCATCGTGATTGACAATGAAGAGAAAGTTCATAATGCTTATGCTACTGATATTGGGTCTTAAACAATCTAAAAATGACATCGATGTATATTTAACACTGTTAGTAGAAGATTCAAACTTAATCAACCATTATAGTTATTGGCCTGTAGTCATAATGATATATAACTTACTACCGTGGTTGATAATGAAGAGAAAGTTGATGATGATTAAGCTATTGATATTGGGTCTTAATTAACCTAAAAATGACATTGATGTATATTTGACACTGCTAGTAGAAGATTTAAAGATGTTATGAAAAATTGGTGTTTAGGTTTATGATGTATATCATAGGGAGTTGTTTAATTTAAAAGCTATATTATCATGGACGATTATTGATTTTTCAGCATACAACAATTTATCTGATTGTACAATGAAAGGATACTATGTATGTCTAATCATGGTGAAAATACATATACGTATCATTTGTCGCATAGTAAGAAGATGTCATTTACAGGACACAAGATTTTTACCTTAAAATCACCTGTACAGAAGACAAAAGAATGCGTTTAATAGGAAACAAGAATTCAAAATTGTCCGACCCTTATTAAGTGGCAATGATATGTTAGTGAAAGTTTGCGAATTGCAACATATAGGATAAGATAAAGAAGCGATATCGACGAAATAATGAGGATATAGTCTCCTTGTCTTAGAAAAAGAAATCGATATTCTTTAATTTGCCATGCTAAAAATCGTTGTATGTCAAACATGTGCTCGATGTTATGCATATTGAAAAAAATATATGTGATAGACTCATTGGAACACTCTTTGACATTTCTAACAAATCCAAAGATGG
Organism: Moringa oleifera; assembly: GCA_021397835.1. Classification (NCBI taxonomy): domain Eukaryota; kingdom Viridiplantae; phylum Streptophyta; class Magnoliopsida; order Brassicales; family Moringaceae; genus Moringa; species Moringa oleifera. The sequence continues at coordinate 1,892,181 of JAJFZO010000659.1, read as the reverse complement.
CCTTGATACTAGAAAAGATCTTGAAGTGATGAGATTGTGGTCTGAATTGATACTATAAGTTTGATACAAATGTACATTTACTAGCTTGCTGTTCTTTATCAAAGAACAAAAAGAGATAATTTTGTAAAGCATTAAGTGAGATAAAGGTGCCCAATGGATACTCTTCAAACATTTGAAATTGAGTCTTTTTGAAAGATTTAAGGTTGTATAAGTTGAAGTCTCATAATTGCCACACATTAATGCAACAGTTATTACTTGTGATATTACGAAGGTTACTACCTAAACATGTCAGATATGCACTTATAAGATTTTATATGTTCTTTAGTTACCAGTGGTATTAAGAGGGTTATTGCTTAAACATGTTAGATATGTACTTACAAAATTTTGTATGTTCTTTAGTCTTTTAGATCAAAAAATTATTGATGTAGCAAAGTTAGATGGAATGCAAAGTGAACCAGTGATAACCTTATGCTTGTTAAAGAAGTATTTTTCTCCAAGTTTCTTTGACTTTATGGTTCCTTTCACTATTCATCTGATTAGAGAAGTGAAGTTATATGATCCCATGTACTTGTGGTGGATGAATCCATTTAAAAGATATATGAAAGTATTGAAGGGATTCATGTGAAATTGTAATAAGCCAGAGGGGTATATTGTTGAAGCATATATAGTAGAAGAGGCATTGAAATTTTATGTTGATCATTTCTTGGACTTGGATGTTGCTGAAATTCCTATGAGGAAGAATGTCTATGACCATTTAACTCAAAATGGGAGACCATTGTTGAGTGGTTATGTTGAGAAAGTTAGTAATGATCTTTTATAACAAGCTCACTTATATATTTTGTTAAACATGAGTGAAATTCAATTGTATATAAGGTAAATTTTGTTAATATGAAGTGTAAATTTATTAAGACATTTCACTTACTTTTTATTAACTTTACTTAAATATGCAGTGAGCATATGAACCAAGTTAGAGTAGTTAACTCGATTAAGTCGAGAAGACTTTAGTGGTTACATGATGAACACAATCGCACCATCACTAATTGGCAACGCAATGAGGTCAAATTAAATAAATTTTCAACGTAACATTTTAAGAGATGATAATTTCTATATGTATATTAATCAAGTTCATACATTATGATTCATAGCTCGCATATCAACTTTTGTTATCCAATCATGACATTTCGCATACATTACAATGAATTGCTCATTGTTTTCAATTTACCGTGATCAAATATCTTGGATACATCATAAATAGTTTTCATTTTTATATAAAGCTTTAGATAGCCTAAGAGTTCGTCAAAATAGTGGGGTCACTTTGATTATGCATACGATGCAAATTTCAAGCACGAAAGACAAAAAGTCTAGAGTATGGAGACTTGTCTTTTTATGAAGTGATATAACAGATATGAGAACTTGATTACATAATATTTAGAGTGCCAAATTTTAAATATGATTGGGTTGAGAATAGTAATGCTGTTGAAGTCGACGATTAGGTTCGTTGTTCGTTGACCTTAATCGAATAAGACATAAAAATGACCCATGTATATTGGTATTATAAGTACAATAAGTGTTTTATGCTAAAGATTTAACTGATACTGGATGGTTAATTATACTAACAACACCCCCAGAAAAGATTATGAATAAGATGATCTAGGTGAGACTTGTGTGGATCAGACTTATGTTTGTCATAATTTACCACTAGTTGAAGTATTTAATCCCATGGATGATGGTGGATTAACATATACAAGGGAAGATTGTAAGGGGTTATGGGTCTAATTTATTTGATAGATAAAAATGCTTGTTTGTAATTCTAATTATACTAATTTGAATTTTTATGTTTGTCATAATTTATTCAATGATTTATGTTTGTTATAATTGTAATTGTACTAATTTGAATTTTTATCTTACACATGCAGGCTTTATGGATCCATCACAAGGTTTAAGCTCACAAGGAGAAGTAAAATAAAGCAATAAATGAGGTATCACCTATGTGCTTAAAGTTATCAGATATCGACTCACAAGTGAGGATATACATGTTGAGGCAGGTGAAAAAGGTAGCCTATTAAAAAAAAAATGGTGCACAACTGAACAGCTACATTGGCATCTCAATACATTAAGCAATTTTTATAAATTGGTACCAAGTACTAGAGGAACTTAAAAACAAGTTGCGGGATCAGATTTTAGTATGTAACTTGCAACATTAGTATTCTTTTTTAATTGGTTACTTTGTTTGTTAGTTTGATTTGTGATACATTCTAGGGTGTATTCGACATTGATGAGAGTTTGAAAAAGTACGTTTTGTAGTATACTGCATTGAAGTGAAGGAATTTCAAGACAAATCTTACAAGTAAGCATATCATTCCATTTTGGATGACCTGAAATGCCTTAGAGATTGACCCGTTGAATATAGGAGGATCTTTCAATTGTTAACTTAGAGCAATTTTGTTAACTCACGATTATCTGCATAATTTTAAGTATACTAAGTTTATCATAATTTGTTGAACATTTATATTGTTAACCAAATATTGAATTTTCTTACAAGAACAAAGAAAAGCTCAAGTGAAAGAGGAAAAAAGAACATTTATGATCATCGTTTGTCGCGCAAAGTTTTCGTGGGATTAAAGATTAAACTTGTAAGTTAAATTTATTTTTATGGTATTAATGTACAAAACTTACACTTGTTATCCTAATATTTAGATGAGTCTACTTAAGTAAAGACAATCTTGGGGTAGTAATGGGAATATTGATTACATGATATTATGAAAAGTAGCATGTGCTAAAGGGCAATTACATCGACAAACCACTTAAAGCATATGGTGAGAGAATAGTAAGTTTTTTTTTTTTGGTTTTATATACTGCTTAATATTTCTTAGTTTCAATTAACCATTGAAATACTTATGCTTTAATTGGTTATTTGTAGGATACATTAATGGTACAAATCTTACAAAGTACTTTTAAACCCTCATAGAAGATATACTCATGATAGCTATTGGTACTCTAAAGCATTTTAATCATGTGAGAGGTATTGATCCTAGTGTATTCATTACTTCTTATTTTGGGAGAAGAGTTGAGATACCAACAATCTCGACTAATGATGAAACAACTAAGAAAAAATTAAAGGATACATTGAATTGGATCGATGATTATTGACATCTCTTGGATAACAAGAATACACCTCACTTCAACCTTTTTGGTTAGAAACATTCTAGTGAGGCTAGTAATAATATGAGATGACTATAAGTCATGATAAAGATCAAGACCTCATACCGCTTCCAACACATATCAGATGCTCTATAAACCATTTCAAAGGTATGTTTTATTTAGTTTATGAAAAGTAATTTGGCATGCACTAAACATTACTTTATGTTTTCTATTATGGTGTATGCTGTGCCAGATGATGCTTGGCAATACAACTGATGTTGTGGCTTATAGATCTATTTTCATTGATCTTACCATGAATAAGATGATCCATGGGCATGATATAGTCGAGGGTGATGTCAGAATTTTGATCACAGTAGCTATAAAGCCTGATGCTTCCTTGCCTCGATCGGTTCTTAACATGGATATGCTTACTATATCTTAAGCTGTTGGGACACATGTTGCTTAGCCATCACAATGGTTTTTACTCATTGATTACAAGTAATATAATATTGTAATATGTATTATTTTCATCGCATTTAATAATGAATTATTGAAATGATATATTTGATTTTTTTATAAGCGTTATCCAGATAGGTACATCACCTATTGTACATGAACGAAATGTAGAGTCCATTTGAAAATCGATCAAGTTTCATTATTGTTATGTGTGCCATACTATGGACGTCGATATGATGATAGCCATTTCAATAAGCGTAAAAATTTTTGGTTTTGAAGGCATGATATATATCTGTAGGGATGATATCACACAACTTTATCACATGGATGAGTTAAGTTTTACCATCATACAAGCTTACATCGAGTATGTCTCTCATATATTTTTACTATGTTTTTATTTTTAATTTTCAACATTATTAATCATGCTCTGTTTCTGTGCAGCAGGAAACTTCATAAAGATATGTTGGTCACACATGCTCTCCAATAGCAAATATATACTTATTAATCCCATGATGGTATCAGTAGGGAGCTATAATGACATTGAAAAGCAAGCTTGATACCTTGCTGGAAAGATAGCACAAGCAGCATGTGATGGAGATTCTATAATGCTTCCCTACAATGTCAAGTAAGTAGAAATAAAATTTTAACAACAAACATATTTTTGGATTTATATGTTAATGAACTTATTTTTAACAATGTAAAGCATATTGGATGTTGGCCATTGTGGAACCTAACTTTTACCAATACATAATTTTTGGTCCTTTGGGACAAGGTGATCGAAATGATATGAAAAATCTAATCACAATATGAGTTAATTAATATTTACTAAAGTTACATCTTAATTAGAATATTTGCACTTATATATGAATACTATTTATCTTTCAGTGATTTCAGGATGTATGTAGCGATTCATACCCTTGGGTTTTCAAAGAAAAATTTTAAAAGTTTCATCACTCAGGTATTTATAATGTAATGAAAGGTTATGTTTCTTATTAATTTTTTTATTTTATTTCGTATGTTGACATTTTCATTATTTAAATGTAGTATCCACAACAGCCTTCTAATGTTGAGTGTGGTTTTTATGTCATGGCGTATATCAGTGACATCATAGGAAGACATAGTGATGCTACCCTTTTTTATAAAATTGTTAGTTATTTAATAATTGTTTAATTAATTAATGTACTTATTGTAAAGAATTATTGTATTTACTTTGTTTTTCTTATAAATGCAATTGAAGGATAAAAACATGTACGATGAATCAAAGATAAATGAGGTGAAGAAAGAGTTTTGTGAGTACATGTTAACATTTGTGAGGGAAGAAGGTGAATAAGTTATTTTGTATATTCATTTTTTTTGTATATTAGAATGATTACAATACATTTATGAGTACATGTTAACATTTATGATGTTTGAAAGTACATTGAAGACAAAGTTTTTTGCATTGATGTTGTATTATAATGTTGAGAAAATGATAAAGGGGTGTTGATGTATATTGGAGCATGGTTTTGTTGTATCATTGTTGCGGTTAGATGATAAAGAAGTGATGAATATGTGGATGTATATTAGAACGTGGTTTCACTATTTCATTATTGTCGTATGATGATAGATATGCGATTTAGTATTGATACATATTGGACTATGGTTTTGTTATATAATTGTTATGGTTAAATGATGAAGAAGTGATGAAGGTGTTGATATACATTGGAGTGTGGTTTTGGTGTGTCATTTTTGTGGTATAATGCTGTGGAATTGATAAAAGTGTCAATTATACATATTAAAGTATGATATTATATAGGTTGAATATGATCAATGTTAATCATGGTTTATTTGGAGTGGCCAATATTTGATAAGATTTTATCAATTGTAATGCAATTTTTATTATAAGTACTTGTGAAATATGAATTGAAATTTATGGATATAAAAATAATTTTAAATAAAAAATTAAAATTAATAAATTATATTTTAAAAAAATACATTTTAATCTTTGACGTTGGTCGATGCGTGATCAATGTTAAAAATTTGCATACAATTTTAATATTATTTGTGATAATTTTAAATAAAATTACAAACCCTTTTGTTAAGAATTTAACGATTATCAACTTATGATCGACATTAAATTCCTAATCATTAGTGTTTTATTTTTATTTTTTATACATTGGATGATGGTGTTTAGAACCATCATCTAATGCATATTTAACCATCAAGAAATATTGTATTAGATGACAATTTTTTTTTTTTTTTTTTTGCAATAGTCATCTTTTGATTAAGATTTTTAATGTCACTTATATAGACACCAGTTTTGCAACTGTCAAAAAAACCTATTTTGTTGTAATATGATAAATTAAACTTTAAAATATCAATTTGAATCAAATTAGATCTTAACTCAAATAATTTAGAAAAACTAAAAATATTTTGGTTATAAAAATATTTAAAAATAACTTAAATAAATTTTAAATTCCATTTTGAATTCATTACTAAAATTTGAACAATTTTAGCTCATAATTTATTTTTTATATTTTAATTTTTTTGACATTATAAATTTTTTAAAAAATATTTTATTTTTTTAAAAATATTATTTTTTATAATGGCAGCTTAAATATTTCTTCACATAAATAAAAATTTTAAATTAAAATTAATTGTATAATTAAAAGTTTTGATTTTAAAATTTTTTTACAAGGATAAATTTGATCTGATAGTTCAAGTTTGTCACTTTTTAAATATGAAAATTTTTTTGATAACATAAAATAGTTCATGGTTTTATATAACTCTTGTTTTAAATTTTATGAATATTTTAATTACAAATTAGTATTATTTTTAAAAAGTCCTATGTATTTATTTGAAATAGTTGAGCTTTTTTAAAAAAATTTAAATTAAAATTTTTTATGAATATTTTAAAATGATTCTTTCTTGATAATTGATTTTTTGAATTGTGAATGTTTTTTACTTGAAAACTAAACTTATGTTTTTATTTTTCATTATGTTTAAATTTAAATAAACTCACAAATTATTTTAAATCTTACAAATGAAATTTATGAACTAAATTTAAACTGCATTAATCCTAATTTAAAACCTAAGTTTTGATAATCAAAATCAGATTAATGTGGAGTTGAGCAAAAGCTTACTTCAGCTTGAAATGTTGTTTGAATTAGTGAAAAAAAACATTATAACATCGTTAAAGAAATTTTACTTATTTACCTTTTAATAATAAAATATTAAGGTTAATTTAATAGTTAAAGAAATTTATATTTTAAGTATTGTATCAAATTGAGATTTGCATAAATAATTACATTGATTGTAGACTCATATTATGTTTCATTTTTAATATGGAACCTCTTGCTCTTATACCCATTAATGTTAAGAAGATGCATACATGATTTGTGTGTGAAGATGGTCATGTGTACATGACTTTTCTAAATACTAAACTGTCCTTGGTAACCCATGAATCACTCACACTTATTGAACATTCCACTCAAAATCACCACTTTCTTGACAAAGTCACCCAAAGATTTTTTTTTTCAATCAATTAAAAAAAATCGCACATCTATTTGCTTCAATTGGTGTTCTTTGCATTTTGAGTTATTTATATCAGTCATCACATTTCTATTGATTGAGATTTAAGGAAAGTAATATTGATTGAGGTAGCATACTCAACCATAATTATGATTTTAGCAATTTGTTTTGTGTTGTGCTAATAATCTAATGGTGGATTTTGAAAACCTATTCACCCTATTTGATTAATCTAATATGCATTAATTTTGAATGTTTAGATTTCGAGAGCCAAAATTTCTCCAATTTGAAATCTTGATGCCACTGCCATGAAAAAATGAAAATTTACTTGTTGTTTTTATAGGTTCAACGTTGAAACCCTTTCTATACTAATTATTTTACAAATTCGTGTTGAAACCAATCTATGCATAAGTTAGCTTTAAAAGTTCATGTTATAGCAGTATCATTTGTGGAATTTCTTAAGGTTGATTGAAAATTTATGAAAATTCTATTCAATCTACATGGATTTGAATTGATAATGTTATGGAACAATAGAATTGATGCTTAAATAGGTCCATGCATCATTTGAATGTAAACTGATTTATAGAAATGGCTACATGTATTATATTACTTAGATTCTTGGATGCTTAAATGCTTGAATTTGTTATTATTTGCTATTGTTATCTTTAATAAGATTAGGTAGTAATGGTTTTTTTTTACTATTCGTTTATGTTGATGATTTGTAGTAATGGATTGTGCAAATTTTTTGGTGTTATATAGGTAGAGATGGCAATAGATTAGGTTTCTGCAGCTGCTCGATCCAATCAATCCTTAATAAAATGGGTTTAAGTAATATTTAATTAGATTTAGACATGTTCGAATTTAAAATTTTTAATACTCGAATTGAATTCGAGTTTTGATATTTAGGTAGCTGCTATATGAACCCGTTTACATAATTGTATTAACATATTGAGTTTTTTATTTAAAATTTAAGTACATTGAATTTTCAATTTGAATTTTATTATATTAAATTAAAATTTGAATATTAAAAGTTTATTATTGCATATTATTTTTTTTGCTTAATTAGTAAAAAATTATATGATTTTTTTTATGTTCATTGATGTTTATTAATTTATTTTTCTATTAAAATTTACAAAAATATATAGATATATTAAATGGGTTTGGACGAGTTTGGGTAATATGCAAATAATTTTAAATGGATTTGGAATGAGTTTAAGAATTAAAATCAAATTTTAAAACCAGTTTGAGACAAGTTCAAGTATGTATATTTTGATCAGGTTTGGGTTTGAGATTTTTTAAATGGACCGGTACTCTACCCATTGGCATCCTTATTTATGGAGACCTGATAAAGGGAGAACTTGAAAAGTACGTAAATGGCAAAGAAAGCCTCATTGAGTTGATGAATTTAAATTATTTATGCTACTTCAACATAGTAGGTAATGAATTATGTAATGGATTGCGTGAGTTTTAAGATTTTTTATAAGGAGTTAATGAAGGGAAAACCTAAAAAGTACATGAATGACAAAGAAAGCCCCATTGAGCCTATAAATTTACATTATGTATGCTACTTCAACATAATATGTATCTATAGGAACTATAGATATATAAACAGTGATAGTATTTATTATTTATCACAAACTAGTAACACCATGAATGAGGATATTGTATTATTTTTTTCTGATAAATATGCATTGCATATAGTAGATCAATATCAAAAAGTAAGCAAACAAATCATAGAGTTGTACACCATGTTAAACATTATTCATGTGGACAACACTAATAACATAAGTTTTAACATAAGTGTTATAGGCTTAGGTAATTTAGATAGACTTGAATTACGTATCATAGCTAAATATTAATAATGCAAATGAGGTGCATGTGGATAGTGGTGATGTAGATAATTTAAGTGACGATGATGCATCTAAAAAAGGTAATGTGATTAAATAATTTGAGAATGAGTCATTATATGATAATGTCATGAAACTTGTGGTAGAGCATAATACTAAGTGTATAGCTTCTACTAGTGGAAAGGGAGCTAAGCTTCCCAATGATGATGAAGTTACTAGTAACAACATTGATATTTGTACAAGTAATGGTGAGAAGGAAGTTGGAGGTCAAAAATTTGATCATTTTAATCCTAATAAGGATATAGACCACCTAACTTCAAGATGAGAATGTCATTTTTCACTAAATGAGTTTTGAATGAGTCTATAAGATAGTTTAGTAAGAAGGTCAAGAGATTTATTATTTATCCATAACATAACAAACAGATTTAATATTTAATGCAAGAAAAAAAGTGGATGGAGATTGCATGCTATGAAATTAGACAGCGATGATAATTTCAATTGAAGACATCTTTTATAGATTTATAGTTATGGTAGAGCTTGCAAAAATAAATAAATAACTATTGGTTAATTGAGTGAATGGATTTCGAAAAGGGTTAAAGAAGTCAATAACTAAAAGATAAATTTTTTAATAGGGAAAATGAGGAGAGTATATATGTGAACATTGCTAGAGCTATCGCTTACGGAGCTAAACTACAAGCTATTCAGATGATAAATAGTGATGCTTAAGATCAATAAATAAATCTTTGAAATTATTGTGAGCCTTTCAAAACAACATAACAAAGGAACCTTTATTTTTCTGAAAACTACTTTTCCTCTTAATATAGGGCTTACCTCATGTCATCATAGATTCTAGAAAATGTATATTGGATTAGATGGAGTGAGAAATGGTTTTTTTTTTTTTTTGAATGGAGTTAAGCCTTTCATTGGATTGGATGAGTGTTTCTTGAAAGGATTTAACATTGGCTAGTGATAGGACTCGACGATTCCATAGGCAGCGTAGGCCGAATCCTAAGTACGTGAGATAATGGTGTGCATGAAGAGAAGCATAGGTTGAATCCTAAATATGTAGGATAGTGGTGTGCATGAATGGGGCATGAAAGGGGTATGGGTTCAAGGACAGTTTTGGGATTTTAGAGTAGTTGGCAGCCCATGATTGTGGAGTTAGTTATTTGTTTTAATGTGCTTCCATTAAAATAGGACAAATAAATAAAACTGGTTTAGTAATGTTAATTATGGCCACATTTCATGGTTGTTATTGATTTCGTGGGTGAGGACTTAGAAAACATATTCTCATACTAATAAAAATCTTGTGGTTTTCGTTCTAATCCTAAACAAAACATTCTTTTTTAGTTTAGCTATTGATAAGAACCATAGAAAGTGATATCAGAGCTAGGTTTATGGCTTCTAAAAAGAAGTGAATTGAGATGTTGGAAAAAGAACTAGGGGGGATCCACAACGAGATGTAAAGAATTGAGCTGAGAATGAATAACAAGATTCAAAGGTTAGAGGACATAATCAATAATATATCTGAATCGTTGTTATCAGGACAAAGATCGCCTAGTGTCTAAAGCTCTGGGGTTCAAAATCGATCACGAAGAGAGATGGGTCTAGTTGAGAGGCCGTTCTTGTTGAAGCTAGTAAAATTGGAATTTCTCGAGTTTTCAGAGGATGACCTGATTGCTTTGCTCAATAGAGCCAATCAATATTATGAATTAAATGGTGTTATTAATGAAATTTTCTTTATATCACCTTAAAAGGGAAGCTAATTATTTGGTGGTAGTGGTTTAAGCAAGCTTTGATTAAAGAACAAAAGGAGATCACTTGGAAATTATTGAAGGATGAAATACGATCATGATTTAGCCTTACAAATGTAGAAGATTTTGATAAAGCCTTATTAAGAATCAAACAAACTAGTTCTGTAAGGGATTGCCAATGGGAGTTAAAACAACTTGGAACTCGAGTTCATGGCTAGACATAAAAGGCTCTTGTTGAAAAATTCATAGGTGCACTTAAAGTGAAGATTGCTAATGGGATCTAGATGTTACAGCCAAAAATAGTCAAGGAGGCTATGAGTCCTGCATGAATGAAGGAGGATTAGGTTATCAAACAAAAACGAGCATTTCAGCCTAGCAGTATAAGAGCATTGATTATTTCTTCTACTTCTGTGGTCACCACTACATAAGCTGGAGTCAAAAGATTACCATGGGATGAGATGTAAAGGTGTAGGACACAAGGATTATGCTTTAATTGTAATGAAATGGTCAGAATGGGACATAAGAGTTAAAGGGCAAAGTTGATGCTACTAATAGTGCAAGTGTGAAGTTGACGTGGCATCTATGGAGGAACTTGAGGTGGAACAAAGAGTGGTGAAGGATGAGGAACTAAGGAGCTTTTTAATAGGGTGAATGAGTCCTAAGCCAAAAAGAATTAGAGCTATCATTGGTCCTTATAGATTGATCACCTTAATCAATAGTGGGACCACTTATAATTTTGTGAGTGACAACATGGCAAGCATGATGAATATAGCTGTTACTCTAATTACACCATTCATGATTCATGTTGTGGAATGGGACAAATTGAGGTGCAATGACAAGTATGAAAAGTTTTAGTCAATTTACAATGTATCCTATTCAAGCTTGATTTCTTTAGTATACCTTCATATGGAATTTTTTTAGTTTTAGGCATTTAATGGTTGGAGACACTAAGACTTATAAGTTATGATTGTAGAGGATTAACTATGAAATTTATGCGAACCAGTAACTAAGATGTTTGCAGGGTATAAAATCACAACCTATCCAAACTATGACAATTGATTACATTGCCAAAGAAATTCATTACCAACAATTGATATTTGCATTATTTGCTCAAGAACAAATTGTTTAAAAGTTGATCCATCCGAAAATGAAAATGCTCTTGGAATAATTTGAAGAGGTCCTTAAAGAATCCATAAGTTGCCACCTTCATGCGAAATAGAACATATAATAATGCCAAGATGAGGGATAAAAGCGGTGAATGTTTGACCTTATCGATTTGTCCATTTTTGAAAAGAATAAACTGAAAGGTAAGTGCAAGAAATGTTAGATATAAGTTCAACTCGCCTAAAAACTGGTACATTTCTTCTCCTATGTTATTGGTTAAGAAAAAAGATAGTTTTTGGTGCTTTCATACAAACTATAGAGCCCTTAATTCAATCACTATTAAGGGCTGATTTTTGATTCCTATTATAGAGGACATGTTGGATGGATTACATGGCCAACTTTTCTCTTTAAACTTGACCTTAGAGCAAGCTTTCATCAAATTCCATGAGTTTGAATAATGCTATAAAAAAACACTTTTTTTTAATGTATAGCAGTCAATTTGAATACCTCGTGATGTCATTTAGCTTTTGCAATGGGTCATCCACTTTTGAATCGATGTTGAATTCAATTTTTCATCCTTATTTAAGAAAATTTATCTTGGCATTCTTTGACGGTACTCTTGTGCACAGTCCAACTTGGAGCAAAAATTTTAAGCATGTTCACCAAACACTTGTAATGTCTTAAATACTATGCTAAGCTTATCAAATGCATTTTTGGCTAACCAAAATTAGAGTACTTAGGGCATATTATATTCAATGAAGGCGTGAAAGTAGATTAGAAGAAGGTAGAAGGTATGGTAGCTTGGTTAGAACCTACGACCATCACTGAATTACATGACTTTCGTTGGCATACAGAATACTATCATAAATTTATTCGAGGTTGCAACTTGATCGTAGGACTCTTGATGAAATTCTGTGAGAAGCGAAAATTCTTATGGGATCATGAAGTGAAAGATGCCTTCAAGGCTTTCAATAAGGCTGTGATTGCTAGACCTATATTGGCTATGCTAAATTTTAGAGAGCCATTCACCATAAAAACTAATGCTTTAGGGGATAGGATTGGTATGATTCTAATTAACTCAACAAAGTAAGCCAATAGCTTATATGAGTAGAGCTTTGGGTGTTTCTAGACAACCTTGGTCTGTACATGCTAAGGAGATATTGGTTATTATGGAAGCCATTCACTTGTAAAGGCCATACATATTGGGAAGGAATTTTTTTTTTAAAACCAAAATTGAGCATATGAGTTTGAAGTTTTTCTTGGAATAAAGGGTAGTAACATTAGAACAACAAAAATGGGTTTTCAAATTAATAGCTACCATTATGAAATTATTTATCGGCCTAGTTACAAGATCATTGTTACATATGCATTGTCTCAACGTTAAGACAATCCAACCTTTCATGGCATTCATGTTGCAAATGTGGAGATTTGGGAATAGATTTGTCAAGCATCCAACAATGACAATTAAATCCAACATATGAAATTGTAAGCTAATGCTTTTCGGCACATTAATTTTAAATGAGAGGATGCTCTTCTTTTTTGTGAAGGGGCGTGTTATAATTCTTAATGATGCTATCGTCAGATTTTGGCTTTTATAGAAGGTTCATCATTCAAAAATCGAGGGCTATTTAGGAATACATCTAATATATTAGCAAGTTATGGCAATAATTGTTAACCACATATGATTAAAGCAATCTAAGAATATGTCTAAAAATGTGCTACTTACCAACGTTTAAAGGCAGAAATAGTAGTGCCACTTGGTTTTCTATAGCCACTATCAGTCCTTAACAAAGTGTGGGAAGATATCACGTTAGATTTTATTAAAAGCTTACCATGCTCTTTTGGAAAAAAATGCTATAATGGTGGTTGTTGATAAGTTAAGTAAATTTGCACATTCTATTCCTCTTACACTTCCATTAACAACCAAATTAGTAGCGTAAAAGTTCATTGATAACAATATCAATTCTTCATGGCATACTAAGATCGATTGTAAGTGATAGAGATCTTATTTTTGTGACTTGTTTTCGGCAAGAATTTGTCAAATTATTAGGATCTAAACTTCATCATAGATTTTCCAAGTACCCATAGCTTGATGGGCAAATGGAGGTTGTCAACCAATGTTTAGAATAGTATCTATGTTGCTTTATACACCATTGGCCTTGACAATAGGGTAAATATTTAGCATGGGCAGAGTATTGGTGCAATTTGACTTATCATGAATCCACTAAAATGAAACTTTTTTAGGCTCTTTGTGGTCGTTTGCCACCTACACTATCATAATACTTGCATGGCACCTCTTCCATTTAAGAGGTTGATCATGTTTTGGTTTCTCATGATGAACTTTTGCAACAATTAAAGCTTAATTTAGCTAGTTCAATCAACCAAATGCAATAACTCACTAGTGCAAAAAGAAGGGACCTTAACTTCATAGTGGGAGAAGACATGGTTTTTAAGCTTCTACCTCACCTGTAGCACACTGTATTCAAGTGAGCTCATCAAATACTTTCTAACTGCTTTTATGGCCTTTGTCCTATAATTCAAAAGCTTAGACTAGCTGCATATAACTTGAACTACTTTTTACAATCAAAGTGCACCTTATTTTTCATGTATCCTTACTCAAACCATACTATGGAGTCAATATTCAACCTTTTACTTTAGTACCACCATTAATTAATAATAGAGTTCTCATTCTTAAGCCTCATTTGGTGCTTGAACTTCGATGGTCAAACATGAAGGGGCATAGGTTTAGGGATGGTTTTAGGGATTTTTGAATAGTTGGAGTCATAATCGTGGAGTAGTTATTTGTGTTGATGTGCTTTCTTTAGTATAAGACAAATAAACAGAATTGGTCTAGTAGTGGTAATTGTGGCCACATTTCATAGTATTATCAATTGCATAGGCTAGGACTTGAGAGTTTCTTTATATTCAAACTCTATTTTGTACTAAGAAGAGAACATATTATCTTACATATAAAAATCCAGTGGTTTCATTCTTACCCCCAACAAGACATTCTCTTTTAGTTTAACTTTTGATTGGAACCATATCAGCAAGTTATTACATACAATGGACAAAAATACAAATAACAATTTCTATCTAATATCTTTTACTATTATTGAAAGTGAAAATAAAAAATCTTGATTTTGGTTTTTGTAGGTTTTGCTAAGAGATATTAGTCCATTTGAGAGTTATGGATAGATATTCATTAGTGATCAGAAAAAAAGGTAACCATTGCATTCTTATTTTGTTTTGTTTCTAGTTTTTTACTAACATGATGTCTTAATTGGTTTATGCATTGATAAGGTTTGGTGGAAGCTTTCAACACTACTACATAATATAAATTATATGTTTGGTGCTTACACGTTAATTTTAGAAATTATAGATGGGTGAGAGTATTGGAAGCAAAAATTGTGGGTTACTGCATCTGCCTATTTGTATCCAGAGTTCAATCAAAAGATGCTTGTCATAAAGAGAGGTCAGTAGATGATTATGATTACTTGATGGGAGTAGACAAGTGCTTATGAGCTAGTGTACTTTTTTTGGGTAATTGTAAATATGATTTAATTATCAATAGTTTGATCGAAAGTGTCAATGCATATACATTAGAAGTAAGAGACAAACTAATAGTGATAATGATAAAACTAATTAAAGGAAAACTTATAGAAAGATTCCAAGTTAAAAAAGGACAACATTAAGAAATGTAAGGGTAAGGTCACTCCTATGTTTCAAAAAAAGTTATAGTCAATAAGTTATATGCAATAAATTATAGGGTAACTTACTTTTAGGGAAGGGTTTTATGAAGTGCATTGTAAGGAGAAGCAAATTGTTGTATACTTAGTAGCATGTCATGTATCTACATTAGGATTTATTTGATATCCTATGCAAATATGTTATTTGTTGCATTCAACCTACCATGACCTAAGGATTATGTAAAATCCTACTATAGTACTCTATGTTTTTTCAGTCCTATGATCCCCTAATTTAACTCATCATAAACAAAGAGCAATGAGATAATCTTATTACTTAAGCTTAAATCCGTAAAACTTAGAAGCCCATAAGTAGACCTCTCATCTCCTCTCGAAAGGAAAAGAAATCCCAATAAGCCTGGAACTAACACATCTAGTAAATTACTACAGGACAAGAGTTCTAATTGTACTTAGTGGAGGCATAGTTTTGGGACTTGCAAGGCGCTTATAAACTTGAATGCTAAGAGAATGAGTGTGTATATGAGAAAGGTCTAAGATTTCCCCTGGCCAACCTTTATGTTAACTAATCATGCACCAATAACCATAATACCACTACAACCAATGAAAAAAGAGAAAGAATTATTACTAGTAATTATCTTATACAAGTTACTGATTCTGCAAGGTATCTCATCATTTATTGTCAAGTAATCATGAACATTTTTACTCCATTTTATTTTAGTTAAGTATATGTTCTTTATGTGTAACTATGTATTTCCTTTTCTTTCTTTCTTTCAGCCAACTAAATAACTTAAAGGAAGATCAAGTGGGCTTAAAAGCAGTGACCATCAAGTGACTTGATGGCATGAATAATAATCATATATATCGTTATATTCCTCATATTTTTGTTGGTTATAAATGATTAAATCTTGGATTTTGAGTATGTTTTATATTTAGTATAATGGATTAAGAAACTCAACTAAGATGGACTCAAAATCATTTGATTCGAAGATGAAAAGTTGCATTCCAAGAGGTGTAGATGAACTAAAAGATGTCTTTGGATAAGGTCTTGGCACATCTAATTACATTGAAATTCTACTAGAAGTATGACTTTCTCTTTTATTTAAAACATGGTTACATAAAATTTTTATCCTAACTTGTCTTTAGGAGTCTTAGTTAAAATAAGATATTATGTTTAAGAATTATTATATAAAAAAGAGGTAGTTCATTGGAGGGGAATATTTAGAGTCTATTTTTTAATTTACTATTTTCTTGGATCTTCCTTTTTTTTTCATTAATTGCTGAACATTTCTTCCATTGAAAGGATAATCAGGGGTTTGATTCTTCAAGAATTGTGAGACCTAACTAATTTTATTTGTTCATTTATTTCTTCATTATTTATATATCTTCAGTGCTTATTGAAATTAGTATTTTGGTTGATTGCAATAAAAAGGACCCTCTGTTTAATCATTAAGATTATAAATTGCTAATTACAACTTTAAATTTGTAGTTGTTTAAATGTTCTAATATAAGTAGTAGATAACATAATTGATTATAGAGATGGTTTTCAATTTATGTTATGAAGATATATAGTCTAGTTTAAATAAACTTACACATGTGTTTATTGGCTATAATTGATAGTTTCTTTAATTTTAAATACAAATGATAAATTAAATCCTAAAATCATATTTAGAGTTATTTATTGACAAAAAAAAAATCAGAGATCATATCCTAA
This sequence comes from Moringa oleifera, assembly GCA_021397835.1. Taxonomy (NCBI): domain Eukaryota; kingdom Viridiplantae; phylum Streptophyta; class Magnoliopsida; order Brassicales; family Moringaceae; genus Moringa; species Moringa oleifera. The sequence continues at coordinate 1,874,957 of JAJFZO010000659.1, read as the reverse complement.
TTATCAAAGAAATAAAGAGAAATAGGTTGTTAAGTCGTACTAATAAACATAACTAATTTGGTAAACATTAAAAGATTTTTATCTTTGTATCAATGACCAATTCCAAAATTAAACCTAAAATTATTCCTTTGATTGGATATTTTATTACATTGATTTTTCTATCTCTTTTTAATTAATTTAATTTTATCTACTTTTGACTCTCAAAACCCCTATCCCTTTTATTTTATTTTTTATTTTGCAAGAAGTGAATTTTACTAATCTTCGTGAAAATGACCTCGCTCATCTATACTATAGTTTAATTTTTATTTTTTGAACAAAAATTTAATTTGTTGGTCTCGACTACTAATAATTTTTGGCATTATTATCGAGGATTGATTTTAATTAGATTTATTTTAATGCCCCGTTCCTCTCGAGTAGCTGATCAACTTTAATAAGATCCCAAGATTGAAAAAATAATAAAAAGATTTAGGAAGTAAGCTAAATTATGATATCAATAAGAGTCTTGACCTTCATCTTTAGGATTGAATTTAGCATTTAATTTAGTTGACTTATCTGATGATTTTGAAATAGAACAAGGCATAGCTGATGAAGAGAGAACTTTGAGGCAATTGGTTGCAACAAATTTTAAGTTAAAGTCTGGTTTAATCCATTTGCTTCCTAAGTTTTACGGTTTTGAGAACGAACCTTACAAGAATCTAAAGAATTCCATGTGGTGTGTTCAAGTCTAAAACCATAAGGAGTGATTGAAAAGCAAATCAAATTTCATGCTTTTCCATTCTAACTGATCAAAAAAGCAAAGAATTGGTTGTTTTGTTTACCTCTTGGTTTTGTAACCACATGGATAGAAATGATAAAACTATTTTTTGATAAATTTTTCCTTACTTTATAAGCTAGGTTGGTGTCTAGGTTGAAAATCCACATGATTTGTTTCCTTTTTGCACGATATAGGTCTTGTTAGTCACCATTCTTTATGTTGTCATGTTGATTTGCTCTTTGTTCCATGGAATCACCTCTTCTTTCCATAATCATTGCAGTCATCATCTATATGAGATTGCAACAGATTTCATCGATCCTATCTACTCAACTTTGTTTAACCATCGTTTCTCATTGGTGATTTTTTTTTTAGTGGAACCATAATCAACTATGAGAATAAGGTAAAAATTCTTGCTCTGATACTAATTTAGTGTAGTGAAAGATTTGCTTCAAAAAAGAAATGAAATAAAATTAAAAAAGAAACTTAAAGATTACAATATGATCTCAAAGTTTAAAGGAATAATTTTATAACTTATATTAAACTACCTCTAACTACTATAATAAATCTTTAAATAGTGTAAGGAAACAAACTAGAAATAGGAAGCCTAATAAGAATAGAAAACTAATTTAGACTAGGAATGAAAGCTTAAGAAAAATAGGAAATTGATTCATTTTAAGAAACTAAGTTATAATAGATAATTAATCAAAATAAGACATTAATATTAGTGTGCACTGCACCAAATTGGTATTAAAGTAAGGATTTTTTTCCTTATTCTAATTACTAATAAGGATTCTAGTGGGAAATAAACAACTAATAATGAACAACAATTAAATAAAATCGAGCAATGACTTAATGGCATCGATGAAATCCTTCACAATTTCATGCAAATGGTTATTGCAATGACTATGGAAAAAAGATGTAATTCCATAGAACAAAGGCCAAATTAGCATGACAACATAAAGAATGGTGGCGAATAAGATTTACGTCGTGCAAATTTTGTTCCAAGGAATTCTAAGGCAGTAAATCATGTGGATTTGCAACCTAAACACTAACCACCTATTGACCTAGGCTTAAGAGGTCAACATCAGCTTATGGCAGGTTATGACAACCGATACTAACCATAAATCGGCTCAAAATGGATAATCATGCCCCAATTCAAGTAAGACCAACCATGAATCCTGATTTTCATGAGCATGCTCCATTACAGCCTATGAACGGTGAAGCCAAGAAGCTCTAATATGGTGACGTGATGGGGCATTCAAGGTTAGTGATAGCTTTCCATGAGGGGCAGCCAAGGTTTTTTTGGCAATCAAGGTGACTATTTTTTACCTTTTCGAGATAATGATTTTCAACACCAAGATTAGAAGAAATTTCAATAAAGGTAGCCATGAAGATTGGATTATTCGTCTGAAAAAGAAAAAAAATCATTTTAAGGATAAATACTAAGATCCACACATTCAAGAATTTAAGATGTATGGATTTGGCAAATTTTGACGATTGATTAAATGTTAGAGATTTTTTTAATTTGGTTAGTATTGTTGAAAACTTTTTTGATTAGTTGAATATTTCAAAGGATAACCAAGTCAAACTTGTGGTATATAAGTTGAAAGATGGAGCTTTTTCTTAAGGGGAACAACTTTAATATAATCATCAACACCAAGGAAAATAGCATGTTTGCACTTGGCTCAAGATGAAACAATTACAACAAAGGTGATTTTTTTCTCTAAATTATGAGTAGTTCTTATTGATAATATCAAAATTGTTGGCAAGTCAACCATCCTGTTAATGACTACATAAAAAAAAGACCGAATAAATGCACAAGTGAACTGCTTGAGACAGAGTATCAATTAATTGCTCACTATATTAAAGATTTGAAGCAAGTTATTCAAGATTGACTTGCTCTTTAAGAGATTTGGACCATGATAGATGTTGTTAATTTGGAGATAAAAGTAAAAAATTGGAACAATAATTTACTATGCATACTTAGAGTGACTTTCAAAATCAAGAAGTTTCTTCTCTTTTAAAAGAGTTAACAACCTCATGCAACAGTCGTAGTCGAAGTAAAAACACCCATTTTAACTCAAAATTCAAAATAGAATCAAAGTAAAGCTTCAACCCACTATTCAATCTAAAAACTAAGATTGCAACTAGTAGCAACAAATCAATAATGGTCTTTATGCACACCCCAATCTTGGAAAGTGTTTTCAATGCAACCAACCATGCCATCTTTTAAATCAATGCCTAAATAGACGATTTGTTAACTTTATAAAAGATGATAGTAACCAAAAACAAATTCTTAAAGATGAAATTTGTAATGGTGCTAAGTTTGCAAAATGAGATGTAGGAGAAGAGGTATGTATTCTCTAACGGCTCTTGCTTGCCCCAAAAAATTTTGATGGTTCTTAACAAAAGAAGATCTTTTGAGTCCAATGCAATGTTCGTAATAAGGTATGCAACATCATTATTAATAATGATAGTAGTGAGAAAGTTGTCTTCAAAGTTTTTTGTCAATAGAAAAATATTACAAAGATGAGATCATATGTAATGTGGTAGATATGGAGGCTTATCATATCTTATTAGGAAAATCATTACATTATAATAAAGGATGAGATAATACCTTCATCTTTTGGTGATTTGACAAAGAAAATTGTTTAATTCCCACAATCTCAACTTTTGAAAAACAATTCTATTATTAAAGATAAATCACCATTCACCAATATAACGGGCTCAAAATTCTTTAAGCAAGTTGAGGAGCTGAACTTGATCGTAGCATTGGTAAAGAAAACCACTTTGAAGCAACTATTGAGGTTTCACCCAAGATAGAAGAGGTCGATAAGGCAAAACTAAAGGCAATTTCATAGATTCATTGTGTTAGTGAAGATAAACCAAAATGATACAATTTCACAAAATTCTTAGCCTTATTAGAATTGCTTTCTAAAGGTTGAGAATTGTGGTAATAAAACAATCTTCTTGTCAAATCACTAAAAGATGACAGTATTCTCTCATTCTTTATAAGTGGCATCAACATTGTAGTGCTATGACTTTTCTAATAAGATATAACAAGTGTCCATATCCATCACATCGCATACGACCTCATCTTTGTAATACTTTTCAATTGACAAAGAAACCTTACAAACCTCTAGCACTTAAACTTTTGGACCTTTTTTAATTCATGTGATTGTGGATGGAGAAGGATGCTTCTCAATCTTTAAATTTAATGCTTTCACTAAAGCTTTGGAGACAATATTCTTACTACTACTACTCTTAATAATGACATTACATACCTTACTATGAACAGCGCATCAGATTAAAAAAACCTAGTGTTGTTGAGAGTTGTCATGTTTCTTTTTGGCAAGCAAAAGCCATTAAACAATACATGCTACTTTTCCTACATCTCCTTCTGCAAACTCAACATTATCATAAATTTTTTCTTGTCTTTATCATAATTTTCTTCTTTGGCAAAGTTAATAGATCATCTACTTAGGCAATGATTTAAAAGATGGTCTAGATGGTTGCATAGGAAACACGTTCCAATATTAGGGGGAGCATAAAGGTTATTGATTTGTTATTGCCACTGATTTCTTCCGTGGATGTTAAACCAAATAAGGGTTAAAGTTCCACTTTGATTTTGTGTCAAATTTTAAGTTGAAGGGATGTCTTTATTATAAGTACTGCTATTATATGAAGTTGTTAACCCTTTTTAAGCAGCAGAAGCTTCTTAATTTCGTCATTGAAAGTTACTTTGGGTGTGTATAGTGGAGTTATTAATATGATTTTTTACTTTCATTGTCAAATTAATGCATCTATCATAGTCTAAATCTCTTGAAGAGCAAGTTGGTATTGAATAACTAGCTTCAGGCCTTCAGTAGAGTGAACAATCAATTGATTCTCTACCTTAGTTAGATTAACTCGTGCATTTAAATTGGTAAAATTCTTCTATTTACTAATTAATAGTACAGTTGGCTCACCAAAAATTTTGACATTGTTAATATAAGAACTACTCATAATCTAGAAAGAGGAATTGTCTTTATAGTAATTACTTCATCTTAGGCCAAGTGCAAACACGTTGCTTTCCTTACCATTGACGATTATATTGAAGTTGTTCTAACTAAGCAAAAGCTCCGCCTTTCAACTTATACACTATGAACTTTATTTGGTTTTCTTCTATAAATATTCAAATAATGAAAAAAGTTTTTAATAGTACTTACCCCATCAAGAAAATCTTCGATATTCAATCGATTGTTGAAATTTGGCAAATCCATCATCTTAAATTCTTAAGTGTGTGGACCTTGATCTTTATTCTTGATATAAAAATCTTCTTCTTTGGATAAATAATTCAATTTACGTGACTCCTTTGTTGAAAATATTTCAATCTTAATGTTGAAAATTACCTCTTAAAAGAATCAAAATAGTCACCTCGAGCGTCAAAAACCTTAGCTGTCCTTCGTGAAAGCCAATGTCCCTTGTGAAAGCCAACCTCAAACTCATCATCACGTTGCCATATAAGAGCTCCTTGGTTTCACCTATCATAGACCCATAATGGAGCATGCTCATGAATATCATAATTCATAGTCGATCCTACTCAAATTGAGGCTTTGTTATTAATTTCTAAGTTAATTTGTGGTTGATATCGATTGTTATTGTCTACCATAAAAAGCTATTGATCTCTTAAACTTGGGTCAATAAGTGGCTGGTGCCTCAATTGCAAATCCACATAATTTGTTGCCATAGAATTCTTTGCAAAAAAATCTACACGAGTCAAAATCTTACTGGCCACCATTCTCTATATTGCCATGTTGATTTGATCTTTATTTCATGAAATCATATTTTTCTTCTATTATCATTGAAATCATCATCAGCTTGAAACTGCAAAAAATTTCATCTATCCCATCAAGTCATTGCTTAATTTTATCTAAATGTCGTTCAATGTTAATAGTTTATTTGCCACTGAAATTGTCATTAACCATCAGAATAAAGTAATCATCCTCGCCTTGATACCAATTTGATGCAACGAAAAATTTACTTTCAAAAAAACAAGTAAACTAAAATTAAAAAATAAACACAAAGATCATAATAAGATCTTAAACTTTTAAAAAATAATTTAATAAATTATATAAAATAACTCCTAACCTTTATAATAAATATTTAAATAGTACAAAAAAATAAACTAAAAATAAAAAAATCTAAACAAATAAGAAACTGAATTAAATGAAAAATAAAAAACCTAAAAAAATAAAAAACCGACTTAAATTAAAAAATAAAGTTAAAATAGACAACTAATCAAAATAAGATATGTACTGCATTAAATCTTTAAAATACAAGATAAAATATAATCATTTGTTTTAAATTCATTTGAATAGCATTCAATACTACAAATCATAATTGATTCTTAAAAATCACTGTATGAGAAATAGTTAGCAGATTTTTTAAATTAAAAAATATTAACTTTTCCATAAAAGTTTTTTCTTTTCATTTGAAATATAGTTATAAAAAACATCTAATACATATTTAGGTCGAACTATCCTAGACCAAACAAAACAAAGCAAGAAATATAACAGAGAAATGCGCCACCCAACAGGCAGAAAACCAAAAAAAAAAAAAAAGGAACCCATCACTTATTCTTCTATTTAGTTCGTAACATGTGAAGGCATCTTAAGTATAACATGTAGTTGCCAGGTATGGAATCCCATAGATTAAAATTCCCAGGCCCCTTACAAAATTGTACTATACAGCAATGGGAAGGCAGGGAAAGTATTACAATAAAGAAAGAAAAAAACAGATGAGAACAGCTAATGCTACTTCTGTGAAGGTCGCAAGGCTTCATATACGCGCTCCATGCGCGATGTGACTGTCAGCTTATAAGCAGTTTGCAAGCTGGGCTTCCCCAGATCAATGATATCCTGTTTCAAACTGTTTCATTTTGTATGTAAACTGATTAGCTCCTGCTCACTTCACTATCTTTTAATCTCTTTCTCACACACAAGCACATGCACAAAACACCCAAAAGGTAGCAATACAAGCATAGTGAAAACTTCAAATATGCATTTAAGTTTCTGGGGTAATATGTAGGTCACAACTTACCATTCCCATTCACCAGTTGCTTTTGCTTCCCTCTCAACCGCATAATATAGACAGTCAAGATTATATATAATCAATCCAAACATGCATTGTGCCTGATTTTCCTGCACAAAAAACAAAATAATCATTTTTTGCCCTCTGTTTTTTTTCTCATTTTCCTTTTGTAGTGGGTCGAGGTCAGGGAGAGGGCATGTGACTCCAAAAATTCATAAGTGAATTCTAAGTTTGGTCCTTGAAAGTGTGGTTATCAATGCAGATCAGCATTTGAGCATTGCTGAAGTAAATTGTTTGTAATGCAAGGATGCAGGCAAAGACCAGAAGAGGCTACATTATGCAAACATAGGAATGAAAATGACTTTCTGCAGTTTTATTAAATAAGTTGACTTAACTATGGACACAAGGACACATGAGAACCTGTATGTGCTGGCCCACTCCCAAGTAGTTAGGAGAATTCACAGTTCGGATAGATCCTTCAGCAACCACCCCTAAATAACGTCCGACACACCCCAAATGTGCAAACACAAAAGTAGAAGTAAATTGTCTTATAATGCGTGGCAAGGTTTGACAAGACCAGTCGGCAATATTATCCTGATGTTTTAAAAGAAAACAGAGAAGAAATAAATTGTTTTCAAACTTTGCGTGTGTGTGTAGTATGTGACCTAAATCCACTTTAGGTTTCCAAATTGGTCCCAAAGCACTGGATTACATCATTCATCTGGGGAATTTTGGGAAGAGAATCACTCATTTCGCTTTCAGTCTCTCAAGCTCTACCTGTTGCCAGTACTTACGACTCCTCTACCTCACCCATCATTTCCATTGCCAGTGCCATTCTGACCAATGCCATTCAATGAATTACCTATGCTAAGGTTAGCTCAATCCCTGTTAGAAATACCTCTCTACTTCTTGTCCACTATTCTTGTGCAGTCATTTTCTTTAAATAATAATTACTTAATTCAAAATCAATAAACCCTCCATAAACAATTGATAAAGATGAAATAGAAGAATCCAAACACTAGATTACCAGCCCTTGGTCAATGTAAGTTTGGTACTGCACAATCTTCTTCTCAACCTCCACAATAAGCAGCCTTCTCTGAATACGAGCAATTCTTCCCCTTCCTTCAGCTCTGGTATCCTGATGTAGTCAAGTAAAAATTAGAGTGAGCAATAAAACAGGAAACAAGCAAGGCATTCTAGCAACAAGATGTTCCCATGAGCTGTATCACTAATCCCAGTGCATCAAATAAACATCTATTTTCATGTGTCTGCTATTAGATTGCTGCAGGAATGGCTAAGTCTAGAAGTGTAAGCAAAAAACTTAAGAGAAAAGGTTTTGAATATCAGTAAGTAATATAGGTGCCAATGGAGAAAAATTACATAATGAAATGAACATTCCCATGCTCAGTTCAAGAATAGTTTAATTCAGGCCCAGATCATGACTATCCCCTAAGGCAGTGTAGAAATGAAGCTGACATCATACTCCTTACAAATGCAGATAACTTAGGCATGACTTTTGAATCAGGCAAGATACTTGATGTGCTAGAATCCAGAAACATTTACCCAACATTATACTCGCAAGAAAGCATATCCTCAGTATACAAACGCAGTCAGACCACCGCCATCTCACCAAATACATGCCAGAAGAGGCACATAATTCAGTAAAGAGCTATCTTTCATTGAAGTCATTCCCCAATATTCATGACTTAAATGTCTCAATAAAATATTTTTGTTTTTAAAATCCAATAATGAAACAACTAAAATGATGCGGAAGTGTGGCATTTATCTCAACATGCAGTACATTTTATCCTTCATCATATACTTATAGCCACAAAGTGTTTTTTTTTTTCTTGCTTCTTTCAATCAAAGTGCAGTCAGTTGTCAGGTGATACATAGACAAACCTGTTTATAACTCAGAGAAACATTTACAGGAAGAGTTCCCAACATACTCTATGAGATCAAGAGATGAACATCTTCCACTCCTTACCTGTTTTAACCATGAACGTACCAACCCAAGCAGAACAAGAAAGAGAAAGAATGCGGGTAAGGCAGCCAAAACAGCAAAGTTTATTTCATTTGCCCTGAGAATCTGATCCAATTCAAGCATTGCCCTGTTCAAACAAGCATATTTAGGAAGTAAACAATGACACAAACTAGTATGTTACTGAAATTTAATTAACTACACAGAGGTAACAGTTCATTGAACTCACGTCTCGATATCCAGTTTTAACTTCTGAACCTGTAATCCAAATATCAGATAATCAGAAACTATAGGCAACAAACATGTAATAAAAGTGGTATGTGCTACCTGGATGAGCAAAGCACGAGCGAGCTCTCCACTTAGAAGATTTTGAATAGGATGCAACAATTCCTTTTCGTACCTGTATATATGCAAACGAATTAGATGCATCTCAGAATATAAATTCAACAAAACTAGCAGTATCTACGTAAATCAGTTAGAACTGTATGCCAAAGTAGAAAAAAAAAGGCATGAAATCCGAGATTTTCATTGATGTCAAATGTCTCTGATACTAATTAATAAACAAAGTTAAAGAAGTCAACATATGTTCATCCAAAATATTAATCTCAATTTCCTCTTCAGCATTCATATAGCTGAAAGTAGTTTTTATGTATTTTTTCCTCCTGTTGGCTCCAGCAATTTAGTTTTCTGCAAAATGTTTTGAGGATGTTGTTTGCTTGTCAGTTCATATCATCATACCAATTTGCTCAACCTGGCAGACTCCCAGAATTCATATAGGAGGACCTTAGGTTCTTTCCTGCACCTCCACCTTTTCCTATAGCCCCTTCTATTGTGCTTCTTCTTAAAACTCCTGAAATGTATTATTGGCTATGTTTTCTTGTTAAAAGACTATAAAATTTGCTATTATAGAGATGTCCTGAAAGCTGTTCTCACTCATCGTAAGCCCCACATCAGATAAAGGACAAACAAGGAAATCCCACCTGGCCATAACTATTTCAAGCATTTCCTGGTCTGATGCATTCTCTGGGAACTTTTGACCCTTAGTCTGCTCACTGAAAGCCAGCAACATTCTGCATACCAATAATGTATATCATTAGGTCAAAGGCGAATGCAATACAATGGAAAAAAATATTTGATCTCAAATCAGAGATAAGTTATCACTGAAATTACACAAGATCATTCATTATTGAGATTAAAAATTATATTTATATAGAACAAGAATCCTTCAGAGGCAAAGAGCCACATGCACTTGAGGGCAGCAACAAAGATCAGAAAAAGAAGCATTGGAAAGATCAAGATGATAGTCAAAACTAGAACCATAGTTATTGCCACAGGCAAAAGATAAAAATTTAAAAAAAAAAAAAAAATCATGTGCTTAGGCATTGCACCTTTCCTATACATTTAGGAACTTTTTTTAAAAAAAATAGATATACATATTTTGATACTTTTTTCTTTTTCTCTTGATCAGATACACATATTTTGATACTTAAGCCACAAGGTCTATGAATTGACTGCTTAGAATATCACTTTTTCTCAGGTTCCTACCCCTTCCACCCTGAAATTGCCTCAATAAGCTACAGTTATGAAAATCTATAGAACCACAACTGATCCTATCACTAAACAAAAGAAATGAATAAAACAAAGAAATATGAAGATAATTTATGAAAAACTGATAAAATGCCCCAAAATACCATGAAACTCCCAGTAGGTTATCTCTCTAGAAGGATCCAATTTCTTTTACTTGATATTGCAAGAAATTGAAACAAGTTGACAAGCTTCAAACAGATGGAAACTTGCTACAAAGATAACTGTTTGAATGAAACGGATAATCTACTTCAAGATATTGGTAAAAACCTCATCATTTACCCAAGCTCTATTGCCACCTTGAGAACTCGAATTTATATTTCCGATACTTCCCTGATTACAAGGATATATCTGACTAATTCCTATTACATCTCTACTTTTTCAACCATACTTCATTTCCAGTTCTACAAGGAAGGAGGTGGAAAGCAAAAAAGAAAACGATTGTCTACACTTAGGATATTATTTTTATCACAATTTAGCAGGTATGTAATTGCATCTACTTTTGCATCAGGATGTAGCAGATACGCACCAGGGTCTCTCACACATCATCGTGCTGCAATCTAAACATCTATTTCAGTACTGACTTTGAACAAGATAGTTAACCTTATGATACTTTAGGTAAATTCGCTTTAATGTATAAACTGAATGCCTTGACAATCCCAAGACAATGTAGTTACAGGTTAAGAAAGTCAAGATAGGCATGAAAAGAATATAAAGGGGATTGCAAGAAAGGAAGAAAAGAACAACAATAGAAAAATCATGCAGAGTTTAACCTGTGTAGGGAGTTGTGAGTTATCTGTACTTCCTCATTGTTCATTACACCTTTGTGCCTCTTCCGAAATGTCTCAAAAAGCTCATCTCTAATAGACAGAAGCTGATCATAAATCATGTTAAGAATTTCTCTCCAGCTTTAATCATAAGATGATGAACAAAAGATATTAAAAGCAACACAAAAACTTGGCCAGAGGCCACTAAGTAATAGTTTAGAGATATTCATATGTGGTAAGAGATCAAATACCATCTAAATCAATTACGCCTACTAAAAACTAATGTTTAGGTACGAGCACATGAATTATTCCCTCCAAGATAGCATCAAAACCAGTGAGAAGCAACAAAAAGACTTCCTATCATCACTCTGATAGCCCCCGCTAACTGACACAAGAACCTGCAGAAAAAATGTTCTACCCAACACATACCAGAAAAAAATGTGTAAAGAACTACAAATTCGGCATAAGATTCAATCAACTCAACCAGTATTTATCCATCAATACTGCTTCAGTATTCAAATCTGTTTCCAGAAAAAGATCACAGCCAATTCCTGTAATCTCAAGGAAGAAATAGAGCAGAGAGAGGGGAAGGAAAAGTTGGGTATTCGACAGACCCAGTGCTCTCCTGTACTCAGCACATTCCACAATCTTGATTGCCCCCCTCAACCCAACCCCTGGTCACTTGTATCAAGAAATTGTTATAACCGAATTTGCAACCCATAAAAAATATAAAAGACTAAAACACCCTCAGACAGATACAAAGAAACTAACTCATCATATTTTCCTTTTTTCCCTACCTCACGAGGTGAATCCCGCTGGGGGTTTATCACACTCCAAGGCACTCCTAAAAAATTTAAGGACATTACATATTCATGTAACATTCTTATTGCCAACAGATAAAAACCTTCAAATGGATCACTCACACCTCATTGATCCAGTTTCCTCTAAGATTTAAACATGAGTAGGTGTATCAAGATAGTACATGTAACTTGGGTAAAATCAATAATACAAAGCATGCGCCAAGGGTCAAATGAGATTATGGTAAATATTTCTATATGACCACATAAATGAATAGCAATACATTAGTGTCAGAATTATTAGTGCTGTACCTCACGAGTTTCATTAAATAGTTACAGTTGCAATACCATGGCAAGAAAATTTCAGGTTAGCAGTCATGCTGTTCAAAGTCAGTTAGCATTAAGGTTTTTATGAAGTCATTGTAGCACTACCGAGCAAAAGATACTTCTTCCAGAAGTTTAGGTTTAGTTGAGAATTTTCCTTCTTTTTCTAATGTAGAATTTGATTGACGATATATACAATTCCGCCATCTTTATGTGGATAAGAAACCCATAATAAAGATCATAGTAACCTTCTTGAAAGGAGAAATAATTCTGTTGGGAAATTGTTAGGCCTGAGCTTTATTTACGTGATGTTGACAAAATTATCACCTCATCTTTGCTTATTTGCAGCCACCATACTTTTTTTTTTTCAGTTTTTTCTTTTTCTTTTTCAGTAGTTTCATCTTCTGTCATGTTCATTGGGCCCATGCAATACATTGTTTCACAGTATCAAATAAAAGGCAATCTTAATGCTAAGAACATCCCTTCAAACTCTCACATGCTTCTGGAAAGCAAAAATGAACTAAGGCAAGCATTGAACATGTCAAACCACAACACAGAAATTGGGAGCACTGAATTGAAACATAAACCATGGGAACAAAGGTAAATAAATATGGCAATTCTTGTGAGTAAACCAGGGACTGATGATATATATATATATATATATATATATATATATATATATATATATATTCTTTTCTAAAAATCTGGCATGCAATCATATAAAAATGAGAACATTGTTAAGGATACATTCAATTATTGTTCTCGTGATGACTGACATCCCAGCAGTGGCACCACGTTGTTTGCATATGTGTACCAATTATGCAGTTGCCAATGAGAATAATTGGTTGGTTTATGTGTGGCACCTAAGAATATCTAAACAAGTTATCAAAATCTGTTACTTTTTTGCCATACAGTTTCTTTTTCAAAATCTTTAATTCAAGGGAAGTCATAAACCTCTTATCATCAAGTATAACAGAAGACAAAATATCTGCAAGTTATTGAACTTAGCGATGACAGAAGCAAATTAGAATATACCGGTTGCTCCACATGGTCACTGAAGAAGCTAACAGTTGCTTCCTTTGCTTCATGAATCCAATTGTCAATATCAGAACTACCCATCAAGCTACTATGCTGTAGGAGCCACATAGAACAAACGGAAAGTCCAACTGCACCACAAGTATAGCGGATCCAGTATAAGGTTACTTTTCTTGGTTTTCGATGCTTGACAACCTAAGAGAAAAATAATGCAAGTATGGAACATATCAGTCAACATTAATTGATCAAATTCAAAAAGAATCGTGTCATACTAATTCTGTCAATTAATAAAATATTGATCAGACATTAAAAAGATTGAATCTCTTACCATAAGAGATAAATATGAGTTCAGTTTATTAAGATTTTTATAAACCAAATTGATAGAGTCTTTAAGTTCACATTCTGTCCACTGAGAACCTTCTTGATTAATTTCTGGCAGTCTCTCAAACATTAGAGGACATGAATAGCTACCATCAACAGAAGAATCAGTCTGCAAAGCATAGCCCAGAAAAATAAACGAAAGAAAATGGAATCAAAAAACAAACATAACAAGCTAATAAGCATGAAATTAATGGCAGAGCAAGTTAATATCATAAAAAATGATGGTCAAATATTAGTGCACGATATATGCTATTACACTTACCTGACGCATTGCATGAAGATGGCCAATAGATGCCTCCAAGTTCAAAAATAAACCATTAATAAGTACCAACAGAGAAGGAAACATTTTCTCTGGATCCTTAACTAACTCTTCTCCATATCGGTCTACTTCCACATAAATCTAGACAAAAGATGGAAACATCAGGTCATGACTATTCACACATGCCTCAAATAACAAGGGCATTATATGCAGTAACAACAGTAAAGAATATGGACAAAATCGATGTCTCCACCAAATACATAGAACTGAAAAGAGACACGCTAAGGAAGGGGAGGGACGGATGGTGGGACACAGACACAGACACATGCACAAGGAGGAAAAGAGCTCAAATGTAACTAAAGTCTAATCCACTCTAACAGTCAAGGTGTGAGCTAACTGCTGGAATGTGAATGTGATTCCCATTCAACCATACATTCTCTGCACTGATATTTGATTAGCATATACATTCTCTCATGTTATTCACTGATATGAAAATGACAGTACAAAAATGAAATTTTAACTGGATCACAAAAGTTTTACTACTTTGTTTATATGGTAAATTCCATGCCGAGAAACATTTGTGCACAGGATTGAAGATGCTTCTACCACACTCTATTTATCTGTGGGGCATAAGCAAGGATGGTTAAAAATGCCAAATGTTGATATTATTCCTTAGCAAAAATTTTAACTTTCAACTTAACTAAAATGATAGAGAAAGATATAGTCTACTGCATCTGACCAACAGATGTACATTTAAGTTAGAAATCATATCATGAGGGCAATCCCCCTGCTGCACTAACAGACAATTTCAGCTACATTATTGCAGTGGCTTTGCAGTAGCGGTTACACACACTAGAACCGAAATTACAATGTCACGGAAGGCAGGAAATGCTAAAAAAATATCATTTCAATTTCTCTTGAAAGTCCAGCCAAGTATCACAAGGCAACCTCAATTCTCATGGCAAACCCCCAATTTCAAGAGCAAACTTACTCATAAAATAGGCCAAGGTTGGCAAGTCCAAGAAACAAAAAAGGAGAGACAGAGAGAAGATGCTTGACAAGTAGAATGCACAAGGAATTACTAATGATCTCATAGAGAGAATGGTCCCCCAAGAAGAAGAGGCAAGAGCATGACATGAGATGATTGGTGGCAAAATATGACAAACTTCATAATGAAAAAGCAAAAGAAAACCATTTTCAGGCAAACCTGAGCCAGAAATGTAGCAAGTGAACATCTCAAGGCAGTCAAAACAGCTATCCTCTCATAAATGTAATCAGAGGCAGATTGGCAAAGATGCTGCAATGCAGAACCCTCAGCAGCACATTCTCGTACGAACTTAACTGCTCCATCAACAAAAGCCTGAGGCCCTCTCTCAAAAAGCATGAAGTAGGCTTTTCGAGTATTAGATCCCTGAGATTAAGAGAGTGAAATATTTAGAACAGATAAAGAAACCTGAAATGGATAAGGACAAAATCATACCGTAGGTCAACCTGAAATAAACAAGAAAATATCTGCCAACAAGAAAATGTTATTCATTGACCTCAGCTCTAGACTGCCAAAACTGCAAATTCTTCTGGATATTGCGCAAATTAGAGAAAATGTGCTCCATTACATCGTTCAAAACATCATAGACACTAGATGCTTCTGTCAGAACCCTGCATGTTGCTCAAAGAAATTAAAGTTACTGAAAGATTAAACTAAATCCAATGAACATCCTCACTAGAATATTGAATGTGACAGGAAATAAATATATGGTAAGGAGTATGTACAGCCCCTATTCCCCTCCTAGAAAAATGAAAAACACAGATTCACTGCCTTGAGGAACAATAAGAAAGCCTGGAAACAATGGGCCTTCTGTTGCTCCCAAAATATAATTAACACAAGCATGAAAGTCAAGCAAATGGAATGATGAATTTAGAACAGAAACCAGTAAAGGAACCAGGAAAACATGGGTTGCATGGGATACCAAGACACCCATTATCACGAGACGACTACTGAAACAAAAAGAAAGGAAAACGTAGTAAGGAGATCGTACACATAAGAGTCCAGCGAACTGGAGGGCAGAGGCAAAGGGAGAGAGGGCCTTCGTTTGCGAGGTGCTGTTTGGCGACAGAGACTTGAGATTTTGATGAGAAAATTGGCATCAGAGGAAGGAAAGAAAGTGGTGAGCCGCTTCCAGAGATAATTGGAGTAGAATGACATTAGGGTTTTAACGCCCACCGATTGTTCGTCTTTGGGAGGCTGAGCTTCCATGTTCAGGTCGACTGCTTCTGGTCCCAAAATCGAAGTCAGTAGGTTTCCGCTGGAAATGACTGCATTGTAGGCATTTGAATATTTGAATTTGGCCCTTCTTCGCTTCTTTTGCTATTTTCTTTCTTTTTTAGGATTAACTTACCAGGACAGTAATTTCATTGCCTAGCTTTCTCAATAGAGGTAATTACGGTCCTATTCAAATCGATAAATTAAATTATAATCATTATATTTTAAATTAAATCAAAATTGATATAACCGACTTCGATTTAAAAATAAAATTATTTTAAAAATAATTTGATTATAATTTATGTAAAATTTGAATTTGAACCGAAACTTATGGTTCAAAATCGATGATTTCGATTTAATTTTTAATTAAATTAATTTTTAAAATATTAAAAAAATTAATTTTAAAAATTCTTAAAAATTAATTTTAAAAATAATTTTAATTTTAAAAAATTTATTTTAATAAAAATATTTATTTTTATTTTTAATTTTTTTAAAAGTTTATAATTTAAATTTAAATTTTAAAAAAAATTTACATAATTACACTAGTGTAAGAGAATGAGATTTTTTTTCTTACAAAATTGTATTCTTCCTCTTACACTAATGTAAAAGTGAGGTAACCATTTTGTTACACTATAAAAATTCTTTTACATAATTACATTAGTGTAAAAGAAAGAAAGATTCTTTCTTTTATACTAGTAAAATTGAGATGGGGTCACCTCAATTTTATTTATCAAAAAGAAAGAGAATAATATAAGATGAAGAATCTCTTTCTCTTCCACTACTTTACTATTAGGTTAAATCTTATTGAGAGAAATGGAATCTCTTTCACTCATTGAAAATTTAAAAAATAAATTTGAATTTGAATTTATTTTTGAATTATTTTTTATTAATTTTCATCTATAAATACTCAATTTTCTTCTCTTTTTTTTCACACAATTCTCATTCACTTATTTGATTATTTCATTTATTTCTATTCTTAATTACATTTTACTTATTTTAATTCTTTTAATTTTTTTTAATTTATTTAATTATTTATTTTTAATTATTTTAATTCTTTATCATTAATTCATTCATTTATTTTATTCACTTTCTCAATTATTATATATTTTTTTAGTTTTTATTTTTAAGTTCTTTTTTATCATTATTATTTTTTATAATCAATTATTTTATTTTTTATCAATTATTTTTTTAATGGCAAGCAGTGGTTCTTTAAAAAAATCTATCTCTTCTAAAAAGAAAGATGTTATAGTTAATGAAAATATGCATCTCGATACTAATGCTTATTATGAATTTCTTCAACATCAATCTTTTGTTGAAGAAACAAACCAATCATCCTTTTAGAATTTATAAACCAAATTCCGAAAGTCAATCTGTTTCAATTCCTCCTCATCTTGATATTCAAATTCTTGATAAAAACATTGAAGAAATTCAAGAAAAACGAAAAAAAATTTGATTTGTTCGAAATTCATATGAAAAAGGTAGACAAATCGGATGGAACAAAGGTAGTTGTTTGTAATTATTGTTCAAAAGAATTTAAATTGTCAAAATCTAGAGGATATGGCATATATCGAAGGCATATTGATAACAAACATCCTACAGAAGCTGCAAAATCAAAATCATATGGTCAACAACAAATAGTAAGGTATGGTTTTTCTAATAATTAATTATTTAATTATACAGATATAAATAATAAAGAAGAATTAGCATAGATGGTTGTTGTTGAGCACTTATCTTTTAGCTTTGGTGAAAAAGGTGGTTTTATTAATTATTGTAAAAAAGTATTAAATCCTACTACATGTCGTGTTCCTAGATCTACTCTCACACGTACGCTTTTTGATCAAAAGATTTAATCAAATATTTTAAAAATTATCAAGGTCGTGTTTTTGTATGTGCCGATATATGGAGTGATCATTGGCAAATACATTCTTACATGAGTTTAACTTGTCGTTACATGGATAATGATTGGACAATACAAAAATAAATTCTTGCATTTAGAATTTTTGATGAGGCTCACACTGCTGATAATATATATCTAATGCTTAAAAGTATTTTTGAAGAGTATAAAATTGATAATAAAATTTTTGCAATTGGTTTTGATAATACTTCTAATGATACTGCAGCTATTCCTCAGTTAATAATTTTATGTAATCTTTACTTTGGTGGTCGATTTTTTCATGAAAGATGTGCTTGTCATGTTTTAAATTTATGTGTTCAAAATGGGTTAAAATTACTTAATTATGCTATCGTACCTATTAGAGAAGCATTGCATTATTTATGAAAACATCTAAAAACAATGAAAGCATGAGCTAAATTTTGTGTTAGTCGTGCTATGCATCCCATAAAATTTTCGTATGATATTCCTACTCGTTGGAATTCTACATATAAATTACTTTGTGAAAGTGATGCATATAAAGAATTACTATGTGATTTTATGCGATATAATGTTAGTATTATTATTCTTCATCCTCAACAATGGAATATGTATTCAAAAATTTGCCAACTCTTAGAAGTTTTTAATGATGCTACTAATTCTTTGTCAGGTATATGTTATCCTACTACTAATTTATTTATTATTGAGGCTATTAATATTGTTGCTTAATTTGAGGAATGTGATAAAGATGAAGAATTACTTAATTGCATTCAAGTTATGAAAGATAAATGGTTATAGTATTATTTTAATATTCCAATTATAATATTTGCTTGGGTTAGTATTTGATCCACGTTATAAATTAGTTCATTTGAATGAATATTTAACTTGTTATTATAATTGTTTACAAATAGATGTAGATATTTAACTTGTTATTAAAAATTTATTTTATTCAATATATAATGAATATCATAGACTTTATGATCAATATGATAGTATTAATGTTACAGAAATTGATAATTCATCTCAAATTTCATCATCAAAAGTTGGTAAGGAGTATCAATTATTGTTTCAAAATACAAAAAAAATTACGAGGTTCATTTTCATTAAGCTCAAATTCTGAGCTTGAGAATTATTTAACAACTTCTTTTGAATTTGTTGATGAAGATAATGATTTCAATATTCTACAATGGTGGAAATAACATAAAAGATATTTTCCAATTTTGGCTATTATAGCCAAGCAAATTCTTGCAACACCGGTTTTTACAGTTGCTATGGAATAAGAGTTTAGTACTGGTGGAAATATATTGGATCAAAGGCGCTCATATATGAGTTCGGATTCAATTCAAGCCCAAGTTTGTCTTGATGACAGGACAAAAGTACAATTTCAACAACAAAAAATAGATCAAGAATTAAATTATGATTTGTTGAAAAATGAACATACTACCAAAGGCACTGACAGTGATTGGTGAATATCCCAATTTTCAAAAGGTAAGAGAACTACGTGGACTTTGATTCCTCTAACATAAAGGGATACGTAGGCAACTTAATTTTGGTAAAAATTAAGTGCAAGTCCAATTTAAATTATTTATTTTTTAATTAGCTATTTAATTTAACTTTATTAAATTAGGTATTTTTATTTTATAAAAATATATCTTCATTAGATTAAGTATCTTTATTAAATTAGCTACTTAATTTGGTTCAAGTGTGTGTGAACCGAAATTTGAACTTATTTTAAACCAAACTTGAACTGAATCGAAACCTAAACCTATTTTGAACCATCCTTGAACCAAATGTGAACCGAACCGAAATTTAAACCGAACTTAAACTTGAACCTGAACCTGAACCGCTTATGAACCGAAACCAAACCTGAACCTGAATCACTTATAAACCAAAACCTAAACCACTTTTGAACCAAACTTTAACTAGAACTGCAGTTTAACGGTTCAGGTTTCGGTTCATCCTAACCTTGAATCTTGAACCAACAATTTGAAACTGAAACCGACCCTAACTTGAACCGCGATCAGGTCTAATTCCCAGTGTATAATTCCAAACTAAATAATGGATTCATAATTTTATTATATTTTATATTAGTATTTGTAGATTTTTCTTTCTAGAATTTGAAAAGGAAATTAAAAGATACTGAGGTGAAGAAAATTTCTCTTCCAATTAAAGATTTTAAAATGGGTAAAGTACCTAAAAAAAATTTTATCACTTGATAATTTTGCACTTTTTTTAAAAATAATTCTAATTTTTTTTACAAGCGTAATTTTTTAAAGGAATTTATCGAAATTGACTTCACAATGTTATTTTTTATTAACTTATTTTTTAATTTTATATATTATATACCGTGAAAATTATCCAAAAACACTTTTCATATATAAATCTAATGCAAATATTATATATTCTTTAATTTCTTGCTTTTTGACGTCATTTTGTGATGATTACAAAGTGTCAAAAAAAAAAAACCAAAATCAATACTAATTTTCTTTTTCTTTTCTTTTCTTCACTTCTCTTAGCCATCTTTCATTTACAAGATACACATTTTTGAAATAAATTTACTTAAGAGAGAGCGATTATTCATAATTATTTTATGATCTAAAGCTAACAAATTATATATAAAAGTGATAACTTTTATTTTTAATGAAAACTATAAAGCATTGAGAAATCTAGATTTTATTTTGTTTTTGAATTTTACACATGTTGTTCTGGGTTTTGTATACATTATTTTAGATTTTGTAGGTGACGATCGACTACTCATGATGGTAACTTTTTATTGCTTAAACAAAGTTTTATTTGAAAATTTTGGATGAGTCACTGTTTGATAAGTAAAGAATCAAAAATTGATTATCTTGACACAAGATTTAGAGAATCAGGCAACAGTAAATCAAGTTTCTTACTTCGTAACTTTTTTCTCCATTTCAAGAACAAGCTAATGACCTTATTTGCTCTGTATAACCTTGATATAATGGGCTCCGTGTATAGTAAGTTTCATATACCCTTAACAAGATATGCTTAAATATCTGTAAAAAAATAAGTATCAAAATAAATATAGAGTAATGCTGACACCCATATGAAAGCTTTAAAGGTTACTTGGAGCCTACTGTGAAAGCTTACATAGAACCTAGTGTGAAAGACTACTATAAAAGGTTACACATAACTTGCTGTTAAAGGTTCCATAAAGTCTACTATAAAAGGTTGCATGGAGCCTACTATAAAATGTTACATGAAGCTTTAAGGTTACACGAAACCTATATTAAAGGTTACATGAATCCTTCATTTTTAAGTTATGCAAAGCCTTATGTTTTCAGGTTACATAAAGATTTTTTTTTTCAAGTTATAGGAAGCCTTTGTTTTTCAGTTATATGAACACTATATATTCAAAAGATTACATGGAGAATGGTTACGGATTCATATTATTCAAGTTCTTGAAAATCTTTCTCAAATTCTTGTTTATCACATTCAAAAGTAAACAAAAAGGCATGACAATGACCACTATATCTTCCTCTCTAACCCAAAAAATAAAAAATAGAAACCGATTGTGAAAAATCAGTATGATTTCACATTTGTCACTTATTCACTAATTAAGTAATAATCGACTATATTAGCAACTTGAGATTCAAAATTAAAGAAAATTTGAAGATAATCCCAAAGGTTGAAGAGAGAAAATGAGTATAATTTGTGTGATACAAAATGAAAAAAAGATACTATAGATAGAGAAAGTTTCTAGGGAAGAAGAAGACATTTCATTCAAATTAATGACCTTTTTTTTTTTATATAAATAAACTTGTCCTTGCATATCCATTTTTATCCTAAAAATATGAAAAGGTAAAAAAGAATCAAATTAATAAAATTGAACATTTTTCACCAAAGGCCATTTTTTAAGGCCAAAAGAACGTTCTTCTTTTTAAAATAAAACTTTTTTTTTTATTTTTTCATTTTCATATTTTTATTCCTATTTCTTATATTGAATGATTTTTTTAGAGTAAATATAACACAATTAAAATATCAACCTCATTGATCAAAACTAAAAGGAGATACCAAGATGTGTTGCAAATATTATTTCTAGAAAACAGTTACAAAATGATGGTCATGTTTTCTATTTTTTTATTGTTTTAGGATAAGAAGACTACTGGTGTGGCAAGTGAAGCTGATGACATTTATGTGGTGGACCAACAAGTAAATGTATTGATTCTTGGTCATGTAGGTAAACTAACTTAATTGCTTACAAATAACAACTTAAAGCTCTTTGTGGATAATGAGAGAATGAGCAACAAATTAAGAGACAAATAAAGTATTATGAGTAAATAAGGTTGGACTTTATATCTTAGAGATAGGCAAATCATTTTTGTAAGAAATTGTGAAGATATTAATTAACAATGTTGATCAAAGTAAGTTGTTGGACTATTGTTATAAGCTTTCCTTGTGCTTTTCGTGTATTTAGTAATCTTTTCGTGGTCGTTTCTTTGAGACCTTGCTGTAACTGTAGGCACTTAATGGAATCACGTAAATAAGTTACGTTTGTTTCTTTGAATGGTGATCTTGCTACATTTCTTTAACGAGTTCCCACATGACAAAGGGATTTGAGACAAACCTGAATGTGGCTATGTCCCAATTTGGGATGAAATTTTGAAGAGTCGATGCTAGTAATAGAATAGGTTGAATTGCAAGTAAAGGCATCTTGAGCTTTTTGCTAAGCTTTTCTTTGGAATTAGAAAAGCTCAACTGCCTCATGGAAAGCTTTTTCTTGAAATGCAAGCAAAAGGAGTTCAGTCATTTTAGATTTCTCAGCAATGACCTCGGAAACAGTCCTCTTAGCTATGTTAGCTACGTCAAAAAGCTTTTTCTTATTGGTTCTAATTTGCATTCTAGGTTAATCTCGATATACACAAGATTAATGGTTATTGAGCTCATAAGATAAAAATTAAAACAAATACATAGAAAATACATAAGACAAACTTAAGGATGAGCTACTAGAGAGCTCACTAGTATTGAAAATCAAGGTCTAAGATAGAAGTAAGGGGTCTACTATCAAGAGGCTTAAGGTTGGGAGCAGGGACTGTGTTAAGTCTACGTTGATGACTAAAAATGTGGATGAACTCAAACAGAGCTTAAAATCAGAGGATTTGAACTCACTAGATAAGTCATCCTTGGTGTCATCATTTGATGAGCCCTCCTCAGAAGGTTTGGACTTATCTATCTATTAGATCCTATCTTTGGTGAAATATTAATCGAGGTTAAGCTCTAAGCTATGAGTGACATGGTAGATCTTAATAAAGGTATATGGGAAATATAAATTTCTTTTAAATTTTCTATGAAGAATTTTTTAGGTGTTTAACTTCAGCTGAATCACCTCGTAATAGCTAAAAATGATTGGTATTCCAATCATTATTACTTCTAAGCAAACTGTTCCTATCTCTCCTAAAAACAGGGGATGTTTATTACTAAAATAACAGATTTGTTAATTTATTCGTAGCTTATAGTTCTTATGCTTGAGGTCAAAGAGTTTAAAAAAAAAAGTATGCTAAGAACTTGCACATTAATTCTAAGCACCTTGCGACAAAGGCCACAAGATTCTCTAGGCATTAAGGACAATTTGTAAGGGTGAAAGTATTAAGCATCCAAAGATAGAAAGGAAAAAAGGATAAAGGGACAGGCACCGCTCACTAATAAAGCATCTCTTTCACGCATAATGTGAAATATGTCGTATAGTTATAAAGAAATCGATTTTGAGGGATCTAACATTGCAAAACTAGACCAAGCTCTCTTAACATACCCTAACAATATCTGCTTGCTAGGTAAGGATTGCCCTCACTTTATATATTGGATCATTACAATATGGCCAACCAATGTGGGACTATAATACATGCCCCTCATACACAATATGAATCATACCATACAAATGTGAAAAAATTGACTTTAGGGAACCAAACATTGTAAAACTAGACTAAGCTCTAATACTATATTAAAGAGGATATTAGACCTAACATACCCTAATAAAATCGGCTTACTGGTAAGAGTTACCCTCAGTTTATATATTAGATCATTGCAATATGATTAGCTAATATAGGACTCTAATGCAAGTAGTCTTAATACAGCATGATGGTGCTCAAACGAAGAGTTTGGGTCTCTTATTAACTTAGAGAAAGGTTAGGGTAATAGAGTCTAGTATTTTATAAGCTTAACTAATTTTATTGAGATCGAGCTTAGTAAAAAATGAAGCTTTAAAATCAACTATTAAAAGAAAAAAAATTGAAGAAAATAACTAGAAAACTTACTAAAAAAGGACATAAGAAGTTGTAGCAAAAGCACCAATAGGTTTATGTGCTAATTGAAAGCAATAGTGGAGGTTATGAATCTTTTCAGAATAATTGAAGGCAAAAAATGAACAAGATAGGGAATGGAGTTCATATAAGGACTGTATAAAAGGTATAATGGTCTTTTGGGTATGAATCTAAACTACCAGTTACAAAATCAACTGTTAGGAAAAATCAAAGTGGGATATGCTGACTTGGATGGTTGAACTGGAGTATAGACCCAACAACTTAGCTAAAGTGGACTTTTAACCCAAAATTAGAAAATGGATTCATGACCTAACTAGGCTTAAGAAACACAAATCTTGATTTGGAAACTTGGTTGATTAACCTAAACAGCTAAACTGACTTATTGAACTTGTTCTGATGTGTAAGTTAATGAATCTCTTATCCAGCACTGACCCACCTTCTATAAATAGCTTTAACATATTGAAGGGGACGAAGAGAGGTATAGAAGAATTGACATTGTGAGAGCAAAATTCTGAGATTTTCTATTTATAGATCCTTTATCAAACATTTTTGTCCAAATTAGTACAGCTTTTAGTTTAATTTTGTAAAAGATCACTTGTTCAATCTAGAGAAGCACCTGTTCATCGTATTAGCAAGTATAAATCATGATATTTCCTTGTAAATTTGTTAATTTTTTTTCTAAATTGTTGTATGAAAAATGTTCAAAAATGAAGAAAGGTTTAAATTATACCGTTGCAATGCTCAAATTTCCTTGTTTTTACACGTGAATATAATTTTGTGCGGATCTATAGTTTAATTTACTACCTACATGATTCTTGAAAAAAAAAAAAAAGATCTATATCTTAGCTAGAGGTGGTTTAGTGCCTCTATTGTAAGATTATCAAATCTAAAGTAAAAGAAAAGTGCATAATGTATGTTTAGTAGAAAACATATCTGTAATTAGAAAAATTATAGTGTGAATGAGCTCCACTTAGCTCTCAAGATTATTGAATGAGTTTAGAGGTTTTATGCAAATACAATAGTTAATTGGTAAGATAATTATGTTGTTAGTCAGTTTGGGAGAATATAAACAAGATTATTTTTGCAAAAAGAAAAAATAGTAAATAGTAGAAAAGTTAATACGAGTTTAGAAAAAGATCATTTCTGACCTTCACTTTTTTATTGCAAAGTTCTATTATAAAATTAAAATTCAATATAGATGGAGGAGGATAAGGGAAAATTGTGAAACATTCTGTAATATCATCCCTAGAAAGTGATCAATTCAGTCTAACTAGTAAGGTCAGTCTAGCCTTAGAGTTCATCCCAATAAGTTAGTCCGAAGAATTGAGTTAGTATCAAGTTCTTAAATGCTTATATGATATTTATTTCATTCACGATGATGTTATGATCCATGTTTAAGGATTTTAGAATATATTTCTTACATATTTTAGCATTTTTCATGATTTAATCCTTATTTCCTTTGGAAAAGAATAATAAAATAATTATGAAGTTCTTATCTTCTTAAAAGGAAACATTTTGGAGTATGAAAGATAGAACAAGTGTGAACTCCTTGTATTATTAAAATTTGTTTCTTAAGCATGCATCAGATTCAAAATTTTGAAACCTAGTCATTTTTGAAATAATTTAGAAAACAAAGCAACTCTTACTATCACAGTATTTAGGGGCACTCATTCTTACTTGACATAACCTATTCTCGAACTTAGTTTCTTTGAAAACATAGAAAGATTAGTTTGCCAATATTTTCAATGGTAACCATCTGCAGCTTAAACGATTAGTGACAACTTCAAGGTTTTTTATCATGCTAAAGGTTTTTTTAGCTGAAAACCTAGATGTGACAATCATGTCGTGAGCCAATATGTCTAGACATTCCAATATAGGCTTCATTATGTGATTGTGTTAAAGTGGCTTGACAATCACAATGGATAAATATTGTTAAGAAAAGGTGGATTAATGACGAAGGCATTTTTTCTCTTTGTATGATTCAGAATGGGCAAAGAAAAAAATATATAAAATATTTAAAAGAAAGCAAATTTGCTTTAATATTATGAATACTTAGTCCTTTACATAAATAAGGTAAAAAGGAGTTAAAATATAGGAGTATTCCTAAACAACTCATTCTAAGATAGTTTCTTTGGAAAATATATCACTTTTTGCTGCCATCTTTATAACTTTAGGATTTTATAAGGTCAAAATCATGTGTGAAGGATGCATACCTTCAAATTGAAGTTTAAGGAGAATTGGGCGACCAATTTTAATTGTGCTTCTCAATACCTTGATGTTTCCTTCCATCAATTAAATACTATAGTAGAGAACCCTCAATATTTGGAGCTTTCTTTCCCTTATTTATGTAACCACTTAACCATAACTAGATAAAATTGAATGGATATATAAATACTTAATTTGTGAAGTAACTAAGTATGATAAAAAAGATTGAATGCCATTTAACTAAAGCATAAAGGGATCAGATTAAAAAATAGATGACTTAGTCAATTTTTCTTATTATGTGAGATTGCCTTGTTATGAAAGACCTATGGTGAACCATTGGCATAACATTCTAAACAAAATGTCTGTTTTTCTTCTTTATAGTAGTGAAAGTGTTTCATTGTGATTATAAGCATAATTGAGGAGCAAATAAGCTCATTTGAAGATTTGCAACATTAACTCTTGATAAAAACATATAAGACAAGTGTTTCTTTCCTTCATTTTGAGGGTGTCCCTTCATTTATAGAAGCTTGAAATCATAATATAAAAATATTTGCCAAGTCTATGGATCAAACCAAAGGTGTTTATTAGTACCAAAAAACTAAAAAACTCATAAGAATGGAAGAAGCCTAATTGAAACAAGATCAAATGAAAAATAAGAAAAAATTTATAGAATGTTGGACAAAAAAAAAAAGTACATGCCAAGGTTTTAAGGATAATTACATAAAAAAGACTTGTAATTTTCTCATAATCTCAAATTAGGACTTGTAAAAGAAGTTACTTACGCTGTTATTAAATTCTCATTATGAGACTTTTAGCTACAATTTTCATTAGTGATAACGATTTTGTGCATACACGTGATGTCCATATGGCTTTTGCTTGTGCAATTACATCAACAAAGAATATTTTGATAGTTTTTAAAGGAAGTTTTGGGTAATTGCACAAATAAAAGTTAGACTGTGTATGCAAAACCATCAATGTTAATAGATATTATAGTTAAAAGTCTCACATTTAGAATCCAATAGGAATGAAAGTTTTAAATAGATGTAATTTGTTTTACAAGTCTCATTTGAAATTATAAGCAAAATGCAAGTCTTATTAACGTAATCAATCCAAAGATTTGATCAAACATTTCAAATATTCATTTAATAAATCACTAATTCATCTCCCTTGAAATTATTCAAGAAAAATAGTAATTAAAAATAGTAAGTTAGTTTAAAAAATAAATGGAGAAGTGATTGTATAATCTCAAATCAAATAAGCAATATATTCTCCAATAGTATAAAAAAAGCAAATAGATTCCTTCATGATATATTCATTTAATAGAACATAAATTTGATCTTCATGACCATAACTTCTCTCCATGTTTTCATTTACATCTTTACTCAGCTTAGTAATTACACAAATAATTGCTTGTATGAAAAATTAGAAAAAGAAAACAAATTAAAAAAGAAAGAGAAATTTGGGATCTTTAAATTTAAGAGATTAGATCTAGATTTAATAACTTTATAAAGGTGTAAAATTGGTCATTTTATCTGATAAATGTTTCCCAAATAGTTTATTTATGAAATTTGATTCAAACCTTCAATTTCATGTTGCTAAAATTATATGATGATTTATAATATTTAGAATGATCTAAATTTCTTGTAGAAAGTACTACTTAGAGTGAATATTCACGATTTGTAAATTAATTTGTTTGATAATTTATAATGATGATTTTTCATTGATTGGATAACTCACATTTATAACTATATCCTAATCCATTATAGTTATTCTGAATTTTTCAAATTTCATTATTGAAATTCTCATTTATGTTTTATGTAGGCTATATTTGAGGTGTTGGACTTATTAAATTTATATTAAGTATTTAAGTGAGATAAATTCAAAACCATGTCCATATTCACAATAATATTTAATATCTTAGTTTTTGCAGAACAATCTTATAAGATTACCAATAACAAAGAACCTCATTATGGTCATTACATTTAAAATCCTAACCATTTTGACTTCATGAATACTTGTTTCTTTTCAACTTGACAACACTTTTAAATACGATGGATGATTCCTTAATTAGAGTTTCTACTAAAAAATGATTAAGAAATTCTTCAAATAATTAATAGTTGATATATTCCCTATTCAGCCCCTTATTTCCTTCCCATTTTTTCCTACCTATAAAATAAATGTACAAATAAAAAATCCGAAAAGATAATTTCATAGATAATAAAAAGTAAATAAAAAAATATAGAAATTGTAAGAGCATAGATGTGATTAAGCATCCATAATGAATTAGTATGAGATCATATGATATAACCTTACATTTCTCCTTTTGTATATCACAGGATTAAATAAAAGGTTAGTTTTAAAATTAACAAAAGGTTAGTATATTATAGGGTTATATTATAGGGTTGAAACATGTATGAGATATACTTTCCTGAAAGTAATATTCTCCCACACGCTAATGAGGTTGATTATGGGCTTTAGCGACTAATAGCTTTAAGATATCACAAATTTTGTTGAATTTGTAGAAAACAATAATGAAAATCCTTGAATCAGAAAGAAAAAACACTTTTTTGGAGAAGAAAGAAAAAAATATTAATGTTGTGTATGCTTTTTTAACTTTCTTATTGAGAGATTGATACATGTTCATTACGTTTATATGAAAAAAAAAGAAAAGAAATTACTAACAATTATCTTGAACTATTTTAGTAATTCATATTTGAAATTTAAAATGATTTAAAATAAATTTTCAAATGGGATAGCATCTTGTAAAAAATTGTTATGTTTGAACAACATCTAACATTTCCTTTTACAGAAATTAATAAGGCAAAGCATTTATATATTTAGCTAAATGGAAAGATTAAAATATGAATGAAATGAAGTAATTATTTGTTATCATATTCATTAAGTTTTTCTTATTCTAAGAAATAAATTATAGTATATTTTGTGAAATTTAATCTATGAGTAATAATATCAAAGAATGACTTAACATACATAGAGTTCATTTATCATTGTTGTATAATGTTGTGTTTTAAACATTACGCGGTTAGCTAATAATTTGACAACATCTTTTCCTATGAAATTATTTACCTCACCACTTTATATTTGAGTCTTCCTTTACCTTAGTCTATACTATGAATTCTAGGAAAGTAGTTTAACAGTTAGTGCTTGACCTAGTTCACACTTTTGTTATGCTATTGTAAGATGACGCTGCAAACATTGTATCAATCAGTTGAACATGGCTATATTAGAAGTAACTCTTATTAGTAAGTGATCAAGTAATAATCAAAGTACATTTGCTTTAATATTATGAATATAAAAGCCTTTAGATATTAATCTATACATAAAAGATAGAGAAGAGTTAAACTATATAAGCATTCCTAATAACTCATCCTGCCATACTTTTACTTTAGGCTTTTATAAGTTCGAAATCATGATGGATGCATACCATCAAAGTGATGTTTAGGAAGAACTTAGCTACCAATGTTAGTTTTACTTCTCAACACTTTGATGTTCCTTACCATGAATTAACTGCTTTGGTAGAGAACCTTCGACATTTGAGCTTTCCTTCCCCTATTATGCAACCATTTAACTGTAACCAGCTAAAATTAAAATTTATGTATAGGTAGTTTATAAATTAATCATATATATATATATATATATATGTAAAAAAAAAAGTTAACTACTATTTAACTCAAGTATAAAGGGGGTATAGTAGAAAAATGGATGACTAAGTGAAGTTTTATTATTTTATAAGATTCCTTTCTTGCAGAAGATTATTGGTTGTCAAGACCAACAAATTAAATTTCTAAATTCCTACTCAAAAGATTAAACTTGTAGTATAAATGAGTAAGGTTATTTCCATGGAGATTGGTTAGATTTATTTTTCGTTAAATAAAATAAAAAAAGAGTTTGAAGAATTAAAAGTAGATAAAATAAAAAATAAAAAATCAATGTAATAGAGTATCTAGTCAAAGGAATAGATTCAAATTTGATTTAGGAATTGATCATTGATCAAAGATAAAAAAATCTTTTAATCTTCACTGAATTGGTTATGGTTGTTGGTACGACCTAACAACTTATTTCTCCTTACTTTTTTGATAACTAGGATATAATCTTTGATTATTTTTCTTGTCAATAAATAACCTTAGATACAATCTTAGGATTTAATTTACCAATCACATTAATAATTAGAGAAACTATAATTTTAGCTAATAAACACATGTGTAGATTTATTTAAACAAGATTATATATATCTTCGTAATATAAACTGAAAACCTCTTTTTGTAATCAACTATGTTATTTACTACTTATATTAAAATACTAAAACAATTATGGATTTAAAGTTCTAATTAGTAATCTGTTATTTTGATGATTAAACAAAGGGCCTTTTTGTTACAATCAACTAAAATAATATTTTCAACAAGCACAGAGATAAGTAAATAATTAAGAAATAAAAGAACAAATAAAATCAGTTAGATCTCACAATTTTTAAAGAATCAAATCCTTGATTATCCTTTGACTGAAAGAGATGTTTAGCAATCCATGAAAAGAAAAAGGCCTAAAAAAAGAGGAAGGTAAAAAGTAAACTCTGCATGTTCCTTTGAAGGAACTACTCCTCTTTATATAATAATCCTTAAACATAATAACCTATTTTAACTAAGACTCTTAAAGATAAATTAAGATAAAGGTTCTACAATTACTTTTAACTAAAAGATAAAGTCTTAGTTTGGTGAAATTTCAATGCCATTAGGTGTGCCAATGCCTTATTCAAAGACATCTTTTAGCTCATCCACATCTCTTCAAATCTAACTTTTTATTTTCAAATAATGAATTTGAGTCCATCTTAGTTGAGTTCTTTAATCCACCCTACTAAATATAAAACATGGTCAAAATCCAAGATTTAATCATTTACAACAAATAAATATAAGAGAAAATATAACAATATATATGATTATTATGTATTCTATCAAAGATCTAAAATAGCTCCTTTTTCTTCAACCATGTGCATAACATAATAAACAAAATGGCTATTCTTTTTCTTCATAGTAGTAAAAGCGTTTTATTATGATTAAAAAAAATCAATCAAATTGTATAATCATAAGATCAAATTAAAATTTCATTCTCTAATAGTATAAAGAAAAGAAAAAGATACCTTGATGATAAACTTATTTAGTAGCACATAAATTTGATCTTCTTGAACATATCTTATCTTTATCCCTTCATCTACATCTTCTTTTATCTCAATCATCATACTAACAATTTTTGGTATGAGAAAAAAGACAAAAATGGAAAAGTAAGAGAAATTAACCCTTCTAGAATTTAAAAAATTAGGTCTTGATTTGAAACCTTTATAAAGGTGTGAAGCAAGACTAGTATAATGTCAGTTTTTAGATTTATGCAAAAAATTTGGTCATTCTATCTAATTGATGTTTCTCACTTAGTTTATGTAATAGAACTCTCGATTTTGATATTTTATTTTAAGTCGTCAAAATTATATGATGACTTATAATTTGTAAGGCCATCAAAGTTTTGTGTGAAAATTACTAGCTTGAACGAATGTCTATAATTTATAATTTAATTTATTATTTTAATAGATAAATTAATTTACTTACTAATTTTTATTGACGGTTTATCATTGATGCACAACTCTTATTTATAACTATATTATGATCTATTATTGTGCTTTTAAATTTCTTGAATTTATTTTTTGAAATTCTTATTTAGATTATATCTATATTATATATGATGTGACAGATTTTTTTTTAACTTTACTGTAATATGTTAAGTTAATTTCAAAACCATGAGTAACAAAATTGATTATCTTAATTTATGAAGCACAACTTCCTAAGATTTGTTATAGTGATAGCAAAGAACCTTAATAAAGTAATTATATTTGAAATTTCTAAATGTTTACTTTGTGAAGGCTTACTTCTTTCATTTTGTTTTGACGATACTTCTAAAGAGGGTGATTAATTCCTTAGCTGGAGTCCTCATTATTAAAAAACAATGAGAAGCTCTTAATGGAAACTCTTCAAATAATTAATGTGCTACATATCCCATATTTAGCCTCTTATTTTCCTCCCTTATTACCCTACCTAAAAGTTAAATGTACAACCAAAGAATCCTTTTTTTTTCGATAATTTTATTTGTAGATCTCTCCTGACAGGTTGTCATAAATATCTTCCTTTTTTTGGGGGCAAATTATAAGGTATCTTGGAGCATATTGATGAAATTTAGGCTCCTAAATGCTCTGAGTTATCAATCTTTTCCATATATCAATTATGGGACACACCTTAGAAGATTTAAGTATATATGTACCATTAGAAGTGAATGAAGATTTTAGGAAGAAAATGGAGATAAAGAGTCCAAGCCAAAAATTGACCCTATTATGACTAGATGTAAAGGCATTGAAATTTTTATATCAAATAAAGAGAAAAAAAAGGAAATAATGGAAATTAGTTACTTTACTTTGACCATTAGTTACTTGTCCATGAAACAATACCTAGATCTAGGGTAAGTATTGTTATATTTGTTTTAAACAAAAAATAAGAAAAAAAGATAGTAAGATTTTGTGTTTCCATGTGTGTAAGATGGAAGTCCTTGTTTTTAATTTTTTAGGAGAATTTGTTGATCTAATTCTATTAAGATTATTCTAAATGTAAAGGATTATAGGTTAGAAAATAAAGAATCCATAAAATATCAGAAACTTAATTCATCTTGCCCGCTCCTAAATAAGTTTTGTAGTGTTTATCTCATGAACTATCACTATAAGAAAACGGGTTTTAGTTTACAATTATTAGTTCGCAGTTTTATGGAAAACTATGAATAAAAAGATACTAGTTCACAGTTGTGACATAACTGTGGACAAAAGGAAGCTTTATTCACAGTTTTCCCACAATTGTAAATAAAAGGTTCACTTTTGTTCACAGTTTCATAGTAACCATTGATAAAGCCTATTTTAACAGATGCCTTTATCGATAATTTCATCACAACTGGGAACAAAAAGTGTCTTAACAAAGGTTTTTCTTCGCAATTTCCTTGCAACTATGAATTATTCTTCAACCCTAATATTCAACACATCTCTTTTTTTTTTCCTTTCTTTTCCTTTCCTTCTTTTCTTCCTATTCTTTGAGCTGCACTCACTCACTCCCTCTATCTATCTCACTTTATAGGCTACTACAATCCCTAATGCCAACCTTCCTTCTTATATGTCCCTTCATACATCAAGCACCAACTTTTCTTACTTTTCTTTTACATAAGTTAGTTTTGTTTTATAATATGTTTATCTAAATTGTTTTTTTCTTCCTTTTGTATGTGTACGTGATTTGCAAATATATCTATTAGGTGCTCCTATCCTTCAAGCCCAAGGTATGCCCTTTTAGATTTAACTTAAATTTAAATTTTTGTAAAATAAAGCCTTTTGCCTTCTAATCGAGTGAGAAATTTGTTTGGAGCTTAGTTTCCTTCTTTTTCTTTTCTCTAGGAATTCTTTGTAGCCATAATTGTAATTATCCTTTCAAAAATTTAAACTTTCAATGCCTAGAATTTCTTTAGAATTTTTTTAGTTAGTTCCATAATTTCCATCCTATCGATTCTCTGTTTGAAATTTCTTGTTGGGTATAATCTCTCATTTTTTTTTGTCAATAATTTGCTATAATTATTTTGACCCACATGGTTGATTTCAATAAGTTTTTGCTTGCACAAGTAGTAATAGAAATTTCATCACTCTTCTAGTTAAAATAGTAGATTTATCACTCCATTGTTAAATAGTATACTGCATCATCTTCCTTATTTATTATTACTGTCATGATATCGATATCTCATATGCTCACCTTGCCTCTTATCGAAATCTTAATCTTCATTTATATTAATTTAAGATTTTCTTTTAGGATTTTGATTACCTTTGTCTAGTTTGACTTGTCTTTTGTTATAACATGGTAGGGATGACCATAACAACACTAATATAACTCATCCTGCTAAGCTTGCGAGTTTTGCTTTTTAGGATCATTTTAAGAAAATTTAAAGTCATCCCTTGCTTTTGATGAAGTATAGATTTGGAAAATGAATAGTATAAACTTTATAAAGGCTTAAAACTCTTAGAAGAATCAATGCAAGAATAAGTTAATGGTCATCATAATGAAATCTAATCAATCTCTAGCATTTTCCTCTTTTGGACTTTACTTTGGCCTTCATACTAAAATAAGCAATGAAGTTAACATGTTATATTTGGTTTCTCTGTTTTTAGTGGGGATTATGTTAAAATTTAATTTTGTTTAAAACCCTTATGATTGAAAGCATTTGGAGAAGCAAAATGAGGTTCTTGTGGATGCCTATATATAGATAATGTCACATGACTTATATAAATTCAGGTTGTTACGTTATAGTTATCTAGTTGTATATTTATGTAATTCAAGCTACTTTGCTATTTGTTGAGAATATTTTAAAAGGATAATAAAAAAGTAAACATTAATGTATCATTAAATGAAAAGTATCATAAACATATAAATTAAAAAGTAAGGGGATTGAAAATTATTTATAAATGTTTACTTAGTGACTATAGTAATGACTTAGTAATTAGTACTTCCATCATGTAGTTGATCATGTTGACAATTATAACTAACAAACATAGATTAACATTTTAAAATGGGAAAGATGAGAGTGTTGATATTCATGACCAAAAATTATTATTTTATCAATCAAATAATAACTAAAATTTTTAAAATTTGATGCACTAGTAGAAGAAAGGATAGTGATAAGCAAATTTTATGAGCTTGTGACTCCTCAAGGTCAAAATAGAAATGTATACTTTTCTCTTTGGTTCTATCTTTTACAATAGAGATCCTAAAAACTTACAATCGTATAACATGTGTGTTGAATTGATCATTATTTTGAACAGTACTAGGAAATTATATCTTTCCATTATGGATTCATTTATAATATGAAGTATTTGATGAACTTATAATTTTTTTTTTCTGTTTTTTGGTTTTTTAACAAACTTAAGACTAAATAAGAAGTATTATTTAGAATCCTAAAGAGAAAAATGAAAAAAAAAATCATTACTAAGATCATTTTTTCTTTCTTTTTATCGAGAAAATCAAAGATATAATCAGAAAAGATTGTTTGTACTTCCATGATTTATTTTCCATCCTAAATTGCCTCATAATGAGTTTTTTTTATACAATTAAATTGCTTAGAACATTTTCTTTACTCCACTTCTCTATTTTTAATTTCTTTGGCAAAATAACAATCATAAAGTTTAATAATGGTGAAACTGGACACATGGCAATGCTTTCATTACGGCTATTAGCAGTGGCCAAAGTAAGGATCTTAAGTTTACAAATGAACATTTAGTGAACCCATTCCCTTTTCATTAAGTTATTTAATGGTAAATTGATGTACATGTCCTAGGGACTAAATTCATTTATTAGAAGAAATCCCTCTATTTTTCATTTTTTCTTATGTTGAACCTTCTTTGCTTCTACACGCACTGATCTTGAGCCATAACCACTTTTTTTGATATGATAAAATGTTATTTACTAGAAAAGTAATTAAATGTAATAAAAAATTTATTTTTATTATAAAATAGAATAAGTCACAATTCGAGAACTATGAATAAAGGTCTTAATGAACTTTGAACTATGTAGCTTTTATTCACAATTCTAGAATTATGAACAAAAGTTTTAATGAACTGCAGACTATTTCACTTTTTTTTTTTTACGGTTTAAAAATTGTGAACTATTATACCTCATTTTATTCATATTGAGATAGTTCACACTTTTATAACTGTGAAAAAAGGCATTTTTAACTATGAACAAAGACGTATTTTGTTTTAATGTACTAGATATATTGATCTTGATAATTAGTAGGTTAAAATGCACTTATTATCCATATGATAACTAAGTCCTTTACCTTTTGTCACAACCAGCGAAACTTGTAGAGTGAGAAAATATTAAAAGTGTCACCAATATTTTTAGGTGTGATTGACCATTATCTTAAAGTAGGCTAACTGTCAAAACAAAGTTTAGATTCTAGGTTCAGGAGCCAATTATGCTAGAGGAAGAATTAGTACGCCCAAAAATTAGTATTATTTTGATTTCTTTTCCAGAAAATAAAATTTTAGGAGTATCTTGGTCAAAGTACTTAAGACTTTGTACTTATCCATCCCAATAAATTAAATTATTTTTAAGGATAAGAAAGCGATTTACAATTTTCTTATCTCTTTTCTTCTCCAAAATAAAGGGCTACAATCAATACCTTAGTATTATTATTATTATGGAAAAAGACCTTATGAAGAAAATTATGATATAATAGTAAAAGTACACCTCTTACGCTATAACATAGTTTCTATGCTTATATAACTTAGATAGCTTAAAACATATAATTTAACAAAAATTTAAATAGTATTTAAATCAATTTAAGAAACTTTATTCAAGAAAAATGAGTATGTTATAGTAAAAAGTATAAGAATTCAATGAATATCTCTCAAAGTTCCTTATATTTTTTGTGGTATTCATCATTTTCTTCAAGATGATATGAACAAATGAAGAATTTCAAAGGAAATTCTTTTGAAAGAAAATAAATTTTCAATAAAGGAAATGAAAACTATAAGATTTTGAGGGAATTCTAAAGAGAGTTTTTTTTCTTGTTTGCGAGCTTACGATTCTTTATGTGAAATTTATGTCTTTTCATCCTTCGCAACTGAAGATCTGCCCTTATTTATAGGGAATAGTAGGTGCATGTTAGCATCAAGTGGCTGGCGAGTGTAGTGTACCAGTATCCTGTTATACACTCAACAAGGTTTTCCTACTTTGCAGGGTTTGCTAAGATCGCTACTATTGCATCATCTAATTCTCAAAATTTATGGCTCAATCTTTGTAGTTTGAGGAGGCTTATAGTCTACTTCATCATTTTGTTCTTATTTATTGATTTTCTAGCTTAAATTTTTGCTCAATTTGATGGAGAATTAGGTGAAATTAAGTTATGAGGTGCGCTATTGAGTATGTTACCTTTGAATACCTTGTCATGTTATTGGTCTTCCTTTCTTTAGAAGTAAGCACTACTACATCAGTAGCAGCATTTTCAATGATGATGTGCCATTTTAGCCCTTTCTGCCTGCGTTGTCATTAGCTCTGCCTACCAATATGTTCTGAATCTACTATTTCTTTTAATGTGAAATTATAGTTTTATCTCTTGTGTTTGCAACACACTTAAATTGCCTCAACTAGATCTCGAAAAAGGAAGTTACGCTGAAAATACTATAGTAGGTTTGTTGTTTGCTCTATCTTAATGTCATGTATTTATGGACAATGATATAACCTTGATGTGTTCATAAGCTTCATTTCACCTCAGCATAACATTTATAACCCTTTATCTTAACTTTCTAATGCCACTTGAATCACTTCAATTGAATCTCAGACATGAAAGTCATGGTATGTCTTCCAAAGGTTCTTGTGTGAAAGTCTAATTCGCGATCTTCTTTTCTCTTCTCTTCAAAATCATCATTAAATATTTTTTATTTTATATCTTTTACAAGTTACAAGAAGGATTTATAGAAAAAAATGCACATATTTTTTTTTCACTTTTCAATTTAATTATTTCATATACTTATATAATCATCTCAATGTTATTTAGATACTAACTTTTTTATTGATCTTGCATGGTAATGCAAGTGTTTTGGCTCAATGAAGAACAATACAACCATTATAAATCAAGTGCTATCATTCTTTGGATTTTATTTTTTTATTTCTAGTAAATTATGTTAGATATTTGTTTTATTTATTTAACTATTGTAAATATGTTTACTAGAAAATGTGAATTTAGGTATAAAAAACATAAGAAAAAGTAAAGGATACAACAATTTATTCAATTGCAAAAAGATGAACTAGATAAATTTATTACTTTTAGTGAACAATATATAGTAGAAAATTTAATTGAAGAAGAATCAATTGAATTAACAAAAACTAGTAATGAAAATACGATTAATATCAAACTATATGACTGTACACAAGATTTCAATGAAGAATATGAAAGTAACTTAAGAGCAAATGGAAACAATGAAGAAAATAAAAATTTGAATCCTAAGCTTATTTTCACTGATCCAAGATAATGGAATAATATTAATATAAACTTAAGAGATTTGTTAATAGAAAAAGATCTTATTAAAGAAATTACTTTAGATTTTTCAAAAGATTTTTTTAACAATTTGTAATATCAAAAAGGAGAGATACATGATAAAAAATGACTAGTATAATCAAAAGATTTAGATAGAGTATTTTACTTCTGTTGCAAATTATTTAGCTCAAAATACTATGTTACTTAATTAGCAAATAAAAGTTGTAGAAATTAGAAAATTTTGAGTTTTAACTTAAAATCACGAAACAAGTAATAAGCAATTAGACTGATTTAGAAACACGATTGAAAAGAAAAAAAATGACAACAATTAATAAACATGTAAAAGAACAAATTGACAAAAAGAAAGAACACTGAAAAAATGTACTATTAAGAATTATTACTTTTAAAAAACAAAAATTTTGCAAAGAACAACTTGGTATTTGATGAAAAAAAAATTGAGAAGATTTATCAAGATAATAATGAAAATTTCTTAAATTTAATTGAAATGATTGTTGAATTTGATCTAATTATGCAAGGACATGTTAAACGTATTAAAGTGGGTGATATTCATAATTATTATCATGATCATAATATACAAAATGAATTAGTAAGCATATTGGCCTTTAACATTAGAAATATAATTATTGAAAAGGTCAAACATGTAAAATATGTTTCGATTATACTTGGTACTCTAGGTAGTAGCCACCAAGAATAAATATCTTTTATATCAAGATGTATAAATATCTCGGAAAGTCTAATCCTAGAAAAATATGTCATTTTTTTTTTAAGGTGAATGATACCTCAAGTCGAGAGCTTTTTAATAAAATTATAAATGCAGTAAAAAAACCTTAACCTTAATATTATTGACGTAAGAGGTTAAGAATATTATAATAGATCTAATATATCAAAAAATAACAAAGTGTACAAAAAATGATTATTAGATATAAATTTTAGGGCATTTTATACACTGTATGATTGTCATAACCTTAACTTATTACTTTGTGATATGGCTAATTCTTGTCTTCAAGCTCCAATATCTTTTAGAATGATACAATATATATATATATATATATATATATAAATTATTTTTCTCTTTAAAAAGAAGATAAATAATTTTACAAGATCATGTTTCAAGTTTAACTATTAAGCTATTATCCCAAATACATCAGAAAAGTCAAAGTGTTAAAAGTAATAAAATAGTAAGCTCTATAAATAAAAGATATTTTAATTCAATTTGGAGAAACCAGCAACGATCATAAAACAAAAAGCGAAGCTTTTTCTCTAGTAATACATAAATTTGAAAAATTTTGAATTCTTATTAGGTATGATCGTTTGGTATGACATATTATTTGTAGTTAATACAGTAAGTACTTATAATCTAAATAAATGCATATAGATGTCATTATAATTTATTTAAATAGTTTTATTTCTTTTTATGAAAATTACAGGGAAAATGAGTTTATATCTGCTATGATTTTTGCCCAAGAAATAATATGTAAAAATGGATGTAGAACTTTTATTTCATGAAAAACATAAAAAATATATTGATAAAAATGTAAATAATGAAATAATATTATAAATTGAAGATTGTTTTAGAATTAATTATTATATATATATAGTTGATCAAGTTATTTTTTAATTTAAAATAAATCTAAATAATTTAAACTATATGAATATACTTTTCTTTTTTTTTTTGTGTGACTTAAAAAATTAAGTTCTTCATGTGATGATGATATGAAACAGTACTATTACAATTTTAATTTTTTTTAAAAATAAAATGAATTATCAAATATTAGTAATCTAAATCTATTTGATGAATTTAAAATTTTGTAAGAAGTCTTGCAAATAAAATAAGAACATCACTTAAAATATTAAATTTTATTAAAAAATAATTTTTTAAATAAATAAATTATTTATAGAATATTATTAACAATATCTTTAAAAAAGTTTTTTTAAAATTAAAATTAATAAAATCTTCCTTATATTCAACTATTTCAAAAGAAACTAAATATCAATTTTTTTAAAATTAAAATTTCTTGTACAATTAATAATCATTTAAGCGTAAAACAATGTAAAAATAGATAATAAATATTTATTCTTTCCATCTATTTTCAATATTTCATATTTTGTAATCCAACCAAAATAACAGATCCAGGATTTCCTTTCTGCCATTGGCTTCACTTGCCTGCATTTTCTAACAACCAACCAGTGCGTGCAAATCAAACATGAAACATTAGTTCAGGAAGATTATTATAACAAATTACTTACATAATTGTTAATTCAGGAGAGTAGCTCTTCCCCTGGCCATGATGTACTGCTGATTCTCCGGCCAAGCTGCCTTGAAATTCATGCATCTCAGGTCGAAGTTTGTCTGTTTTGATCATTCTGGACTCTCGAATTGGAAAGCATTGATTGTATCCTCAACAACCTTAGCACATGAAACCTTCTTTTAGCCTTAGTTGCCATGAATTTGGCATTTTGTATTTATACAAAAGCTAAAACCCAGACTCTCTTCAGTAAACTCTTCACGGTTCAGACTTGTTCAAACTCCAATCTTATCTCCTACTATTTTTTCCTTCTTCATTCTTCCCCAAACGCCACGCATCTCCGGCAGCTGCACGCTCGGTTGCTTCGAACATCTCTCTACGGCAATGTGGTTCTCAGCTCTAAGCTCGTCCTGATGTACTCCCAACGCAACAGACTCATCCCAGACTCGCTCTCTGTCTTCCGTAACATGCCACAAAGAAATGTTCATTCATGGAACATCATCATCGGCGAGTTTTGTCGCTCCAGTTTTCCGGAGAGATCCATACAGTTGTTTCTTCAAATGTGGAGGAATTCCGATCTTCGCCCCGATGATTTCACGCTTCCAGTTGTTCTGAGGGCTTCCGCGGATTCAGGAGCCGCAAGCATGGGCGTTCCCCTACATGGGATGTGCGTGAAGATGGGTTTGGAAATGAGTTTGTTCGTTGCTTCTTCTTTGGTGTCTATGTACGTGACTTTTGGGAGGATTTTTGACAGTAGAAAGTTGTTCGATAAAATACCTGAGAGAGATTCAGTTTTGTGGACGGCCATGTTGGCTGGGTATGCTCAACACGGAGAATCCATGTTGGGCCTGCAATTGTTCAGAGAGATGGTGGGTTTGGGGGTTGAGCTTGACGGCGTGGTTATGGTCAGCTTGCTTTTGGCGTGTGGGCAGTTAGGGTGGTTAAAGCATGGAAAGAGCGTTCATGGATGGTGCATGAGGAGGAATTTGGAGCTGGATTTGAATCTAGGGAATGCTATTGTTGACATGTACGTTAAGTGCGCAGCGTTAGGTGACGCTCACAAAGTGTTCGAAAAAATGCCCGTGAGAGATGTGATTTCTTGGAGCTCTCTGATTTTAGGGTATGGATTGAGTGGTAGTGTCAAGATTGGCTTGGAACTCTTTGATGAGATGCTTGAGAGAGGTATTGAACCCAATGGGGTTAGGTTCCTTGGTGTCCTATCTGCATGCGCCCATGGTGGACTGGTAGAGAGAGCGCGGTCATGCTTCAAGATGATGAAAGAACATGGTGTGGTAGCCGAGTTGAAACATTATGCCAGCATGGTTGATTGCTTGGCTCGAGCAGGGCTTTTAGGAGAGGCAGAGAGGTTGATCCAAGAAATGCCCATGGAAGCCGATGAAGCTGTGCTTGGTGCTATTCTAGGTGGGTGTCGAGTTCATAGTAATGTCGAAGTGGGTGAACGGATAGCAAAGAAGTTAATGAGCTTGGAGCCCGAGAAAGCTGGATATTATGTGCTGTTATCCAACATTTATGCGGCTGCGGGAAGATACAAGGAAGCACAGAGAGTTAGGGACTTGATGAGAGAAAGAAATCTGAGTAAGGTACCAGGATCTAGCTCCATCGAAACCAAGTAATATTTCTTTTCCTCTTTCACATTAACTCTATTAAATTTAAATTCAGGCTTCTTTCTGATTGCGGCCCTTTAATCTAATCATGAAGTAGAGGTTTGGCATGATATCATTCAATCAATAGAATAAGGAATTGCTGTCGCATAAGTTAATGCATGTGAATATACGTGGACCCTTAATAAGAGCAAGCTGCATAATCAACACTCTTGCATTATAACTGTATTTACCCTGTGCCCATTAATTGCATTATGTCCCCATTATGAACGGATAGGACAAAAATATTTTAAAATGGGGCTTTGTCCTCAGTTGCCAAAGAACCAAGGACAAG
The DNA here is from genome assembly GCA_021397835.1 of Moringa oleifera. Lineage (NCBI taxonomy): Eukaryota > Viridiplantae > Streptophyta > Magnoliopsida > Brassicales > Moringaceae > Moringa > Moringa oleifera. Next base: position 1,832,056 of record JAJFZO010000659.1, on the reverse strand, counting down.
GCTTCGTTTGAAAATGGGATTCATTCTCGATTCTTTGGCAATTGAGGATGAAGATTCATTCAAAAAGAGCCTTCACTACAAGAAAACTATAACTTTGCTACCAAAAATTTCAAAGGAAAAAAATTTCGTGGCAAAAAGTTGAAATTCTAATGAAATTTTGTCACAAAAAATTAATTTAGTATGCAATTAAAATTCTAAGAGAATTTTCCAACAAAAACGATCTTTAAAAAAAGGGTTTAGAATATTCCCATAGCAAAAATTGTGCAAAATTATTAATTTTTTAATTAATTAATTATTTATTGAAAATTAAGGGTAACAAAAATAATTTTTTTAAAAATAAAACACTGAAATCTTACAGATTTTTTTATGAAATATTTTGCAAGAATATTTATGATAATTTTCCAAAGGATTATTATCATAAGAATACCTGGTAATTATATTTTCAAAATCAATTTTTTTAAATCAAATAATAAAAAAAATGAGATACTGCTTGTTTATTGCTTTTCTTTTCCGCAAGACATCAAAACTATCGAAATTGTAAATTCTGCAGATTATCTTTTACACAGTCACTTCTTTGTAATGCTTGTTTTACTTGACTTAATGGGATTTTAAAAAATTGAATTTGGTTGAAGGTGATGTGCTTGTGACCTCTTTTGGGTGTTCTAGTGATGGCTTGAAATATATATTTATTAAGTCATTTTAAAGCATTACATGTTGCATTACAGCACATGCTCTAGTTTGTTAGACTGTTTTTAAAGAAAACATTGACTTAAATAATTTAATTTAAATAAATTATTACAATTTTTTATTTAAATTAATTTTTTAAAAATAAATTTTAAATAAATATTAGTTTAAATTTTAAAAAATATTTTTTTATTAATTCTTATTTTGAATATCTTGATTAATAAAAAATAATCAAATTGAATATTAACCCAAGCCACTATAAAATATTAGGTATATTTTTGCTATTAAATGCTTAAAAGATGGCTTAAATTAATTTTAAACTTCATTTTACGTTAATTTTTTAATTTTAAATAATTTTTAACTCGTAAATTATTTATTATACTTTGAAAAAAAAATTAAAATAATTTTAAAAAATAATTTTTAATAATAAAAAACTCTAAATTTTTTATATTAGTAACTTAAATATTTTTAAATTTTTCAATATAAAATTTTTAATTTGAATATATTTAATTTTTAAATTTTTCAATAAAATTTAATTTAATTATTTTTTATTAATCAAAATATTTTTGGAGATATTTTGTAATTCAAAGCAAATATTAAAAAATATAATATTTTTTAAAATTTTAAATGATATTTTCTTTAAATTTTTGAAATAATTTAATTTTTTGAAAAATATAAATTTTATCAAATTAACCAAAAAAAATTAAACTAAGATCTTACAACAACATTTTAAGAACTGCATTTCACCTTAGCCCAAAAAATATATATATATATTCAGTTACATGTATTTTTTGTTGCTCTATTATTTAAATGCATTACTTTTAGTTAATTTTCTATAGTTAATTAAACGTGGTAAGCACGTTTCAATTTAAAAAAAATAATTATAGTTATCGGTTGTAGATTAATTAATGCTAATATTATTTATTAATTATATATATTTAAAATTATTATTGCTTTAGTAACTATGTAAAACTTGTTATCAATTTTTTTTTATTTGTTAAATGTGCCAAAACGTTTGAATCAATGACTTATATAACATTTTTCCATTCACAATATCACTATTTAAATATATTTATAATTATTTTATATTTATAATTATTTATCATATTATTTTTTATATAATAAATAAATTTTACATTTAATGTTTAAATTTAATAATATTTAGCATAAAGATATCATAAAACTCTTACATTTGCTCTAGTAAAAGCTTAACTGATATTACAAAACCTAAATTAAAATTAATAATCGATACAAATCTTAACGCCTAACAACATTCAAAATGAGCGTTATTATCACAAATAAAATGGTACTTTCATTGTAACGTTAATGATATTTTTATTGATGATGATCCATCAATAATATTCTTACTTTTTTTTTTTTTTTGCAATTATGTGCAATCAAAATTTGTAATTAATTAAAAAAATAAGAGTTGTAGTATCTTCAATTCTTCTCTTGAAACAAATAGATATATAATAAATCAAAAAAGAGAAAAAAAAATGAAAAGAAGTGAAAGTCCGAATCTTTATTCTTATAATTCCATGAAAGCGCCTCCATGCATAAATGAGCCATCAACCTCGATATCTCTCATCATATAAAAAAAAAAAAACTACCTTGTGTTTCAGGTTGACCAGGCTACTTAGTAGAAACATAAGGGAAGCTTACCATGGTGTTGAAAGAGTTCGAGGAGGCCAAAAATGTATATCGTAACTCATTCATCCAAATCATCAAATTTGACAACAATCATCACGTCTACTGTAATTGTCACCCCATCACCACCATCATTGAAAAAAACTTAAGCATCATATCATATAGCAAAACCATTGTCTCCGACCAATATTTTTCTTCTCTTTCTCTATTCAAAACTCGTTTCTATTTTAAGAGCAAATTGAGCAATCTTGCTTGATGATTTTGTTTAAGTAAATCATCCTAAAACTCATCTTTACTTGATGATTCAATTTGAGTGATTATCCTATAATTGGTTGCCAAAAAGTCCTAAAAGATTAGGGTAAATTAATCTTTTGGTTTATTTTCTTGTTTATTCTTCATCTGTATACATTAATACATATCTTATATTTCATAATCAAATTAAAGGGTTTTTGATCTAATAACTTTAGATTTTGATTTGAAATTCCAAATTTTCTAATTGTAAATCAAAACAGCACATTTGATAAGCCAATTTCACTTTAGCTGCAAGAGAAAACCCATCATCTGTTCAAACAAACTTAAAAAGGCAATAACATTTATATTTTAGGATTAGATTTAGCATTAAATTTAAAATCAATAACATTTTAATAAATATTATTAAATTTATACCCTAAATTATCTACTTAACATAAAATTAATTTTTTAGATAAATATTATTAAATTTATACATTAAAATTATCTAATTAATATAAAATTAATTTTTAAAATATATATTACTGAATTTAAACTTTAAAATTATACAAATAAAAATTATGACTATTAATATATTTTTTAAATTTAAAATTATAAAAATATCTAAAAAAAATACTTTTTTAAAATATAGACATAAAATGAAAAATATCTATATGAGAGACACATCGATGTTAATGTTACGCTTTAAAATGCTTCCACTATTATATATATATATATGTATATGTATGTATGTATGTTAGAGTGATGCTTATACTTTTACATACTTAAGGAATTATGCATACATTTGGAGCATTCTAAAGTTACTCTGCAATTAGTTGATGTCTTTATTTTATGTATTAAAGCTTTTCCAATTTTTTATTGGAGACATTTTTTAAATAATCTTATACTATTAGTGAATTTTAAAAACGCTCGCTTTCAATAATGTGTTTTTTAATTTTTTTATACATAATTTCGGATAAAAGAAACACTAAGAGTGAACACAATCACAATTTGATCAAGACTTTTAAGATTTTTTTTTTAAAGTAAAAGTAAATATACGCTATAAAGTTTTTTATTTTTCAAATAATTTTTGCAGTAATTTTTTGTAACACTAAATTAATTGAAATCATTTTTTAGGCAATACCAATAGCTTGTTTGATGATTTTGCTATGTATATTTTTCACTTTGAGGAAACTAAGCACATTAAACTTTCCAAATTTTGTTCTTTACATGAAAAATGTATTTGTGCATGTGATAAGTCTGCAACTGAAGCAATGGTACAGCTTAGAAGGTCAAATCGGATTTTCATTAGGAATCCAAGATATTTGGATTAAGTAAAGCAACATGCACGTTGCATGAAAGCAAGAGAGTTGCAAACTAGTGGCATCAATGTGAAGTTAGCTTAAGTCAAGCAATATGCACATAGTTTGTGCATGAAAGAACGCACATTGCGTGAAAGAATGCATATTGCATGAAAGCAGGAGAGTTACAAAACTAATGGTATCAATGTGGAGTTAGTCAGTTCGTCTTTTGATTAGTGCTAAAGTCCATGAAATTGAATGATGGGATTGTTATGACTGTGGTTGTTACAGTGCAATTCTATTATGGTTTAGTTGCTTTTTATTTTTTAGTCATATATTCCTTAGGCTAAGAGAAAGTTGTTGCATGTGTTTTTGCGTTTAAACTCTTGACAAGTCCTTGAGTTGGGTCAATTTGTAAATAATATTCCTTTGTGGTCAATTCTTACCTTAAGAAGAATAATTTTTCTTAATCTCTATTAAGTAGCATTAATTAGGACCTATTACTTGGTATCAACGATAGGCAATGAGTTTTAAAAAAGATCAAATCAAGTCCCTGGAAAGGAATTACTAAGGTTTCCAAAATAGCTTTAGTCAATTAGAGGGTGGGCTTGTAGATAAAACTAATCATTTGGAGGATGTCATTTGAAGATTAGCTAAGGAGATTCGTGGTATTACGAGCAAATCCAAATAGTCGAGCTCGACTGTTGATCAAGCATGCCACATGAAATAAGAGCCTTCTAACAATGTTGGGGAAACCAAGCCAATGTATTCATCAAATTTGGCTAAACTAGAATTTCCTTAGTAATCTGGTGATGATCCTATCGAGTGGATAATGAGGGCTAACAATTCTTTGAATACCAACACACAAGGAAGTCTTAAAAGGTACCACTAGCTTCATTTCACTTAATAGGAGAGGCCAATGATTGGTGAAGATGGCTTAAACGAGATTTTAAGGAAAAAGAGAAAAAAATAACATAGGATACATTCTTAAAAGAAATATGGGTAAGGTTCGGTCTACCTGATGGAGATGACTTTGATGAAGCTTTATCAAAAATTAAGCAAATAAGAACCTTGCATGAGTACCAAAGAGAATTTGAAAACCTTGGAAATTAGGTACAGGTGTGGTCATAAAAAGCATTAGTGAGCTCCTTTTTTAGGTGAGTTAAATCTAGAAATAGCCAAAGGTATATAAAGACATTTAAGTCAGGTACAGTGAAAGAAGCAATCGGTCTCGTAAAATTAGGGATGAGCAACTTCACCATCAAAGAAAGCTACTATTAGACTAACCATTTGACCTTCCTTTGAAGTTGCAACACTATCCAAGGTAAAGGTAGAAACGCCTATAAGTAAGTTATCATAGGAGGAGATGTAAAAATGCAAAGCGTTAGGCCTTTGTTTTCACTGTAATGGAAGGTTTACACCTACTCATAAACATGGAGGATGACAAATTTTATTGCTTGAAGGTAGCAATGATGATCATGATAAAGATGAGGAAAAAGTTTATGAATTGTCACTAGAAATGTCTCTCCATGGGTTATTAGGATGGAAGCTCATAAAACCATGAGAGTTTTGGCCAAGATCAGACCAGATAAAGTCATAGTGTTGATTGATAGTGGGTTAACCCATTACTTTATCAGTGAGAGATTAGCAAATTCAATTCAATTACTTATTATACCCACTGAACCCTTCATTGTAAGGACAGTTACTAGAGGAGTGTTAAAATACTAAGGCCAGTTTGAAAATATTCCAATGAAGTGCAAGGTATCCCATTTGAACATACTTCGTATACCTTACCACTAATTGGACTTGATTTGGTCCTAAGCATATATTGGTTAGAGTTATTGCGCACTGACATATGTAATTAGAGGTAGAATACCATGGAATTCCAATGGAAAAGTAAGACTAACAAATGAAAAGGAATTGTTGCCCCAATCCAACAAGTGTCAATGGAGGTTTTATGGAAGAAATTAAATGTGGCAATTCTGCTTGCTCTTTGCCACCAAACTATATCAGTTCCTTTTGACGAAGAAATCAATAGGGACATGAAGTAATTGGATGAGTTCAAAGATCTTTTTTTAGAACCCACACAACTACGACTGAAAAGAGACATTGACCATTAAATTAATTTGAAAGAAAGAGTGGAACCAGTTAATGTCTGACCTTACAAGTATGCTTATTTTCAAAAGGCCAAAATAGAAAAACAAGTTCAAGACATGTTGAATTTGGGGCTTATAAGATATAGCATGAGTCCATCTTCCTCACTTGTTTTGCTTGTTAAAAAAAAAAGATGGGTCTTGACATTTTTGTACATATATTACAACCCACTTAATGTTAGGACCACCAAAGACCTACAGTCGATGACACGCTTGATAAGATATATGGAGTCACATATTTCACTAAACTTGACCTATGAGCTAAATACCATCAAGTACGGGTAAATCGCTAAGATATTCATAAAATTGCTTTTTTAACACATAATTGTCACTGTGAATATCTAGTCATGCCATTTGGATTATGCAATGCACCTTCCACTTTTTAAGCCATAATGAACTCCATATTTTGACCCCATCTTGGAAAGTTTACCTTATTTTCTTTGATGACATTTTAATGTCTATCTCTAGTTGAAGCATGCATCTTAAACATGTTAGGAGGACTTTCAAAATTTTAAGGCAATGTAAATTCTTTGTTAAATTGAGTAAATGCAATTTTGGAGTACAACAATTGGAATATCTAAGACATGTTATCACATCTCAAGTAGTATTTAACCAAGGCAAAATCAAAGCCATGATAGACTGGCCAACCCCTATTAATGTCTCGGATTTACTTGGTATTTTAGGCTTGACATATTATTATCAAAAATTTATCTAAAATTACGGAATTTCAGCATGATCTCTTCCTAATTTTTGAAAGAAAGATCGTTTTGAATGGACAAAAAAGCTAATTTTTTGTTTCAAGCCTTAAAGGAAGCCATAACATCAACAGCTTACCTTGGCCATGCCAAATTTTAGTGAACCTTTTACAATTAAAGCTAATGCCTCAAGTGATAGTATAAAGGCTGCCTTATATCAACAAGGACAACTAGTTGTATTCTTAAGTAAGGCATTGGTGGTTAATAAATGTGGGTGGTCAATTTATGCAAAAGAGATGTTGACAATCATGCATGCTATCCAAACATGGCAGTTATATCTACTTGGACATGTTTCATATGAATAGACCTACAAAGCCTTAAATATCTTTTAGAATAAAGAGTAAAAACACCCGAGCAGCAAAAATGGTTGACAAAATTAATGGGATATGATTATGAGATCAAGTACAAGCCAACAAAAGAAAATGGCACATCAGATGCTTTATCAAGGATCTCAGGCAGTCTCAACCTTAATGCACTTTCCATGCCACAACCTTAATTTTAAGAAACTATCAAAGCAAAGACACGTCATAATCCTTATATGAACCAAATAATGAGACAAGCAACTAATAGAGAAAAACATTATATAATGCGAAATGATTTGGTTCATTAGAAAGGGTGAGTAATGGTTCCTTCTTATTCACGAGTCATAACACAACTCTTATATCAACTCCATAACTTACCAATATGAGGACACTTCAGTGTATTGCGCACATACAAAAGAATAGTGCAACAGTTTTACTGCCCCTCCATGTACAAAGCAATGAAAGAATATGTTGCTTCTTATGATGAGTGTCAAAAAACAAAAGCCAAAACTCTATCTACTGCAGGACTCCTACAACCTTTACCCATTCCTTGTAGATTATGGGATGATATTTTTATGAACTTGATAAAAGGCCTTCTTCTTTCATAAGGTAAAAATTTTAGTTTAGTTGTTATTAACAAATCAAGTAAGACCGCATAATGCATGGCTTTGGCTCACCCTATACTGACAAAGTTTTTTTGGAAGTTTTGTTGAATGAGTGGTTAAATTACTTGGATTACCATAATCTATAATTTCTAATCGAGACCCTATATTCATGAGTTAATTTTGGTAAGAATTCTTTAAACTATCAGGAACTTAACTAAATTAAGATGAGCTTTTCGTATCATCCACAAATGGATGGACAATCCAAGGTTATTAATCACTATCTTGAGTAATATTTATGGAGTTTTGTTCATCAACAACTAAAGCAATGGCTTACGTGTCTTCCATGGGCCAAATTTTGGTACAGCATAACTTACAATTGTTCCATAGGCATGATTCCTTTTGAGGTATTATAAGGTCGACCCCAACCATCCATTCCACACTTGATGAAGGAACTACACCTCAATACATGAAATCGATATTAAGAGCTCGTGATGTAGTGCTACAACGACTCCAAGAATACTTGCAAGTTGCAAATAATTGTATGAAGCAAATAGCAGACTTTAAACGTCGAGACATTGAATTTCAAGAGAGAGATTATTTCTTTCCTTCAATTGCAATCATATACGCAGCAATCAATTCTTCACAAACCATATCAAAGACTTACTAGCAAATTCCATGGCCCTTATCACATTATGGAATGCATTGGCAAAGTAGCCTATTGAATTGAACTTCCCTAAAGAGCTTGCATCCATCCTATATTTCATGTTTCCCTTCTTAAGAAAAAAGTAAGAAAATCTATCAAAATCTTAATAGAATTTTCCCCATTTAATGAAGATGGAGAACTAGTTATGAGCCCGAGACCATCCTTGATTCACAGTGGGTGAAGAATAGGGTCCAAGATTGTTGAAGAGAGTCTAATTAGATGGAAGAATATGCCAGCTGAAGAAGCCATGTAGGAAAACACTAAGAAATTGAGTGAAAAATTCTTGAACCTTAGGAACAAGATTCTTGTTAATGAGGGGCATTGATAAGCCTGCAACTAAAGTAGTGGTATTACCCAGGAGGCGTAGTCGTGTTGCCATTAGGAATCCAAGATATTCAAACTAAGTCAAGCAATATGTGCTTTGCATGAAAGAATGCATGTTGCATGAAAGCAAGGAAATTATGGAACTAGTGGCATCAATGTGGAGTTAATCTAAGTCAAACAACACGCACGTTGCATGAAAGCAAAGGAGTTGCGAAACTAATGGGATCAACGTGGAGTTAGTCAGCTAATGTTTGGGTTAATGCTAAAGTTTAAGAAATTGAATAATGGCGTTGATGTGATCGTGGCTATTAGATAGCCCATTTCTATTATGGTTTAGCTGCTTACTATTTTTCAACAATGTATTCCTTAGGCTAGGAGAAATTTGTTGCATTTGTTTTATCTTTAAACTCTCAAACATGTCCTTGAGCTGGGATGTCAATTTGCAAATAAAATTCGTTTGTAGTTAGTTCTTGCCTTAAGAAGAATAACTTTTCTTAATCTTTATTAAGCAAAGTTGATTGGGACCTATCAATATATGTGTGTAATAAACCCGCAAGTTTGATTTGAAACTTTTTTCTTTCTTTTATTTTTTTTTCTTACTCGTGAATTTCAGGTAATGATATGAAAAGTAGTCTCATTTTGTGTTTTACACTTTAAATTAGCTATATGAATATGGGTATGTTTTATGGAATATGCAAATATGTCTTTTGAAATATAAGGTAACACTAACATAAAAAATGATGTTTCATTTCATGCATAAAGTTAGGTTTGGTATATGATTTTGTTTGGTCGTTTGTTATTCTCTTTTATCAGATGTTAATAAGCATGCAGTGTATCTCTTTATACCAATAGTATTTTCTTATGATAAAATCAGTTTTAGTGTGATAGGATCACGTTTTATTTATCTTATTGTGATAAGATCAATCTTATTTTATAAATATCATATCTTGTTATACTAACATCTTATGTTATTATGTTATTATCATGTCTTATTATGGATTTACTGTTACTTAATTTACATATCATGTCTTTTTATTATGTAATAATTGCATCTTATTTACTTGGTGACTTATTTTAAAAAATCTTGTCTGGATTTATGTGCTTTTATTATCTTAAGATGTGCCTTTTTATTTTGTGTGTGTGTTTTTAACAAATAATTTGACCAAAATCAATATCATATAATACTCCACCATCCATCAATGTCGTATTGATATGGGTCTTATTGATGAGGTGGTTGGTGTTAATATGTGAGCATTGGGTTAACCAACTTTTTTCTATACTAATGAGCAAATCACTCATGAAACTTGGTTATTATCAAACATTAAACAATTCAAGTCTTCATTGTTCTTTATTCTCATTCAAAGACAATTATTAGCATTAGAAAATTGTCTATTAAACTCAACATCAAATGTAGAAAAATTTATCTCCATAGACGATCAACTTTTCTTGTTAATTGAGCATAAGCTACATGTTTCTTAAAAAATAACATTATTATTTAATTGAATCCCCGATGTGATATAAGCTCCCATTCAATTGAAACCATGATCCATCAAACAACAAGAAAATTCAAACAACATTCATCACTTTACAAGGTGTTGCAACACTATAGATTAAACTAAGTTAGGTTAATAATAAACATTTTTTGTGAAAATGATAACACAAGATGTCATTACATTAAAACACCAAGCAACACTACAAGATTTTGGTGTAACAAGACAAATTTAATGCTAAAAACATGATCCCAATATCATAAAACTTAGTGTAAGTATAATAAGACATAATTTATTGTAATGAACTGCAAATTAAGTACTATCAGATGTGACATTAATATAATAAGATATGAGATCGATATAGTAAGATACAACATCAAAATGGTAACATACGGGATCAATGTAATGACATGATTCAAGCATAATAAAACATGAACTCAGTATTGTAAGATGTGACATCAATGTAATGAGTCATGATTCGAGCATAATAAGAAAAGAAATGCATTAAAATAACACATGACACAAAGTATTTTTCATTTGAAATCATGTGTAATTAAAACAAGCTTCCAACACAATGAAGAGTGCATTTTTTGTCAAAGAGTTGAGCAAAGTAATCAAATGATAATTTGTTTTGGGTTTTTTTTTTTTCACAAGATCGATGACCAAGATATTCAATATGATATATATAAACTTCTTTTGCCAACTTTTGATGTTGATAAACAAACTTCACATCGACTACAATATCGCAAAATTGGATGCTTTTTATTTTAAACTGAAACAAACTAAAATTGGAAAGTAAGCACAAATGTTTTATAAAAGAAAAGAAAAACAAAATGTTAAAATACAAGTGAAAGGGAAACCATACACTCTTAAGCATAATATTTACCAAAAATACAATCTTTCTACTAAATTTTTTAGTTTCTTCTTGAGCAGCCCATTTCTTTAAAAAAAAAATCTAGATAAAAGGAAAGAAAGAAAAGCAGTACTTTATTATTTTTTTAGAAAACAATCTCTCATTTAATATTGTAAAGGTAATTTCATAAAAAAAATTATTAAGTAAATGCTAAAAAATAAATTTTTATTTGTGATTATTGCCATAGAAAGAGAAAAATACCAATCAAATCGATATTCGAGTTATCGTTAAAAAAAGTTTCAAAATTTTTTGAGTATTAAAAATATATTTTTTTAATTTACATTGTTAAAAATTTTGAAAAAATTCACAAAAAATAGATCTTGCATTGAAAATTATTCTATTTTAAAGATGAACCCAAAATAAAGTGAAAATTTTATTTAAATCATTTTGAATATTTCAACAATGAAAATAATACTTGATTGTTCATAATTATTTGAGATAAAATCAAATTAAGTACCAAATTGATACATCAATGTTAGATTTATCACTTTTTAAGCATGAGGGCTTGATAAATAATAAAAGGTAAATATTAAAATTTCATATAACCTTTTACCCCAAAATTTGTTGGCATATATACTCATTGGTTTTGAATTTTGCTTCTTCCCCTTTGGTGCACATACACTTTTATTCTCTGCTTTGTTCATCTTAATTTTTTTTTTACTTTAATTAAATTTTATTGATTAATGCATCTTGGCAATGCCTTATTTAACTTTCCATTCCATCCATAATTTTGGGTTACCAAATTTCAAGATTTGCTACGTTTAACCAATTTTTTTACTTTATGACATAGGACTAAAATTACAAATTCTAAAAAGAAAAAACAATAGAGAATCTACTCAATTTAGAGCTTTTAGTAACATTAGGTCTTTATTAGAACGCTCAAAGTCGTGGTTTTTTAGATTTCCTTTTCCATGTTATCTGCGTCACTTTGTTTGGCAAAATTTGTTTGGTTGCTAGAAGGGAGTTTTTCTCTTAACTAATAGTTAGGAAAGCATCTTTTCTACTTTCTCATATATTTTTAAAATTTTGTTAACACTTGGTGAGACTTGCAAAAGAGAGGAAGACTTATTTATTGTATTAAATGAAAGTGTATTTGAGTGTCTTGGTTGAATAAGGGAGTTCTTTTATTTCGTAGGTATAGGATTTCAAACTCTTACATCTTTCTATTTAGATAAGTTTATAGCAGGAGTTTGACAATGAATCAAGTGCTTGTTTTTATTAAGTATTCTGCCAAATCAAATAAGAGAACCAATCACAAGACTAAATGTAATTTTCTCAGTCTAATGGGTAATTTGCATTGTAATTTTTTCAACAAATAAGAAATCAATATTTTTTGTTGATATGAGTTTTACTGAATAAATGATAATGCATCATGTATTTTTAAATTTTTATATAATTATTATAAATTACAATAATATTTTTTAAACTTCATATCAAAAAACAGAATACCAACTCAGATCAATAGAAAATCATTGTCCACCTAGAAGAATCTTGCATTAGCCACCAAATAAAAATAACAGAAGTGAAACTAATTTACCTACTAGCTAGAAGAGAAAATCTGGGTAGATGAGGGAGTTTTGTGACTTTTTTGTTCAAATTCAGGCACTTTGTCATCCTCTTGAAGGAAACAAGGATCATTAGCCACTACACTAAATTAACTTCTTAGTCTTATCTCTTTAGTTCTTTGGGTTTCTATCTAATATAGTTAAAAGGTTATAATGTTTCGTCAAATGCTAGAAGCAATTCTTTATTTTTATTCAATTCTGATAACCAACTATCTGCTATCAGTGCCTTGCTTCTTTCAGCAGACTGCTCATCCAGCAATATCTACTCTTTTTAATCTCTTTGCACAGAGTTTTCCATGAGCAATTAAAAGGCAGAATGTAACAACCATTCATGTGGCAATTTGTAGTTCAAATTCTCTGACCAGTGCATGTTATTTTCTTAAATGGGAAGTAAGGATAATGACAGTTTCCAGAGGAAACTCCAGCTGATTCTAATTACATAGCAGTAGATAAAGATATGATAAAAATATACAAACAAGGAATGTGTATGATAGTCAAAAAGAATTACACTTGCTCTCTTGGTAGTTCAAGGATGTGCCAAGTTCACTAGTATTTCTGAAAAAATGACATATCCTGCCCCTCCAATCACTAGAGAAAGGGTAAGTTTTCCTCCAGGAACCAGCTGTGGCAATCTGATAGACAACGATGAGCTAGAGTACCTATCTGACCAAGACATTGCTGCAGGAAGAACTCCAAACAGCACTAGTACTGGCAAAATATAAAAAAGAAAACAGCCTCGTCGTTTCAATATTGAGTTCAAAGTTCTAAACTATGTAAGTAAATTATTGTACCAATAAAAGAGAATTAGAATTTTGAGTTTAAAAGGAATCTTCAAAGCGATCCACCTGTAGGACTGGTTCAAATATCAACTAAAAGACTAGGAAGTCACGTACATGGCCTTCCAATTAAAAAGAAAATGGAAATGAAAAAAAGAAAAAAAAACGCCTATAAAGCCATACCTCCATATGTTCCTGCAAAATCCAAGGCTTTGAAAAATATTTCTGGGTCCAGCAGGGACAGTACCAGAGGCGGGATCAAAGTCAAGAGGTAAGGAAGTGGTCTGCCTTGCCCAGATGGGAGTTTTAGCACTGGACAATTTCAAAATGAAACATTAAGGACAAGACTAAATACATCAGTCTTACAAAGATTTTATTAGATCAATGATGAATAAACAATGAGATAGGGAAACTATATATTAGTAACTGTAATATGAGAGAATCTCAGAAGGATTCTATCAAAGAATGATTAACATCTATAACAAGATCATGGCAATATGTACCAGAGCATGCTATTCTGAATCTGTATGTAGAACTCATTGGAAAAATTGTCCGTATAGAGTGAGCATGTTATTCGTAATACCTCAAAGACTACTTGCTAGTAATCAGAATAGTTGCAATACACACAATCTATATGTCTTCAAAATACATGATGCACAACCTTCGCTACACGCAAAAGTGCTCCTAATGAGTGTAGGTTCTGTTAAGTAAAAGGTCAATGGAAGGTTCATGTCCTATATTGTTTAATTAAACCAAGCAACAGGCCAGACAATGGGCAGCAACAGCTGTCACGAACTCATTATCCATGGAAGGAATTAGTTGCACTAATGGATTTACAGGTTGCCCTTACCTAACATCTCAACAACTTCTCCATCATTAGACCCACATATGAGAAGTTTCTTGCAACACAATCATATGATATGTTTGCCTATACTCATATAGCTTTGTCATCCTCTAGTCTTTTAGGTATGTCTTCTTCATTACGAGTATTAGATTTTAGTTTTTCTCATCATATATCACTGAATTTGTCATCTTTTGTTTTCATATCTCCTAAATCCTCTGCGTTAATTATGACTACTGATGGTACCATATGCCTCTAGTAGGTGTTGGTTCAATCGTCACATATTATTTTTTTTCTTGCAAATGTCTACTATATTCCTAAACTTACTTTGAACCTTGTCTATATTAGTTAATTATATGATTTAAGATACTTAGTCTCTTTTTTCTGTACATCTTGTTATGTGCAAGACCAACATTCTAAAAAAGTGATTGGATCAACCATAGGCAAAAAGTGCCATATATTTTGGATCAGCTCCAGTACTAGATGTTGCGTCTTCCAGTGTCGACTTATCCTTTTTTTTTAAATCATTCTTTCTTCTAGCTTTTAGTTTTTACGATAGCCTAACAAAATTTGTAAACTCATGATATTTCGTATTGTTATGGTTGTAAATTGGCAAGCGATTCTACCTTACTTTTTAAAAAATAAAACCATTTAAGTTTGTCCATTCTAAAGTTTTAGCATCTTCCCTAATAACCATAAATGGCGGTCATGATATTATATTTCGTTTATTGATGATTGCACTCGCTATCGTTGAATTTATTTTATGAAATATCAGTATAATCACTTTGGTATTTTCAAAACTTTTTGAACTTTTGTTAAAACTCAACATTCTACTATTGGCCAGTATTTTCAACGTGACTTGAATGGGAATATTTTTAATGACTTTCTTCAATTAATTGCTTTAGATGAAGCTAATTATCAAACTTTTGGGATAGATCCTCCCAAGCAGAAGAGCCATGTTGAAAGAAACATAGGTATTTTTGTTGAGACTGCTAGTTCTCATTCATTGTTTTCCTATGTTCTTAGTAAACATGTAGAGATGTCGTTCTTATGTGCTTATTTGATCAATAAGATTCTGACCAAACTGAACTCAAGCTTGTCACATTTTGAAAAGCTATATAGTTATACTTTTGATTACTCCTCGTTATGTGTCTTTTACTCTACTTATTGTCCTTAGACCTCATGCGAGCGTGAAATTATCTTCACGACTACCATTTGTGTCTTTCTAGGTTATAGGGTGTAGGTAAAAGGGGATTTTTTCTTTTTTCCCCTGTTCTTGCTAGTTCTCATACTATGACAATTTCTAATCTTATTGACACTGATCTTTTCATTCTTGCTCTCACCTCTTGTTTCTCATTCTCCTTCTCCCTCTTCAAATCATGATTCTTGCCAGGTTGACAATGATAGTTTAGCAAATACTGGTACTATAGTCCCTATTTATCCACTCCTATGGCTATCCAAGCATCTTTTGAAACTGTCAGTTCTCTTTGCTAAGCTTCTTTGTACCACTTCTTTTGTTCCTCATTTTCCTTTGTTCACCATCTCCCTTGAACGATTGTCCCATAAAGATATAGTTCTTAATCTTCATTGGCAGTCAACTATGATTGAAGGACTTACTACTTTCCATCAACCACCTGAGATTGAGTACCTCTACTGCCAAGTAAATTAGAAATTGTCTTCATCGGACAAAATCAAAGCTAAGTTTGATGGCTCTATTTAGAGGTACAAAGATCAATTAGTTTCTAAGAGACACCTTTAGGAGTGTAATATAGATTATGCGGAGACTTTTAGTTGATTTAATCATGAATAGCATATATCTTAAATGAACGTTAAAAGTACCTTCTGAAATGATGATGCTCAAGAAAAATACATCCCTTTTGGTATTTCTCATAATTTACAGGTTTAGAAAAGCTTAGTATGGTCTCAAACAAACACCTCATATTTGGATTAAGAAGTTCGTTGCTCTGATTACCTTTTTTGATTTCTATCCAAGCTTTCATGCTAGCTAATCTTGATGGAAGAGCAAAAGTGCATTGTTTTCCAATGAAATATTTATTCAGGCTCCTTATGTTACTTTTTTGATGTTGAAGTCCTTTTCCAAAAGGTAATTTTCCCTCTTAGTATAAATACATAGTTGATATACTTGAGTGTACACATTTTACTGATAATAAAATCGTTAATACTCAACCTTAAGACGTTTACCCTACTAATAAGCTAGCATCGGTTTGTAGGGCAAGTGTAAGGTTCAAATCCTCATCCACTAGTCAGATTCTCTCATCTCTCAAGTACCTTGGTTACGATTTTTTTTAAAAAAAAGAATGTTGATACTCCTCTCGATTTTTCTTATGATGGACACCTTTTATTGAAGTTTATATTATATTATTATTAGCAACTTGGTTTATCTTACTATCACCTATCCAAATAATACATACATTGTTAATATAGTTAGTTAACTTGTTATTTCACCTACTATAATTCATTGGGTTCTTGTCTTTTGTATTTTGATGAAGTTTCAAAGAACTCAATTTCAAAATCTTTTATTATCATTTGCTTCGCCTTTAGAGCTATGCACAGATTCTAATATAGATCAAGCTAGCAATCCTACAAATCTTAATTTTATTGTTGGATTTTATATCTTTTTGGATGATTATCTTATTTCTTGGAAGAACAAGAAGCAAAACGTTGTTTTTTTATCTTCTATTCAAGCATAATATCGTGCTATGGCTTTACTTGTGAGGTAGTTTACTTAAGTTTGCTCCTAGACATGAGTATTTTTCTTTCTCAACCTATGCCTTGATACTAAGAGTGCTACTTAGATTGCATGAAACTCAGTATTCCCTAAGCAGAACAAACATATCGAGATTATTATCACACCATTAGGCATCATTTTCGGATTGGCATCATCATGCTACCTTGCATTCCTTCTTCTATGCACATCTTTTTTTTTTTTTCAACCAAGTTGCACTAGACTTCATGTTTTCATTTTTATTAAGTAAATTCTTCATACTTCTTACAAACACATGGTAGCTTTGAGGGAAGATGCTAAATTATTGATGTTTACTTACCCATAATTATAATGGATGAGAATTGAAATGAATAAGAATTAGAATAGACAGAAATCAAAATAATAAATCGGATTCAAAATAATCTATTTACTTGACCTCTACAGATCATAATCAAAATGTCATTCATACATTTACTTCGACTCAAAATCAGAATGAACAATTACGAATTTAATTGCATACTATTTAACTAGATTTGTGTATTTTTAATCAAAAAAAATATGGTATTGTATATTCTAATAATTATTATAATATTAAAAGAACATAGATAACATTATTTAAAATTACATTTTACGTAAATATCATTTTAAATCTTGAGTTTTACTCTCTCTCTCTCTTCAAGCAAACCCTAACTTTTAAAATATATCTAAACAAATGTTGATCCATTAATTTTCTCTAAATTGAATATGGTTCAAATAATTGTGAAAAATTAACAGTATTTTTATTATTGAAATGACTAAAAAATTACTCAAATAGATTGTATAATCTATTTTGATTTTATCCCTCAAATTTGAATAATTTTTGACAAATGAGCTATTTTTTATGAATTTTTAAATTTTTGATAGTAGAAATCTTTTTAAACAATATTTTCAATAATAAAAAAAATTGATAGCTTGAATATTTCTTTATATCTATAAAAAAAATTAAGTTAAAATTCATTATAAAAGATCTCCAATTTAAAAAGTTTTAATTTTTAAATTTTTTTGATATGATTTAATTTGATCCAAATTGATAGATTAATATTTATTGAAAAATATTTTAAAAGTCAGAACTTGTTTGGAAAGAGAGTAAATCTTTGCGTTTAAATAACTTTTACTCTTATATTTTTGTAAAATATATTAAAAAATTAAATATTAATTTTTTGTCTCAATAATTAATGAAAATTTTTTTAAAATAAATAATAAATTTATATTAGCTATCAACATAATCATAAGTGAAAATATATAACCATCCATTGATAAAGTTCTAAATCATAAATATGAAATAAGTTATAAGTTACAAATATAAAATAAGTTCCACATCATAAATATAAAAACATAGAGGGTAGAATAATAATTTAATTTGGGATTCAAGAATGGGAGTGCTAATATGGTGGACGACTTGGATTTGCCATTCTCATTCCTCAATTCCAAATTCACATGGGACTCATGTAATTCTATTATTATTACATGATAAAAACAAACAAGAAAAGTGGGATCCATTCTGATTCATTATTTTGATTATCTATTCCTAATTGGTAAACATACCATATGTGTCTCTATCTTTAGAATAGGTTAATTTTATATAAAATCTAAACTCCATCAGTCCTTGTCTTTTTAGTAAGGCTCGACCATTTTGATGCAAAGTATATATTTGCTTGTGAGCATATAAAACACTAGTCACTAGTCTTTTAGTTATTGAGAAATAGCAACAACAAAGCTTGCCTCCCTCTGGTTCCTACTGTTCAGATTAACCCAAAGAAACAGAGAAGCATATCAACAATACTGAGATCAAGTTTAAGGATGCATACTCACAGTCAGCAAGGAAATCCGAAAGGCCTAAGACAAATCCAATGTAGGATGTTGCAATTGCAAGAAGTGAGAAGACATCAATTATTGGCTGCATAATAGTTTTCAAGACAAAGAAAAAAGGAAAACCAACAAAAGCATAAGCTACTAATATATCCTCATCCTACATATCATTTTGAATTTCACAAGAAAGATACGAATTTGCTGGAAGAAACTTACACCAACTCCACTGGTGGACTGCAATTGTTGTAATGGATCAATGATCTTGTCACCCATTTGAATATTTGGAAGTGATCCTAGAATAACAGCATCCCAGACAAGAAACAAACCAAGAGGTATAGCTGTGCCGAGAACAATTGCAGTCCTGTAAAAGAAATAGCTATGATATATTGCATGGAATTTCCAAGAGGTGTTGCAACGTAATTAGAGCATTACATTTAAGCAAAAGCTGAATGCAAAGAGTGTAGATATTCATCTTTTCCTCTAAACTATGTCATTTTATCGATTTGATGTATCACAATACAAGTAAAACAAATGTCAAGGTCAAGCGATGACGAATTTACTTCAGTCGCTCCATGTTTACATTATTTGCTATGATTTTTTTTTTCTTGTCTGATACTACAACACATTCCTCGTAGAAATTGGGGGTGTGTTGCACTGCAGAATCATATTCATGCTTTATTTACAGAATAGTCAAGCAATGAACAAGAATTATTTCCAGTTTTTATATTATATAGGCAACTATTGAAATCTAACAGATATAAGAAGGACACACCACATTATCAAGCCCAAGTATTGTTATAAAGGGGGAACAAAAATTATTAAGTGAAAGTGTAATCACTCTTAAAACAGATTGCTAATAGCGTTGACCTATATCGAGTTCAAAGAGTCTATTACATTATAACTCTTCTTAAATAAATGAAACCTCATTAAAAATAAAGTTGTTATGGCACTTCCAGAATAATTAAAGTCCCTTATTGTGCCTACCATTATTTCAATTTTTTCTTTAATTTCTCTTTCCCTAAATTTTCTGTTGCCCCCTCAATTCTTGCTCCCTCTCCACCCCTCTCCCTATATATGTGTGTATGTGTGTGTGTTGGATTGACACATTACAATAATAATAAGTTTGATCTTAATGAATTATTACATCTAAAACTGTTTAAATAATACCAAGCAAAAGTGTGATTGATATGTTTTTCACCTTACTTTTGACAGGTCTCCTTCAAGATTAGTACAAAGAACAGGTACAACATTCTGAACAAGAAAGATGGGCGATGTCAGAACTGCTTCAATGTTTAATTATTGCAGGCTCAAGAATCTTACCTGGTAAACAAATGATAGTGCAATTATGGGTATACTCATAGGAACAGCTGCAAAGTTTGCTTTAAGAAGAGCTTCCCAGTGCAAGTCCCCACTCGCAGCTGCCTAAGAATGAGCAGTAAATTTGTAATTATTTTTTATATTCAGAAAATAGACTTGTCACTGATTTCTAGTCTGAACTTTTTCTCTAAAAAGAAAGCGGTGAACTTAGATTACAGAAGTTCATAAAGATTTCAATTCAAAAGACTTAAGTATTTCAAGTGAATCAAGATGCCATCAGCACATAACAAGCATTTTCGTTTACAATTAAAACATCTAAAGACATAGATTTAACATCCTGCTGCTTAGAAATGATAGAATTACCACAAGCGCTGTGAAAGAAATGATTATTCCAAATACAAGAACTCCATTTGTGGCACCAATAAATCGCTGGCTACAAAAGAAGACGATTAAAATCTATTAATTTATCTGATCAAACAAAAACGCACTGAGTGAGAGGGAGATACAGTTGAGAAAGAAATCAAAAAGGAGATAGGCAGCTAAAATGTAGCACTTAAAGCTATGAAAAAAATACACCTACATTTGTAAATTTAGTCAAATCTGTTCTTGATGAACCTCAACATGTAAGAAAATACAATTAAAACTTCGATAAAGCTCTTACGATACAATAGAAGCCTTAGTCACTGTTCACTGCAAGTATAAATTACAGGTTGGAACTCCATTTGCATTTAATCTCAAATGCAGCCAAGAGTAGCCTAACATACCAACCAAACTAACTCAAACCAACAAATTTGGGTTGCATGCAGCTCAAATTCAGGCTTCCATTTCTTTCAGCCAATGATTACAGGCTCTTCCAGAATCTCCTTTGGGTTTCCTAACTGAGGGTTGAAGATGGCTTCTAATGTCTTATGTAATAAATTTGTGGGATAAGGCACTTACATAGAAAGTTGGATAGAAACATCTCCCTCTCAAAAGCAATGCAGGAGTCTACAAAACAGACAAGAACAAAGATAAGACTTGACTCTTGCAAACAAGTCCCACTATTGTAAACTATGAAAGTTTCCTCCTTTGACAGACTACGCATTGCGGAGAAAATTGTAGAAACACACTATGGAGGCTTGGTCTTTGGTTTCTTCAATCTAGCCAAACATCTAAACCAAGAACCAAAACTAATTGATCAGTTTATGTTCTTTGAACAATAACAAAACAAAACTTAATAAGAGTAAGAATACACTAAAATGCAAAGTTTCAAGCCAGTGACTGCTTTTTATTTGGTTAACAGGTAAAACATACTAAAATGCAAGCTAATACTTAGAAGACATGCATGTATACTGGAGGAAAAGGCTGATATGATTAGAGCTTTATGTTGGCTTGTGTTCTGACAAAGATTAAAAATACACCAAGAAATGAGGAAGAAAGCATTGCTGTCACCAACCTGCCAAAGAAGCATACACTTCCCAAAACCAATGAGAATAGGGTTGCACTTTCCCATCTGCAATCATGATACTGCCAAATTAACAAGTGAAGAAGATACACATTCTACTGGGACTTTTACTTTTTAATAGAAGAATCTACTTGGCACTTAATCCATAAAAGCAATCTTCGTGAAACTGAAAATTGAGAAGGCATAAAATAATGAGAACATAAAACCGCTAAAATTAGGATTCATACAGCGGAATGCCAAGAGTATTTGTCAGGATATCTGAAGAACGAGCCACATAGGCAACAAGAAGGGCATAATGTATAAATATGTATGACCAACTGCAAGACATCAAAATTACTGTCAGAGTGCATTCTGATAATCTCTATCTGACACTGTCAGCTACAAGTATTAATGTACTCATCGTACTTTGTGAGACTCAAAAAACTTAGTTGGCTTCCAACCTAAATTACCCTAGGGCCTCAACATTCTTCTTTTTTCATGTAATTTATAAGCATAGTTCTTCCATAATAGCAATCTGAAAATGCACATTAAATAAATCAATCAACAATCTAAAGGCATCACCTAAGGTATCATTCTGAGTAGAACCATATATTAGAAATTTAAGAAGCAACAGAAGTCTGATTGGTGACAGTTGAGCAGATGATTGAAAAGCTCAATGATGTATAAAACAAACATTCTTTCTTCAAACCCCCGCAACATCCACCGTGAAAAATGTATTATGACGACGGTCCAACATTTTCCATGCAGGAAGTTGACAGCTCTCTTAATCTGAGGATTGGTGTTCAAAACGCACAGACTTCATGAGACACATTATGAATGTGAGGCATGAGATGACATGGCCGAGCAGTAAACAAAAGGTCAAGCACTATTCCTAATTGGTCATGAAATCAACTAAGTCTTCTTCATTTACAAAATCCCCTCCCAATTCCCAGAATTTTAGTAATCTAACCCAAGAATCCATAAAAACAGTGAATGGAGCTTCACTGTTATCAAAAGCTCACTTATTTTTTTCTCCATACACTCCAAAAAATAAGATGAGATATCATCTTCACCAATTTCCCCTTTTCATTCCCCAAATCCTGCCCTGTCCATGTTGCAACTTCTGCTTCCACAGATCTTGCAGCCGCCTATGCCAATCCCAAAGTATTAAGAATTAAATACCATGCTTCTGCTTTCCACTTACACCACACCAGTAAATGAAATACAGTTTCATTCTGTTTTTTGCATACATAGCATCTATTAACAATGATCTTCCCCCACCGTCTTAACAATGAAATACAATTTTATTCTCACTAAATTTTATGTGAAGAAAGAACATTTTATTTATTTTGATAATGTTCTAAAGAGGTATTGGGGTAATTGCACAAGTAAAAATCATATATTAAGAATCCAATAAAAATGTAAGTTTCAAATAAATGTTTTTTTTTTTTTTTTTTTGCATGTCCTGATTTGAGATAATGAGCAAAATGCATGTCCCATTGATCTAATTAGCCCTCATTTCAAGAGAAAAAGAAAAGAAAAAGAAAGGAATCTAGTTATAAAAGGAAAGATAATATTGGACATCACAAATGGTCATAACACAAAAGCCATCAAATATTTGGTCATAGAAACACCAATTCCTCATGGAAAAGGAAAGGATACCTGGTTTCAAGAACTAGTGAAATATGTCAGTGTTAATCCATTCTATTTTTGTAGCTCAAAATGGAGGCCATTGAAATGCATAAAATGTTTGCACCATATGCACCATATTCAAACATTTATAATTATCCAACTCATGAACTTCAGAGGAACATGCAGGTGGCAGGATTTAAGATACTCTTTGTTTTTTACAGTCTACTTAAGTCAAAACTTTGCACATAAGCTCTACTTAGCTAAAACACAAAAAGTTATGGAGGGTATACAAGCGCAAAGAACCAAATTACTTGTTCATGAGCCAATTGACATGCACAACCATCATGTTACCATCTCCATACCTATCTTTTTCTTTTCTATTATAGCCCCATGTAACATGAAATAAGAAAGAATGTTTCCATGTATGCAAAAGTGATTTTATCTTAACTATTACATGAATCTTTCTTGATGATCCTATGCTTTTCATGGAATTATCCAATAATACAACCAGATATTTACTTCCTGATAGATTCCATGCAGTATGGTTCTAATATGACTTAGCATTGATAATATCAAAAAGAAAAAATGATCCCATTCATTAAGGAGTACATAAGATATCAAAATTTCTTTAGGAATAATTCTTATTTATGCTCTCATAGACCACTGGATAAGTAGCAAACTGCTATAACAAGGCCAGCATAACAGTTAACCTCAGCCCAAGTTTTAACACAGGTAAGAAAAAGCCATTTGTGAAGCATCCTGTGACTCTGTCATAGTCTTCAGAAATAATGTATCAAATGGAATATGCAAGCACCTTGAGCCAAAAGGTTTTAAGAAATCATGTATCACACAGAATGCTGGAGCAATTCAAGGGCATTTGCTTCAAAGCTATGGCTTAATCATATCTAGAGACTCCTTAGTGTCACTAAACTTATTCTCCTTTCTTTTTCTTTTTCTAAATTCATATATATTTGCCTAAAAAAAAAAGAACAAAGTATCTCCCATAAATATCATTATTTTCTAGGTCAAAAGTTACAATAATAGGCATTGATGTAGCCTAAAACTCAAGAGTATTTGTCAATTGTGCATGCAATCCGGCAATCTTAATTGGAGAAACAAAGAAGTAAACTCTAGGAAGCATCAGCAACAAACGTTCTGTCAATTAATCCTAAAACTTACCAGATTTTGTAACATTCTAATGCTAGATCCCTAAGTCCAAGAAAGAAGAAGAAGCCAGGGAGTATTTGGAAGTTTGTTAACACTTTCAAGTTTCAAAAACTAGAGCAAGATTGGCTTCTGAGAGACTTTAAAAGCACTAATCAGAGCATGGTTTTCTGGCTTTACTGTTGGATCTAATCATTCACCAAGTCCTATAAAATTTCGGCACTTCAAGGAGTAAAGGGGATCATCATACTATTATCTCTGTTCCTTGCCAAAACTACATGTCCTAAGAAAATTATCAATTAGGGAAGAGAGAGACAAAGAAAATAGAATGGGGAAGAAGAATAACAATAATATAGAGGAATGAAAACAAAAAAAAGAAACATTAAAGTAACAAGATAGAACTAGAAGAGAAGAGGGAATAAAAGAAGAGATGAAATAGAAATAGAGAACTCTTAAATTCTATACTTTTGTCAAGAACATTAGAATTACGAAAATAATCCATAATAATACAAAAGTAATCCATACACCCAAAACTAACAAATTTTCTCCTAATACTACTTCAAGAAAAACAATGTGCAAATTATTCACTTTCTACATGCTTGCTATCTAGAACCTATGAATTATAAATATATTTTGCAGGATCGTGACTCCAAAAACGAGCCAAGCTACCAATTTTCAGAAATTCGGTAACCATTAAATATCTTATGGTCAAATGAGGACAATACTATCAATAACCAAGTAGTTAAATTCAATGAAAACAACATAAAACTTTGATATGTAAATGACCAAAATTTGGCGAAAAACACTTTTTACCTATGCACAGAAAATGATAGAAGTTCCTTCCCCTTTTTGTAAGGAAAAAAAGAAGAAAAAAATTGTAGCTTGCTTCTAACAAATTTTCAGTATGCACTAGTAAGAAACAGAATCCCTTAGCCTACCATGCAACTTGAACTCCAACCCTTCCAAGAGTTCGCATTGCCATTGATACCTGAAATAAGCCAAGATGAAAATGAAAACAAAGTATAACTTACCATAAGATATGAGGTAAACACCCAAAAATTGGCTGTGGTATCATCGATTCTAAACCACAATATTGAAGAGTGGAGCAGATAATTAAAATTCATTCCTGGCACAAGACAATTCCATTCTACAATATAGAACAATGATGAATGGACATCTCAAACTCAACAACTAGATCTCTAAAACAAATATCATTACAGAGCTATTGCATTTAAAACTTCAACTGAAATGTAATGCTTAATAAAGGAAAATAGATATATATTCCAATGCATATTCAATTCCAAGTATAATAGCTATTCCATTTCAATGTTCACATTGTTTCATGTCTTCTTTTGGTAGGGAAACCAAGGAATCTATCTCTGTATAAGACAGAGGCACACATGCAACTTGGGACTAAGCATCAAAGAAGCTTTTGGTCTACACTCCAGAGCTAATCCATTTGGTAATTCTGCATTCCAATCTAAGATCAAGGATGTAACCATGCCAAACCCTCCAAGCAGCTTACCATCAAGAAATTCAGGTGCATGTTTGGAGGGAGGGAGGGTGGGAGGAGAAGAGGAAAGAGCAATAAGTTTGCATACAAGGCGAAAAACCCTAGCAAGAGAATTTTCATATATCTTTAACTGTATAGTAGAGAAGCGGTACATTTATTAAACTACACAATATATATATAAATGATTAAAGAAGTTATATAATGATATATTCCAAGTACTGTTGGAAATTTACACAGTAGTACCTGAGCCATCATTAATTAAGCATATTTTGCAGGAAAAAAGAAAAGAGCATACACATTTTCTGATTGTATCACAGAGACAAGATGATCAATACTTGAAGGTGAAACTGACATAAAGAAATTGTAATATTTAATCAGCAAAGGGAGACACCGAGAATACAAAACCATAGTGAAATTACCAATGATACGCCACCAGAACCCAATTCACACATCGTGTTCACATTCACTTCAGCGATCAAAAGCCCAGTTGCAACCTGCAAGCATGGTTTTTTCATAGTTTTTACTCTTCCATAAATTTGCAGGGAAAAATTAACCCCAACAGATACATATACAGGACTGCATAGAGAGAGAGTCTGTAGGAAGAAGTCATGAATAGGAATAATATATGATTTAAATATTTTAAAACTGCACTCACAGCAGATAGAACTGTTATAAATCCATAGAGATTGCAAAAAATTTTGCATTAAGCTTAACTGATGATATAATCACTACATGTCATTGTAAGGTTGTTGGAGACTAATAATTCTCAGCATATAGACAAATTCCTCACAGACAGAGGACAATACAGCAGTCAAAGTAATTACGAAAGAGAGTTACCATAAAAATCCAACAAAAAATGCAGGTAACTGCAGAGGCCAAAAATCCAGCTTCTTGTGTTACAGCAGGAATGGCAAGGATCCCAGCACCTACCTACTTGACAGCAGCAGAAGGAAGATAGATTATCAGTAATATTAAATATTAAAACAGTTAAATGCTTCTACCACTCCCTAAGGCAAAGGAAATAGAAATCAAGAACATGTGAGTATATGATCAGGGGTAAAAGCACCCTATTAAACCACATTAGTACTTGTCCACAGACAATGCTCAGGTTAAAGTGACCAATATTCTCTAGTGCACGACCAAAGAACCTACACTTGCTGCTATGATAAATTCTGGACCGTCATTTTTGAAATCCTAACTTGAATTAACATGGCTATCATACTGGGTTCAACATTAACGAGACATTGCTCACATGTCATATTTGCTACAAGTTATTTTTTAACTTTTTACATGGGTTTCTTTTCGATGCAGTATCAAGAAGAAAATGCATACCGTAGTGCCTGCAACCAAGAAAATCGCACTAGACAAACTCCCTGGAAAACAGAAAGAAAGAGAGGAAAAATTCAACTCCGCATAAGATACAAACAGAGCATAAAATTTTGAGCCCAAACAAGTAACAAAGACAAAAGTGGCACCAGGTTCTCTCTTAAACGTGGCTTGATTAACGTTGGAAAACAGCCTCTCGAATTCAAGTTCCTGTGGTTCAGTGGACTGCCTCTGAGAGAAGCACTTAAAGGTTCTCGCCTGTTGCTGCTTACAACCCAGTGATTTGGACGAAAAGGAGGATTTGCGTTGATGAAGCAGAGGAATGCCAGAGTGTGAACGCTTCCCTGATGCCAGTAACCGACTCGGACATGGGAAATAGAAACAACGAGCCCACATTTTCTCGGCTTCTGCTTATCTTTCTTCGTTTTTCTCTTTTCCTCCTCTGTGTTCGGTTTCTGAGACAGTTGAAGACTCGGCGATTGGCGGGTTTCCGAAATGACAGGAGGGTATGGTTTGCGCAGCAAAGATAAAGTGGGCCATCACGTGCTCACATTTACTTCATAATATTTTGCAATTTTCTTTTCCTTTTTTTTTTTTAAGAAACCACCATATACCTGTAACTCCCACCATGTTCCTTTTTCAATTTATTTTACTGAAAGTAATTTAATTTAATATTTTAGATAAAATTATATTAAATTTAATTTCATCAATTTGTAGACATTCATTTTGCAGTAATACTGCAATGCTGTCAAATTTGTAATATTGCTTAATTTTTTAATACTGTTCAATTCTGTCATTTCGGCAATGCTGTCAATGCGGCGATGCTGCCAATTTGATAATATTAATTTTGCAATGTTGTCAATTCGGCAACGTTATAATGCTATCGATTGTTGCATTAAATAAAAGCTTGGCTAAGATCTATAAATATTTATCTTAATTAAGAGTTTAGGGAGGAAATCAAAGAGGGAGTGTTGAGGGGAGAATATTAAGAATTCCAAGAATATTTGGAGAAAGTTATAAAAAGGGGAACATAGTAGTGTAAAGAGAGTGTGAGATATTTTTTTTGGTAAGGAGAGATTTGGAGAAAAAATTTTCAAATATTACCTTTTTTTTTAAGAATAAGGTAACTTTTTGTGATTTTATCATTAATTTTTTCTCTTTATTTTCATTTTTTTATAAATATTTTTTTTATTTATTTACTTAATTTGTTATTATATATGTATATATATATTTATTCCTTTTGCACACATATATCTTTCTATTTTTCTTCATGTTATTCTTACTTGCATTTTTATTTATCTTATATATTGATATATTTATATTTTTTTATTTATAAATACACATAATTTTTTTCATTCAAATACATGAAAAGTTAAGTAAAAAAATAAATAGTGTATGAAAGTAATGAGAAAAAAATAATTTAATAAAAAATAAATGAGATGTAATATATGAACTAAAAAAAAATGAAAAAAAAAGTGGTTAGGCGACAGTATATGCTTTCATGTTGAATACATGAAATTTGCTTAAAAGAATAAAAATAAAAAAAATAAATAACTTTAAAATATTATGGTTGTTTTAAAATAATAAATTTAAATTGTTCATAATATAAAATTATTAAGTAAATTAAGTTTTATTTTTATTTTTTTCTTTCATCTAATTTTAACTATATTTTCAAAAACAGATGAAATCACTTTGATATTATTTTAATTTATTAAAAAAATAAAATAAAAAATATTTTAAATTTTTTAGAGTATAGAATCATTCAAGAGAGTTTTTTTTTTAAAAAAAAATTATTTTAACAATAATAATATATGTTTTAAACTTTTGAGAAGTATAAAAAATCTCAAAAGAGAGATTTTTATATAAGAATTATTTTTCTTAAAAGTAAAAATAAATAAAAATATATATTTCAAGTTTTTAAGAGATATTTAAAAAAACTCAAAAGAGATGTTTTTCTATTTGAATATAAAAAACTACTTAATTTTTTGAAAAATATGAAAAAATTTTAAAAGAGAGGTTTTCCTATTTTTTAATAATAAAAAAATTATTCTAAAATATAAGAGTTTTAAGGTGTATGAAAAATTTCATGATAGTAGTTTTTATATTTTTTAATATATAATTAATTTTTAAAATATTTATTTGATATTTTTAAGAAATATAAAAAATTCTCAAGAGAGATTTTCATACACTCTAATATAAAATTTATTTATCTATTTAATACTTTTTTATGAGAAATATTTTGAGAATTAAAGGGTTGAACAAGAGTGAGACTTTTATATTCTCCATCATAAAAAAAAAAAATGTTTTAAGATTAGAGGTTGAACAAGAGTGAAACTCCTCTCATAAAATGGTTTTGAGAATTAAAGTTAAAATAATAGTTGAACTTTTATATTCCCTAAAATATTAAAATTTCATTTATTTTTATATCATGTATATTTTTTTAGACATATTTTTGAGAATCAATTTTAAAAATAAAATGAATTTTAAAACCAAAAAATAATTATGATCAATTTATACCAATTTTTTGACGCTCTAGAGGTGTTGATCCTTCCCCACCAATGTTGCATTATCTATTTTTTTGAAAACAAAGAAATTTTAATGTCCAATCACACCATAAAAAGGATTGGTGACAACTCTTTTTATTTTTATTTTTAAAATATTTTCAAAAAAATCACCTTAAATATTATATTTTTAATCTATTTCAAGAATTAGACCCTGACCGAAGATAAGTTGTGATAAATTTGATGTTCACAATTTAAAACATTGAATATTAACTTATTAGTTTTATTTAAATTTGAAATTGATTCAAAATATTTTTATTGTTAAAATTTTTTATTTATAAATTATTTTAATAAATTTTTAAAAATTTTGACAATATAAATTAATTATAGGATAAAGATTATATCACTTTAATGTTTACCCATATTACCAATTACAACCTTATATTCAAATAATGATAAATTTAACCTTAATTTATCAATTTGATTCGAATTAAAGTATAACTCAAATAGATAAAAAAAATAAAGGATATTTTTATTTTTAATTTGCCTAAAAAATGACTCAAATGAATTTCTCACTCGATTTTAAATCTATTTCTTAAATTAAAATAAATTTTTATGTAATATCTATTTTTTATAAATTTTTTAAAATTTAATAATATAAATTTATAAATATATTTTGAATATTTTTTAACATTTAAAAAAATTTAAGTTAAAACTCATTATATAAGATCTTCAATTTGTATATTTTGAATTTTTAAATTTCTTGATAATATAAATTTAATTGATAATATCAGTACTTTATGAGATTTTTATTTTTAAATATATATTTTTAGGTCTTTATAACAACAAATAAAACAGCAAAAGCAGCCCAATATGTCAATACTGAAGTATTGATTAACAAATAAGATAAAGATTCTCTACTATTTAAGTTAATTTTTAATAAAGAGTAAAAAATAATATTTTGATATTTTATTATATTAATATAAAAATAAAAAATATTAATATTAATTTGATTAAATTACTAAACATCATCATTTTATCAAAAAAAATTACATATTTCAGATCAACAAATTATTCAAATCTTAATAAATAATAAAAATTAAAATAAAAGATATAAAAATAAAAATAAAAAGACAAGTTTCATGTTTTTCAAATGAAAAGGGCAAAAAAATATAAAGATAGTACTCATGTTATCGGGAGAGCATTTGTCATGTTTCAAATCGCTACTTTTTTTTTTTTTTTAATCTTCCAATGATATTCATTCCATATTTAAATAAAACAAAAGTTAACAATAAAAAATATATTATATATAAATGTGTTTAATTTTAAAACACAATGTACAAAATTTTTCACTTAATTCAATTTGGCAACATCTTTCAATATCATATATATATATATATATAATGAGCCATATCACTTAAATTATGATTTACCATATGAACCATATCACCAGGCTCAATCCATTCAACAATATCAAAAAACATGTCAATCAAAATTATAACATTTTTCACAATATCAAAAACACCGATAGACTTCAAAAAAAAAAAAAAATCCCTTTAGTGCAATACACCAAAATGTTAATTTTAATTCTTTATTTATTGTCACTTTAATCATCCATCATAATTGTATAATCCGCATCCTTTTAACGGACTCAAAAATTATCAACAAGTAGCTGACAATACTTTTTACAAACTTTCAACAAATTAACCAGCATGCATTTGGTAATAAGATGAAAGTTTATACTTAGGATCAACAGTAAAATAATTTTCAATCTAATTGTTTTTTTGTTTTTAATAATTTTTTTAAAAAATTTATATCTCAATACGAATGTCATGGAAACAAAGGAAATAATGGTAAAAAATGAAGAAATGCTTAAATTTTTTGTTTCATTGATTTGTGTTGAGTAAATTTTCTTTATTATATAAAAATTTTAATCTAAAATAATCTCATTTAACTTAAATAGTATTAAAACAATGTAATTTAATAATTAAAATATAAAAAAATTATAAATAAAATCGATTTGATTTAATTTCAGTCTAACCTATTTAATGATCGATAGATTTGGCTTAATTTTTCATTAACCTGGATTTGATCAATATATAAACCATTTTGAAAAAAAGACAAAAAATGATTAAATGTTCCATTCAGGTTCAAAAACCTAAATACTTAAAGAGTGCCTTTCTTGATGATGCTCAAGTGGGTAGTGGAAAACAAAGGAAATGAAGGGAAGAAATGAAGAAATACTTTAATTTTTGAGTTAATTTTTTTAGTTTATAAAAATTTTCAATTTAAAATAATCTCATTTAACTTAAATAATATTAAAAAAATGTAATTTAATGATTAAAACATAAAAATTTTATAAATAAAACACAATGATTTAATTTTAGACTAAGGTATTTAATGTTCGATTGATTCGACTTTATTTTTCATTAACCCGTATTTGATCAATATATATACCATTTTGAAAATAGACAAAAATGATTAAATGTTGGATTCATGTTCAAATTGTTCAGACCAATCAATTTTAAAAACTAAGATGGAAGCACACTTAGTTCTAAATTCTAATTATTTTAGATTATTCCCCTAAAGTTACAATTTTTTTATTTCATTATTTTATGAATTGTCAAGTAAAAACATTTTTAATTTTTTTAAATTAAATATATTTTTTAAAAAATCTCAAGTTAAATATCTTGAGAGTTCAAAATTCTAGATAAGGGATAAGATTAAATTTTGTATCACAATAACTCATCATATCAAGTATTACCAATTCCGAAGAGGAGGATAAGAGAGGCTAGGTAAATTTGCCAAGAACTTCATTCCTAGCAAATCTGCTTTTAGTTAAACTGTTGAGCTTTTCTATGTAATCAGGAACACAAACGCAGACATCATAGTCATGATTTCTTCCCATTTTCTTTGCAGTCAAAGCCTGTCCTTGCCTTCTTTCGATTCATATAGAAGCAGTAGCATTTTGGTTAGGTCGCATGGGTCTTCTTCTTTTCGTCCCAAACTTCAATTTCAGAGAACTTCAGTTGTGAAAGCAACAAGAAGAGACATAGAGGTATTATATTCTCGTTGTTGCTGAAATTTTAGTTCTAAACATAAGTTAGTTTCCTTTTGTTGTTGCATCTAAGTAAAGGCTTTGGTTCTTTTATGTCAGAATTCTGATTTATATTCTTAAAATATGATTGGTGGTTGGTTGGTGGTGGTAGTAGATTGTGTATGACCCTGATGAGAGGATAAACAAGTTAGCAGATCAAGTGGACAGGGATGCTCCTCTTTCAAGGCTCACTCTATTCTCACCATGCAAGGTGATGTCTCTCTTACATCAAGTTAAACTGGGTGGGATTTGTTTTTCTTAATCGATTTATTTTTGATTCTGGTGTTCTATGTGGTGCAGATTAATGTTTTCTTGAGAATAACCAACAAGAGGGAAGATGGGTATCATGATTTGGCATCTCTTTTTCATGTAATTTCATTATCTCAGTTAAGAGTAAACCGATAACTTTTATTGTGTTTTAGTTATGAAATCTAGCAAGTTAATCAAATTCTTGTTTCCAATTAAGATTTCTGCTCATTAGGGTAAAGCATTAATTATTCTGGCAGATTATCTTCTATGACTTGAAAATTCACAGAATTGCCACTTTCTGTGAACCCAGGTAATTAGTCTAGGAGATACTATTAAGTTCTCTCTGTCACCATCTAAAACTAAAGATCGTTTGTCAACCAATGTCTCTGGAGTCCCTCTCGATGATAAAAATTTGGTAAGGCATAAAGTTACCAAAATTCTTTAGGTTTTGTTTTCTTATTTGTAATTTTAATGCTCCTGATAGTCTGCAACTTTCCCTTTGCAGATTATTAAAGCACTTAATCTCTACAGGAATAAAACTGGTACTAACAACTTTTTCTGGGTAAGTAGTTGTGCAGATGAATTACTTTGAATATTTGCTCATAAACAAATAGTAACTTAAGTGTGTATTCTCTTTTGCAAAATTGTGGGCAGATCCATCTTGATAAGAAGGTTCCTACTGGGGCAGGGCTTGGTGGTGGAAGTAGTAATGCTGCAACTGCACTTTGGGCAGCAAATCAGTTCAACAGTGGTCTAGCCACTGAGGAGGAACTCCAGGAATGGTCAAGTGAGATTGGTTCAGATATTCCTTTCTTTTTCTCTCATGGAGCTGCCTATTGTACTGGTAGAGGTGAGGTATGTCTTATTGTTCTCTAGTCTAAAAAATGGTGCTACAAATTATTTCAGTGTTTGCTTTGTGTAATGAGGCTATGCTCAAACCGTATTCAGAATGTTGCTTTGGACTCCATTTTCCTGTCTGAAACAGCCATCATTGATTTTGTGATATTAAAATAGGGTTGCTGGGTGTTTGAGTTTAGGATTCAGATTCTCTTTGGTTGATAATGGATTATGAAATTAAATGAAGTCTTTTGCACAATTACTAGATGCTTCCTTTCTACATGCAGGTTTTGTTAATCGTTGATTTGGTTGAGATATCAATTATGTTTTTGTTCTTATCTTTTTCTCCTTTTGCCCCTTGATATCTGAGTACTCTTTAGAGCTAATTTACTCTTTCCTTCTGCATCAAAATGGTTGCAAGATTTCCTCTTTTCTCTCCCTCCCTCCCTCCCTCTGAGCTATGGTATGCCAGAATGGTGAGAACTGATTCTAACTGTAACAATCCTTTGGTTGATCACATCATTATACCCCATGTTAGTTTCTTCTGAACTTTAAGCACCGTAATGTTTCAAATTATTTGGTCATACATAAGCATTAGGTGCCTTCAACTCTCTTATTTGGATGTTTGTTGCAAGAGCCACTTACCCACCAGCGGCATATAGAGTTGAATCTGTGATTCTTACGGTCAGGCTGTCATCTAACTTGCTGGATTCTCACATGAATATTGTGCGAATATGTCCAGATTGTTCAAGATCTTCCTCCACCTGTACCTTTGGACATTCCAATGGTTCTAATAAAGCCTCCGGAGGCATGTTCGACGGCTGAAGTGTACAAGGTAATGCGGTTTGTGGTGGTGAACAAAATGTTTTTCTAATATCATTTACTTTATATATTAATGCTCAGACTTCTCATTTCTCAGCATCTTCGATTAGAACAAACTAGCAAGGTTGATCCACTCATATTGCTGGAGAAGGTCTCAAGGAATGGAATATCGCAAGATGTTTGTATCAATGATTTGGGTATGAATTTTTGAAGCATACTGAGCTGCACAATCTTCCTCGATACCATCTTCACCCCCCTTCCAAAAAGGATCCAACTTTTTCAGTTTGTCTTACGTTTATTTAATTTAGGTTGGCTGCTTTGCACATACCCTACTGAGTTGAGATTTAATGTGCAGCAAGGCTGATAATTGGACTAGATATATAGAGACTTTTTAATTGTGAATATTGAAGCTTGCATTCTATCATAACGACCTTGTGCCTTTGCTTGTACTCCACATTCTTTGGATAGTGTTTTGAGCCTGATCTACATTGAGTTGGTGTAAGAATTTTGAGATCGTTCCTAATTCAGTCATAGTGGAAATTGAGTTACAGTAGTTGTAGAAATGAACTATAACCATTTTTTGTCCACAGGTTTTCTTACGTGATTAAACATGTATTATTTGCAGAATCTCCTGCATTTGAAGTTCTCCCTTCTCTTAGACGATTAAAACAAAGGGTAATTGCAGCTGGGCGTGGAGAATATGATGCTGTTTTTATGTCTGGAAGGTAAAAACATTGCAACAATTTTATTTAAATGTTAATTTTCATATTGATATGTGGCACAAGTTCAAGAATATTAAACCTGAGTATATCCGTTTTCACGACTGCTTAGTTACATTAAATAGCTATCCTGGTAAAATAGCATGGTCTGTTAAATTTTTTCTCAGGCAACTCAAATTTCAAATAAATTTGGACAAAAGTGTTGTAAATTTGGGGTAATAAGTCAATTGAGTGATGTTATTATTAAATTAGTCATAGTTACTCAATGGTAACCTCTGGATCAGCGTTTAAATTTGAAGTAGTATTTACTTTCCTTTGCTGCTCTTCTAGTAACCTAAAGGAAGTTGTCACTACAAATGCAAAATGTAAGAACCAACTTTTCTATAACATGAGTGTTAATTCTCTTTGACCCTTACATATGATGTATCCACATGATACATCATTAAAATTTAAGATAAATGAGACCAAATGTAGTATAAGTAAGAAAGCTTAGTGATTATGAAGCAGATTATGAGGATAGAAGAATGGTCTTGATAAAGACTTAAATATAGAGGTATTTAGTGTTATGTGTGTGTGTGTGTGTGTGTGTGTGTGTGTGTGTGTGTGTGTGTATGTATATATATCCAGCCAGTCATTATGATCTAGATCCATTTCAATAGATGTTGGCATGCCATTGCTTAAAGGATCTGAGAGTCATTGGTGGTATGTCTTCCAATTGATTTGAAAGCTTACATTTCTAAAAGGACAAGCTGAATGGATGTTATTGAATTTTCCGTGATTATTGGCATATCATTATTCATTGTTGATGATTATTCATGCAAATGGGATGGATTGATAAATTGTTGATTGTAATCTCTAAAACTAAAGTTCATGTTTATTATGTCAGATCACCCTATTATTGCTACATCATTTGTTGTTTGGCTTCATATCACAAATTTTAAGTCAACTAGAAACTACTGCATTTGGTTTTTCCTGGTCTGATTACGGGTTTGAAATTTTCTCTTTAGCAGCCATGAGTTTGCTGTCTTCTTTACCTAGGAGTGTTAGAAGGTTCTTGTGCAGTCTGTGTTAATTCCAGTTCTCCACACTCTCTCCCCCTTCATGTCATTGAACTGTGTAAAATTGGTTCTGAGATTGGTTGAACTTTGTATGATTTATGAGGGCTCAAATTGAGAGCTTATAGAATCTTACTTCTGGATGTTGGTGCTGGCAAATTTTGACATTTCATTTCATCATCTTACTTGCTGCAAGCTCATTTCCGTTTTTCTCAATGTATTTGATGCAGTGGAAGCACCATTGTTGGAATTGGTTCTCCAGATCCCCCACAATTTGTATATGATGATGGTCAGTACCATGACGTGTTCTTGTCAGGTAAGCCTAACTAAATTTACCGTATTGCTTTCTACTTTTTGGTTGTTCTCTAAATACAACAAGCAGAAAGTATATATTATTTACATAGCACCAAGAGGGTGCAACCCTTCAAAAATATAGTTTGTGACTAGAGGTTTGGATTTCTAAGAAATCTACAAAATCCTCATTTACAAAAATTTTACCAAGTACCCATTCAAACCCTCGAAACCCCTCTTATTTCTCTGTCAATATTATCCAAAAAAACCCACCAATTGAATTTTCCTAATTATTTTCTATCTTTCCTTAGACGCCTGCACACCAAGCCATTCCCTCAACTCCTGCCACAGTGGCACTGTTGCTGCCCAAGAAAGCCTCCATGTAGCTATGGCCCTCTACCACAGTTGTCTAGACCAGCTGCAGAAGAATGTGGCAAACTGTCTCCTCCTGCTGCTTGCACAAGAAATATTGGTTCACTAAAGCCATTCCCTTCTGTTTTAGGTTATCAACAGCGAGAATCATGACCTCTTGGTTGTTATACATCATTGTAGGTAAATTTGACTAAGCCCATAATGCCAAAACGATGATAAGCAATTCACTTAGACCACCACATTAGGGATAGAATAGCTCA
Organism: Moringa oleifera; assembly: GCA_021397835.1. Taxonomy (NCBI): domain Eukaryota; kingdom Viridiplantae; phylum Streptophyta; class Magnoliopsida; order Brassicales; family Moringaceae; genus Moringa; species Moringa oleifera. The sequence continues at coordinate 1,794,618 of JAJFZO010000659.1, read as the reverse complement.
TGGGCAGTTGAGAAACACAGGATTTCTTGTCTTTTAGTGCATGATATGTAGTTTTTCCTCATAAAATCCAATTTAATTTGGGCCTGTAAATCCTCAAATTGGACTTCTGAGTACGCATTGTTTCTTCCTCTAAGCTATCATGTGGAGTGAACGTTCAACTTGGAGATGTATAGATCTTGATTTTATCAATTGATCTAGTGTGTTCCTGCTCTATTTCTTCTTGTTTATGTGACTGGTGGGTCAATATATCTATGGTGAAATCTTAGTGTGAATGTAAGAACAAAGGAAATTAGACATGATATAAATGGGCTGAATTCTTGTCCTAGTTGTTTATGTTGGATTTGAACATTCAATGTTGTTCCATACAGAAAATAGCATATTGGTGTCTGGATTCTAATTTTTCTGTAAATTGATTTGATTTCATCTCATTTTTTAGGGTTACATGCATCAAGAAGACCTACATTTTGTTCAGAGTTTCAAATTGAGATCTGCACAAAAAAAAAAAAAAAAAAAATCTATGTATTGAGACTTACATTTTTGTTAGATTCTCAATTGGGTTAATTAATTCACTCCACATGATTTTATCAATTGATCTAGTTTGTTCCTACTCTATTTCTTCTTGTTTACATGATTGGTGCGTCAATATATCTATGGTGAAACCTTAGTATCAATATATCTATGGTCATATAGATGCTTATGATCAGGCCACTATTAAGGCATTATATAGATGCTTATGCTCAGGCCCTTGATTTCTGCAAGTGTAGTTCCATCATGGAACACTTAAATAACAGTGAAGATGGTATGCTCTCGTTTAACTGAAGTATATCGTTGCTTTGATATTTTTGCTGTTTGATAAAATGTTTGGTATGTCTCCACATGGTACGTAGTGCCTGTGTGGTCGATTGAAAACTTATGTTTATGTAGTCTTAAAGGACATCTAGAGGTCCTATCTCTATTTTTTCTCCTGTTGTGGGCTTCCCCTTCTGCTTTCCTTAGGTTCAGGTTGAGATGGTGTTTGGTCATAACATGTCCCCAGAATTCTCATCTGAACATAAATTCGTGATTCATTGAATCAAAAAGAATTCTCAAGCATTTTCTCAGTTCAACACATCTGTAAGTTTTCCTTAATCATTATAACTGACCGTAGGCTTCTTTTGAAAAGCAGAAGCAAGCTTTATCACTCGAGAAGCAAATCAGTGGTATAGAGAGCCTGCTTCTACTGCTGCCTGCAGCCAGACTGCAGATTTTGAGTAAACTACTTAGTGATTATCCTTGTATGAAATAAAAATCAATCATATGTACAACTCTGATGCAAAGGACAGTACAATTTTTGATTTGGGAAAATCAGAAGCTTGATTTGTTACCCAAATGAAGTAATTGTTTCTTGTGTTAACTGTTGTTTATTGTTTCCCTTAGAAAAAGTGAAAGCAAAATTTGAAGGCATCATCCTTCCTCTCATGGCCATTAAATTTGCCTTGAAACTATGTTGGGCTACTTGAAGAATCATTTTGCTTGCAGAAGAAGTCATCGGTCCGATTAGAACTAGTGAAGATTGCAGGCATTTTTGTTCAAAAATGCCCTTCAAACTCTATGCGATAGACAAATGGCTTTTCTCGGAGTGATATATTAAGCAGCTCATTCTGCAGTACTAAAGTGAGAGCAGAATGTTAACATGATGTGCTTGGGGTTCTCAACATTTATGTCCTTGATCCTTATTAGAGTCTCACATAGCTGATGATATTATAATGATCCCATATATATAGTGATGATAATTTTTATCTAGTAAGTCCGGTTTTCTTCGGGTATGTTAGTTACAATATATTTTCTACTAATCTCAACATCTGATATTCGTTGAAAGAAGCAACTTGATATGCAAAAGCAAAAGAAAAAAAAAATGAAATATGAAAAAGAAATGAGATTCATAGTTTGCTTTTGCCCTGAAATGAAGCATTGTAAAAATCTTTAAGGTGCCAAATCTGGTGCAGACCTAACAAGAGCCTTGCTCGCATGTAGCGGGAATGTTATTGGGCGAGAAGTTCCCCGGACGTCTGGGATGAGTGAGCTTGCCCAAATTTGGGTGATCGCTTAACACTTGCAGCTGTTTCTGCATCACGTGCTGCTGCACACTTATTCTTCTAAAAACTCTGATATCCTTTGTCACTTCTACTTGTGTCACGTGTTGTTATACACCTGTTCTTCTAAAAACTGTTATACTTTGCCATTTCTAGTTGTTTCTGTGGAAAAATATATAACTATTTTCATACCACTCACAAAAAGCTCCAGGAAAAGCCATCTTTCTACAGCTTCACTCTTCTGTTAGGTTCTTTTTTCTTTTTTCTTTCTCTTTTTCTTTTTCAAAGAAAACACCCAGAAAATGATGCAAAATCAAATGTGTTGAAAGATGAGGATGGCTTATTTTTCAAACAAAGTTTTAGGAGCAGCTTATTTAGGGAAATTTGAACCAAGGGCACTTTGTGTTGGGGAAAAACTCTGGAAAAGGAGAAAATAGCAAAACTGGAGAAGAGAAATGAAACCCAGATTAAGCAAATGACTTCTGCTTCTCACTAATAAAGATATTCATCAACCAACAGAGCACCATCATGGCATCATGGGGAACCAACACTCATAAAATCCAAGCATATTTTTGGTCTTATCTTCATTTTATTCATTTTGAGTCTTTCTCCACCCTACAGAGAGGGAGAAGAAACAAACTGTCTAGGTAAGCTAAAGAGATCCTTTCCTTCAAATGGCGAGGTCCACTCCCGCGAACCAACAGCAGATGATTCAGCCGTAGCTGCTCCACCTTCCTGCAATCCTACTATGGGAACACCAATGCCACTAAGAGGAGCTGATCTGATTGCAGGTTTAGCACCCAATCCATGAATATTGGAATCATAGACAAGGGTGTTCTTCATGGCTGACACAGACCCTAACCACAATCCACTAGGCCTAGGGGAAGGTAAGCCGCGATCCAAACTCCAATCTATGCTGGTGTAATCCAACTGTGTGATTGAGCCACCAGTATTCCAGTCAACTGGAGAAGAAGCCCCTGATGAGCCAGTTGAACCGAACCCTGAGAATAATCCCAGGGAGGATGCAGCAGCCAGTGCTGGAGATGCACCATTTCTACTCCATAGACCATTTCCTCGGCTGATTCCTGGTGAATCTCCCGGGCCACTGGCTGGAGCAAAGTGTTGCTGGTGTTGATAATGAAGCTGGTGGTACATCCTACTTGAACCAAGATTGTTTGGACTTAGGCTTCTAGTGCTAGGAATATGAGGCACAAATCCATTGGACTTCATAATTTCAACACTATTAGTAGGATACCAACTGGTGGCTGTTCCAGGAGGAGATGAGCTTATGCTGGTAGCTGGAATTTGCTTCGTATTTACAGACTGAGATCGCTGCATCATAATAACTGGTTCCCTAACAGATGGCTGCTGAAGGTTCTTAAATTCACTGCCAACAGCTACATAGCAGTTTTCTCCCTTTGCCAGTGCACTTGATGCCTGCAAAGATGATGCCAAAGAATATGAGACAGAAGGATTTGATGCAGCACTTGGCCACCTTTTATCAGCCAGCACAGTAGTTTGTTGGGGTTTCGCCCACTCCAACTTTGGCTGGATTCTCTTCAAAGGCTGGACACCTTTATTCACAGACTCTGAAGATGCTGCAGCTGTAACAGCTGTTTTTGCATAGTTAAAATCTTTTTCATCCCTTCTCTGCTGTACTGAGGAAGATGGACTGGCCTTTGGTTGAGGCCTCATTGCTGAGTTCTGACTAGCTGCTCCAACTGAAGGCTTACCATCACTGGCAGTCGGAGGATCCCCAGTTTCCTCTGGTTTAGGTGGAGCAGAAGGTGGATCTTGCTTCACTGATCTTAAGTTAGCCGCCGCCTTCTCAAGATCACCCTCTGCTGAAACAACAGCTCTTTCCACCTCCTGCTTTGTACACTTGTATCGTATTTCCATATCAGCAATTCGAGCAAGTTCTTCCGATATGTCTATCTTCAAGTTTCCACCACTGAGAGTTGAATCCCTGTGCTTATCTGCTTCTTCATTCGCTTCAAACAACCAGGAAACAGATTCCTCTACTTTGCCTTCATTCAATATAAGAGCCATGGTTGCCCGCTCTTGAGAAAATCCCATTGCCACAAGTTGTTGAGCAAGTGCTTCAAGTTTTCTTGACATTAGATAACCACTGCATCTCTCATGCAATTCCTGAGCTCGCCTCTCCTTCTGACGTTGATGCTTCCTCTCATTCTTCTGACGGATTTTTTCCCGTTTGTCACTGTCTCCTCCTGGTATTGTTTCCTGCCGGACAGGAGGATTAGACGCTTTGTCTTTGTGATCTTCCGACTCACCAGACCAGCTACCATTGTTAGAGACAGAATCATATTCAGCCCCAGCTCCAATTGAGCCTCCAACATGCTCATCCGTCTCATCTATGTTCTGAAAACGACCATTGCTATGAATAGGAGAGGTAGAGGATGTTGGAACAGTTTCAAGGGTATGAAATGTTCCCAGCAGTGGATTGTATGCACTAGCTGGGACACCAGTATTTGCATTAGCAGATCCTGAAGGCTTTGAAGAAGCCTTCTGGGCTTCCTTGCTAGCCTTTTTGTCCTTCGACTTGGACCTGGATGCTGGAGACATCTCCTTGGTGCACAAGTATTTCCCTGCAATGTTTAAAATAAAGACCGAACTGGTATATAAAAAAGCTCAACACTAGGTCCTAACAATATGAAACCTAATTATATTTGTTACAAATCCACCGACACATTTAACAAAAGATATGTAACATATCACCTCATGCATGCCTCTTTACGAAAAATTTGGAATATAAGAAAGGCTGGTAGGTGGTTAATTGCCACAGTATGACACTATGGAGACTCAACATCTTAAAAACCAGCACTTGACACCAAAAATCGACAAATCTCTTCGTCCCACACCAAACGTACACCTCCCCACCCCCCCCCCCCCCCCCCCCCCCCCCCCCCCCCCCCCCCCAACCCCAAAATCAAACCATTCGAGAAGCACAAATAGTAAGTTTCATTAGGGAAGAACTACTCTCATATTTCCAGTGCTTCAACATAGCACTGTTATTATGAGTTCTTTCTGCATAGGGTACTTGCATTCAAGCCATAATTTCACTTGCATGATACAAATTGTACAAACTAAGACCGAAAATGAAAATTAAAAACCAGAAAGCAAATTTGCTTGTCAAATTTGCACACTAAACAAATTCAAAGTGATTATTAAAAGCTTTAAATGCTATCTTTGACATGTTCCAGACTCCACTGTACCGCCCAAACTCATACGCCAGAAAGTTCGATGATGTGATCTAATGGATGTTATTTTATAGAAAAGAGAATCAGACTCCACTGTGTTGAAGGACTAAGCAATCTCTCAAGAAAATATTGAGAAGAAAAGCATATTGTTTATGCAAGAAACGGAAACTACATAAAAAGGAAATAACATTCCGTCAATTGTGGACATCTTATTGATGCAAACAAATCACAAGGATCCTTAATTAAAGAAAACAATAGCTGTTTTTCCCTTTTCAGTGGACGAAGGGGTAGGGGAGGATATCAGCTGTTTTCTCCATGCACCGACAAATAAGAACTTAACCGTCCATCTATACACTTTACAAAAGTATAACGGAACAGCAGTTTCAAAAGTAAAACTCCAGTTAACTCCAGATTTCTGATGATGAACTCACAAGACTTTTTAAGCCCTATCTAAATCCAACAAGGCATGGCATAACTTCAATAAGCATGAATCTCATCTCAATATCGAGGACAAAAAGGGAAATGAAAATTAAACCTTTCACGAGAGCAAAAGTAAGTGAAAACATCATACAATTTATGACACAACAGAGCCTTCATTCGCACGTTTGTTCTAGATGCAATAGGTAATCTGTATACAAGAACTGTGCAAAAGTCTTCCAATTTAGATTCCTTTATTGTGTTATGGTCACCAATTACAGTTTGTATCAGCTTTGTCTACAACTCATGCAAATGACAATGGAAATAAAAAGCATCACAGTTCCAATTTGACAATTTTCCTACACGATTTTTACATAGATATGATTATCTTCTCAACTCTCTCTATTGTAATATTTCTTCATGATAATTCAATGGAAAACTGCTTGAAAGTAGACTATGAACCACAATCCATTTTGAACAAGACTCTTGCCAACAACCAAATAACCAGAGGAAATCAAGGAACTGTGATGGAAACAATTTGCTGCAAAAAATTGAGAAGGGAATATAGCAAATTGCTTGTAGAAGTCTTAGCACGCTATTTGAATTAACACTTCACCTTCACCTTACAGAGAATCAAGAAGGCAGAATAATTCCTGTATCTCTTCGCCTTACTCTCTTTCATACAGGTGAAAGAAAAAAAATAAAATTCAATCACTCAATCGTGAGCAACCAAGAGATAACGTGAATCAGTGAGATGCAGTTGAATTCTCGGATTCCATTTCCAAGAATAACAAAGGCTTAAACAATCAAAGGCAGGCCAATTGGTCACAAGAGAATGAGATCCGCATTTTCAGATAGCATAATCAATCAAATTTCCAACAGAAACAAATCCTATATCTCCAATCGTCGACATGTAACACAGAAATACACCAAGTGCGAACTCAAGCCCCTAAGCTTTCATTAATTAAGCAAAAGGACGATTTCGTCACGGAATCGACATGAATGTAAAATCGAAGATCAAGCACAGGCTTTACATTTCACATCAGAGAGAGAGAGAGAGAGATAGAGAGACACCGACCTGTTCTCGGATGCAGAAAAGACAGTGCAGTCGATCGGACGATCGGGATTAAAGGGGGATTGTTGGGAAGTCGATGGAGAGAGAGAGAGGAGAGAGACAGAAGGGAGAGATAGGTATTTCGAGGTCCAAACTGAATCGATTACAATTAGGGTTTTTGTTCGAAAAGCAAGAGAAAAATAAAAAACAGCTTTGTTTTGTTAAAACCAATATTACTTTCAATAACGGAACGGATATAGATGGCCTTCTTCCCGATTACTTGCCTTTCTATTCTCCCTTTTCATTACATTAATTTTTTTTTAATTACAAAAAAGATTTATTTTTTATATATATATATGTACATCAAAGAAAATGCATTACCATAAACATTCTCTTTTCCACGTAGTTAAAAAGTAGCTAATATGATTATATATACAAGGGTAAGATAATTATATTTTCAAAGAATAACAATAGATAATGTTTTAAACATTATTATTATTACTAACATACATACAATATTCTGTGATTTAAATAAAAAATATATATTACTTTTTGTATTAACACTAATTATATTGATTTTTAATTTTTAATTTTTAATTTATAATATATAACATACGAAAAATCTTGATTTTTCATGTCCAAATTCGAAATCTGTCATTTCACTTAACCCATATTATATGTGTGCTTCAATTCATGACTGAATCATTTGATTTGAGTTGACTTAACCCACGTTATATGTGTGCCTTAATTCACTAATGAATCATTTGATTTGAGATAACTTAACCCATGTTATATGTGCGTCTTAATTCATTAGTGAATCGTTTGATTTAACTTAAGTTTGGATCAGAAACTTAAGTTTTCACTTTGTATCTTATTTTCAAATTTTGATTTATTTTATATTATTCTTAATAAAGAATGACTTTTCAGATATAATTAAAAATAAAAATAAAAGGTTAAAGCTTTTCGAGTTTTGATAGTTTTAAAGTTAACGAGTTCATGTTTTCTAGTTATAGGTTTGAGAATATTTGAGTTATGAAATAGAAAACATAAAATGATTTTTGATATTGAAAAATTTAATGCTATCCACGCATGGAGACATTCAAAGGATGAATACAAATTTGTAAAGTGGGAATATTACATTAGTTAATAAAAAATTAATTACATCATATCCCTTTTAGTTTTATTCTAATTTTAGTTATTATTATTTTTAACACATGGATGTGAAAGTTAGGTTAGAATCTATATAGATACTTTTTGGAGAAAGATTAGTTGATTAGAGTATAATATATATGCATGAAATGTGACAAGTGTGTGGATTGGTTAGTAAACCAAGGCTCGAGGAAACAAATATGATTGTTATGATCTGAGATTGTCCTCTAGCTGGTTTAAGGAACTTACTATTATTTGATGCTATACAGCTTAGCCCTAAACGATCAATCTTGTTGTAGTATTTCATTTTTGTATTTAAAGACTTTGAGCCTCATTATTATAAAAAAAAAAACTTAATAAGTCATCTTCGAGTCATTTGAATGTTAGTTTAAGATAAAAAAAATGTATCACATGCATGACATATGGTAATAGTATTTAAAATTAAATTAAATTAATTTTTTTAGCACAATCTTTCGTGATTTATGTTTCTTCAATAGTATATTAAGTTTGTGGAAAGTAAAAATAGAAAAAAGGGAAGAAAAATAAACATAGGATTGTACGATTAGGGAAGATAAAGGCAATTTACTAGGTACAAATATTGATAACGTGCTTTTGCATGTGGAATAGTTACATAAGTGTGTACAGAATGTTATACCATAATGATAATTGATCCTTATGTGAATTTTTATATAATAAAAAAATAATAAATAAAAGTTACATAAAACCCTAAGTTTTATTTTCACTCTAATTAAATTTTGAGTTTCAAAAAATATACAAACAATTTTTAACATTTTGATTTTGTCCACAACGAATCCTAATGTCAAATAACGTTTAAATCAATCATTAATAAGAAGATAATTTGACCAACCAATGAAAGTCAATCCTTTTTCTTTTAAACAGAATGCGCGCTTAAAGTTTGAGAGCCTGCTTGAAGAAAGGGAGAGTACTAATGAAGTCGGAGATTCAAGTTAGTATCCATTTTGGAGTTAAAGCAGTTTCCATTTTTAGTTTTATTTACTTTTAATGGTTCCATAAATTCCTTTAAAGTGATTCCGTTTTTATTCACTTTAAGCTCATGTCGATTCTGATTCCTTGTGGGTTTTGATTTTGAATGGCTTAAAGAGGACAATGTTTGCTAAAATATATGAAAGCGTATTGTGAACTAGTGTTGTTTACATCCAATCTAAATATTGACCTTTATTCTTCATAAAGAAACACTATGAAGTTAAAGTGATGCATCATGTCACTATTTTCTTTGATACTAATCATATAAAAGCTAATAATCCTTCACTTTTAAGGATTGTTCATTTTGTCTGTTTTACAAATAATATCACAAAGAGAGAAAAAAATATAATACAAAGAGTTTAAATATTCTTTGAACTTTATAATGTAATTTTAATTACTTTGAATGTAATCTGTTTTAGTTAATATGATTCATTTGTTTGCTTATTTTTCAGAAATTGTTATAGTTGAAGTCAAGTAACTTCAGAAGTTGGATAAGTTCCTTTGGTGATAAAAGGAATGACCAAGAAAAGAATGAAGATATTGGTCTATAACTATCCATGACTTATTTAGCTCTCCAGCAGCCGCAAGTTCCACGATAACACCAGTCATTGGTTCCTTTTGCTCGAACTAGATGAGCCAATCCAATTAAGGCTCTTAGGTTGTTCTTCACATCAGCAAAGATAGTTAGAAGTCTTGGGGTGCCTCGCAGTCGGACGCGAGTGCAACACCTCCGATTTAACCCATGTTATATGTGTGCCTCAGTTTATTAGTGAATCATTTGATTTGAGTTGAGCTTCTGATCAGAAACTTAAGTTTTCATTTTTTAACTTATTTTCAAATTTTGATTTACTTTATATTTTTTTGATAAAAATAATTTTCAGAGATAATTGAAAACAAAAATGAAAGGATAAAGTTTTTCAAGTTTTGATAGTTTTAAAGTTAAGAGATCATATTTTTTAGCTATAGGTTTGAGAATTTTTTAGTCATGAAATGGAAAAAAGAAAACTTGATTTTTTATATTGATGAATTCAATGCTATCCATGCATGGAAGCATTTAAAAGATGAATACAAATTTGTAAACTAGAATACTGCTTTGGTTAACAAAAAATTAATTATGTCATATTTGTTTTAGTTTTATTCTAATATTAGTTTTTTTTTTTTTGGATACATGGATGTGAAGATCAGGTTAGAATCTATATTAGATACTTTTAAGAGAGGGATTGGTTGGTTAGACTATAACGCATATACAAGAAATGTAACAACTGCGTGGATTGGTTAACAAGCTAAAGCTCGAGGAAACATACAGAAATTATGATATGAGATTGTCCTCTAGCTGGTTTAAGAGACTTACTATTATTTGATACAATATAACTTAGGACCAAATAATCAATCTTGCTGTAATGTTTCATTTTTGTATTTAAAGGCTTGAAGACTCTTTATTATAAATATAAAAAAACTTAATACGTAATCTTCGAGTCATTTGAATGTTAGTTTAAGATACAAAATGTGTCACATACATTGCATATGGTAATAGTATTTAAAATTAAATTAAATTAATTTTTTGCAAACAACCTTTCATGCTTTATGTTTCTTCTAATAGTATATTAAGTTTGTGAAAAGTAAAGAAAGAAAAAAAGAAGAAAAAAAACATAGGATTCTATCAGTAGGAAGGATAAAGGCAACTTACTAGGTACAAATATTGATAATGTGCTTTTGCATGTGAAATAATTAGATATATGTGTACAGAATGTTATATCATAATGACAATTGATTCTCACATGACATTTTACACAATAAAAGATGAATTAATTAATTTAATTAAAATAAAAGTTACACAAAACCCTAAATTTTATTTTTTCTCTAATTAAAATTTGAATTTCAAAAAGTATACCAATTTTTTTAAACATTTTGATTTTGTCCACAACGAATCCTAAGGTTAAATAGTGTTTAAATCAATCATTAATGTGAAGATAATTTGATCAATCAATGAAAGTTAATTCCTTTTTTTTCTTTAAACAGAATATGTGCTTGAAGTTTGAGAGCATGCTCAAAGAGGGAGAGAGAGTGCTCACGAAGTCGAAGATTCAAATTAGTATCAATTTTGTGGTTAGAGTATCCATTTTTAGTTTTATTTACTTGTAATGATTCCATAAATTCCTTTAGAGTGATTCCATCTTTATTCATTTTAAGCTCATGCCAATTCTGATTCCTTGTGGGTTTTGATTTTGAATGGCTTAAAGAGTAAAGTGTTTGCTAGACTATATGAAAAACGTATTGTGAAATGGTGTTTTTTACATTCCAATCCTATTATTGACCTTTATTCTTTCATAAAGACACAGTGGAAGTTAAAGCGGCGCATCATGTCATTATTTTCTTTGATACTAATCATATAAAAGCCAACAATCCTTCACTTTTAAGGACTTTTCATTTTGTTTGTTTTACAAATAATATCACAAAGAGATAAAAAAAATATAATACAAAGAGTTTATCTTTGAACTTTATAATGTAATTTTAGTTATTTTAAATGTAATATGTTTTAGTTAATATGTTTCATTTGTTTGTTTATTTTTGCAAATTGTTACAATCGGAATCAAGTAACTTTAAGAGTTGGATAAGTTCCTTTGGTAGTAAAAGGAAGTAACCAAGAAAGGAAGGAAAAGATTGGTCTATAACTATTCCATGACTTATTTAGCTCTCTAGTAGCCACAGGTTCCATGATAACAACATTCATTGGTTCCCTTTGCTTGAATTAGATGAGCTAATCCAATTAGGGCTCTGGGTTGTTCTTCGCACTAGCAGGGACAATTGGAAGTCTTAGGGTTACTTCACACCTTGACATGAGCGCAACACCTCCGACTTAACCTATGTTATATGGTGCCTTAGTTCTTCAGTGAATTATTTGATTTGAGTTGAGCTTCTAATCAAAAACTTAAGTTTTCACTTTTTAACTCATATGTAAATTTTGATTTACTTTATATTTTTATAATAAAAAATAACTTTTCAGAGATAATTGAAAATAATATAAAAGGATAAAGCTTTTTGAGTTTTGATAGTTTTAAAGTTAAGAAATCATGTTTTTTTAGAGAATTTTTGAGTTACGAAATAGAAAAAGGAAAACTTGATTTTTTATATCAAAGAATTTAATGCTATCCATGCATAGAAGCATTTAAAGCATGAATACAAATTTGTAAACTGGGAATACTGCTTTAGTTAAAAAAAAATTAATTACATCATATCCGTTTTAGTTTTATTTTGATTTTATTTAGCTTTTTTTTTTTTTGTTTTGACACATGGATGGGAAAGTCCGGTTAGAATCTATATTAGATACTTTTTGGAGAAGGATTGGTTGGTTAGAGTGCAACATATACATAGAAAATGCAAGAAGTATACGGATTGATTAGTAAGCCAAGGCTCAAGGAAATAGAGAGAAATTATGATTTGAGATTGTCCTCTAACTAGTTTAGGGGATTTGCTATTATTTGGTAAAGAACAACTTAGGACTAAATAATTGATCTTGCTGTAATGTTTCATTTTTGTATTTAAGGGCTTGAAGCCTCTTTATCATATATATAAAAAACTTAATATGACATCTTCGAGTCATTTGAACGTTAGTTCAAGATAAAAAATATGTCACATGCATGACATATGGATATCATTTAAAATTATATTAAATTAATTTTTTTAGTACAACCTTTCTTACTTTATGTTTCTTCTAATAATATATTAAGTTTGTGAAAAATAAAAATAGAAAAAAATAAGAAAAAAATAAGATGTATAATTAAAGAAGATAAAGGCAGTTTACTAGGTACAAATATTGGTAACGTGCTTTTACATGTGAAATAATCAAGTAAGTGTGTACAGAATGTTATATCATAATGACAAATTGATCCTTACATAACTTTTTACAAAATAAAAAATAAATTAATTAATTTAATTAAAATAAAAGTTACGTAAAACTCTAAGATTTATCTTGTCTCTAATTAAATTTTAAATTTCAAAAAGTATACAAACAATTTCTAACATTTTCATTTTGTCCACAACGAATCCTAATATTATATAACATTTAAATCAATCATTATTGTGAAGATAATTTGATTAATTAATGAACGTTGATTCCCTTTGTTTTACTTAGAATATGTGCTTGAAGTTTGAGAGCATGCTCGAAGAGAGAGAAAGTGCTCGCGGAGTTAGAGATTCAAGTTGGTATAAATTTGGAGTTAGAGTTTCCATTTTTATTTTTATTTACTTCTTTTATCTCCTTTTTAAATATTCTATAAATTCCTTTAGAGTGATTCCATCTTTATTCACTTTAAGCTCATGCCATTTTTGATTCCTTGTGGGTTTTGATTTTGAATGGCTTAAAGAGTAAAATGTTTGCTAAACTATACAAAAAGCGTATTATGAAATGGTGTTGTTGATATCTCAATCCAAATATTGACCTTTATTCTTTCATAAAGAAACACTATTAAGTTACAGTGATGCATTATGTCACTATTGTCTTTGTACTAATCATATAAAAGCCATTAATCCTTTACTTTTACGCACTTTTCAGTTTGTTTGTTTTACAAATAATATCACAAAGAGAGAAAAAATACATAATATAAAGAATTTATATATTCTATGAACTTTATAATGCAATTTTAGTTACTTTAAATATAATTTGTTTTCATTAATATGATTCATTTGTTTGTTTGTTTTTTTACAAATTATTACAGTTGGAGTTAAGTAATTCTAGAAATTGGATAAGTTCCTTTGCCAATAAAAGGAAGCAACCAAGAAAAGAATGAAACGATTGGTCTATAACTATCTATGACTTATTTAACTCTCTAGGAGTCGCAGGTTCCATGATAATACCATTCATTGGTTCTTGTTATTCGAATTGGGTAAGCCAATCCAATTAGGGCTCCTGGATTGTTCTTCGCATCAACAAGGACACTTGGAAGTCTAGGGTTGCTTCATAGCCTAACGCCAGTGCAACACCTTCGATGAGTTCAACCATAGTTTTGAGCTCATTCTATACACCAATAAGGGAATGAGCAGTGTTGTGACTATATTAGTGGAGTCAATCCTGATATTGCGCAATGGTGAGAAGTTTATGATCAACTTTGGTGAGAGTTCCAATGAGTGCACTAGTCTAAAGAGTAGAATGTTGCTTATGTGTAGTTTAAGGAGCAACGGGGTTTATGGGTACAACTATGGGCATACTATATGTATAGAGGATTTCTGATGTGTGTATGCATGGAAGGAGAAGGCAAGTGCAACAAACCTAGTGTGGAGGTTAGCTGGCAGTATGTGAATTGATTATGAAAAATCCCATGTTCCTCTTTTTTAAATTGAAAAATCAGTAATATTGTTGAAATCATCTAGATGGAGGGTTTGATTTAAACAAATAAAAATGTTAAGGTTTGTTTGGGTACTTTTTGAAACTTAGGATTTAATGGACAGAGAAACAATAAAGCTCATGGTTTTATATGACCTTTACCCAATTAATTAATAAGATAATTGTTTTAGATCATCACATAATAAGTAAAGCAAAATTTCCTCAAACTATTGACAAAGATTAAAAAAAAAAAGACTTATATGTTTATGAACTTTGATTAATTAAGATAAAATTATAGCACATATTAAAAAGAACAAGAAATAAGAAAAAAGTTAGCTAAAATCTTGTATATCATCTCTTTTTAAACATATTCAAAATTTTAAAAGTCTCTTAAGACACTTAATGGATCAATTTAAATTAAATTGAACTTTGGGTTTAAACGATGTTATTCAAGTGTCATTTTCTGTTCATCCAATTATTTTCTTCAAATTGAAAACTTGTGATGATGGAGAGAAAGAGGAAGATGATAAAGAGAGAAACTTGTAATTTGAAGAGGTAAAGATTATTGAAACTAAAATTTGGAGGATGAAAATAAGATTGAAGAGATAAATCTTAGATTACACAAAATTTTCATGGAAAAAAATTACTTTTAGAGGAAGGAAAGTTGGATTTATAGAGAAAAACTCGTAAAAAATTATTTTCCTATAAATTCGAGACAAAACAAGATTTGATGATAAAAATCAAAATAATAAACTTAATCTTGATCTATAAATATCTGAACAATTAATTGAGTAAAACAACGATCAATTTTTTATTTGACTTTAAAATCATATGGTTATGGTTTGTAAAAAGGAAAACGTGATTTAGGAAAGGTATAATTTTTTAAAGTTCTAATAATATCCTTGGAAAGTAGCCAACTCATGCTAATACCATTTAAACTAAATAGAAAAAATATTTAATTTGGTCCCAATTGATTGATCAAAGTTTGTTAAAACTTTGTTTAAATTTAGAGTGGGTTTGAAAAAAGTATATTTTAGAATTATAAATAAAATATTCACAAGAAATAATACCTCAAGCCTGTTAGCAAAAGTAAAAGTACATACGTGCTGGATAAGCCCAAAATGGACTCTAATAAGGATAAAAGGCTAGGAATAACAAAGCCTAATAGCAAAGAAAATTGGGGGCACACAGCAATTAAGAGGAAACCACATCGCATCCCAATAACGTAATTAATAGGGAAGAATCCTAAAAACAAAAAATCAACGAAAAATGCTAAATCAAGGAGTAAATACTTAAGAATAAACTCAAATGATAATGACAATAAATCCTCTTAGTTACCATAAAGACAACTAAGACCAAGAAAGTAACTTCTTTTGAAAAGGAAATATCCATACATCTAAAGATTACAATGTAGTCTTTAAAGCCATAAAGACATAATAAAATCATGGAGCTATGAAAAAGAAGATCAAATCTTAGAAAAGCTAAGATATTGTTAACAAATAAATACTTGTTTTCTTTTTAAGTAATTAAATTTTTAGTGATCATAACTTAGCACTAGAGAAGTCTCCCAACAAGATCTTTCTTTTGCTTTTTATGTCTTTGTAGGTGAAACCTAACTATTAACATCTCATACTCTACTAAGTGGTCTCAAATCCTTATCTCGTTGATTTTAATATCAACTCTCATTGTGTCATCCTTGCTTGGCTCAAAAGTTTTGGTCACCTTATGCTTAGAAACCTATTACTAAGGACCTTTAGCCATTGCCTAAGAGTTAGGTTAAAATAATATTCCTTAGTTTGTAATAAGTACTGGAAAGAAGGTGCATTATTTTGAAATAAGGTCAAGGTGGCATGCAAAAAGGATAGTTGTAACACTCAAGTTAGTTTTTAGTGATGAAGTGGACATTAAGAGTGTAAATAAATGATCTTTGCACATTTTTAGGCATTATTTGGAAAATCTAGACTTTTTAGGAGCATGCTCTTTATTAGAGATTTTTTTGATTTGTAGGGATCATTATTATGTTAAGATCGTGTGGGATTTAGAGCTAGATATGGTAATTGCCAAGATGTGGGGCCAAGTCCAAGCTAACTTAGGCTTAGTTGGCATGGAAGCTGCACATGTTTTTTTTTTTTTTTGTCTGTCTGTGGATACTAGTGTGACATGACCTTTTATTATTAGCACAATAAAAATGACTTATGTATTAGTTGCTCACCGCTTAAGGAGTTCAAGATAAAATTCAGTTCTGTGATGATGAGAGGTGTTTGGCTTATATTTTTGGAATATTTTGTGGGAGCTCTCTTATCATTAAAATGGTGGTGTTTTTAATTTGGTAAAATGATGTTGAATTTCCCAACCATTGACTTGCGTGTTTGAAATGTTTGTTTATGCTTGATTGTTTATCTTTGCACCTCTTTAGTGGTAGTTCACCACATGCCCTTTGTTGATTGATGGCGTTAACATTGGGTTTTGAGGGAGAAACCATCATTTGCATGTCATTATGCCTTTTTTGCTCTTTTGTTTGCTCCTCCCAACTCTTTTTGTTACCTTTCTTTGATTCTACTGTAGCTATCAGTTTTTCGACTTATGCTTCTGAATTTTTCCTAATTTCTTGTTTTCTTCACATCTTATCTGATAAATTTCATGTTTAGATAACCCATATATGAGTTTCATTATTTTTCATTTAATCATGAGCTAAGACAAGAATACGAGCCTAAAAGGTAGTTAAGATGAGTTGAACAGAATGAAAATATTTCCTCTCTTATAAGTGAATGAAAATTAGCGAAAATTAAATGTGGTTATAGTATCCTTGATCCCATGACCTTAATTATTGCTTGTTTCCAAGATAGGCCATAGATCCTTAGGATTAAATATTCATTTGTACATGAGAAGGCTTTGAGAAGAGGGTTAAGGCTTCCTATTTATGGCTTCCAATTGTAATTTTACAAGGAGTTGAATGTTTACCCCACTTGGATCCTGTTGAACTCTTGGTGATACCTTGTTGCCTATATGGCCATGCTCTAGGAGTTTAGGTTTGATCGTTACTTTTAAAGGTGCCTTTCCATCTTTTTATGCCTTAACAAAATTGTTGTAGGGATGTGTAAGTAATAGTATTGGTATATCAACCCTCGAACTAGGTGTATGTTTAAGCTTGGTGGTATTCTTTATTCCAAGAAAGGTAAAAGAGGGAGTTATTCTATACTAAGTGATATGGGTTACTATTCCCTTATAGAATAAGGGGCAACATTATGCTTCAACAATGATTTCTCCATCCCAGGACTTTAAGGACTTATTAAACACTTTTTTTGAGCAAACGAGAGAAAAAGAGCTCGTTACTTACCTCACTAAGAAAATATTGTGTGAGGTTTATCCTTATCTCTTAAAACTTATATTAAATCTGTTTGCTGGAGTCCAAAAAAAAAAATCCCAAGATTCCACTTTAAAGGAATTAAGGAAGAAAACCCAATATTAAGAGCTTTTCTTAAAGTCTTCTTTTGTAAAATCCAAAAGTTTGAAGGAGCCTCTTGGGCTAGGAGTTTTATTATGATCAATGAAGTTTCCTCAACTTTGAGTGAGAGGACACCTTCGATGATTGCCTTGATTGCCTCTTTTAACAATCACTTCTAACCATTGTGTATTTTGTGTTGGTTTGGGCATGATTTTTAGAAGTTGGGGTTAATAGGTGATATAAAGAAAATGTCTTTTTATTTTTGATTGTTTCTTTTTTTAGCTACATTGCCTTTTTCCTAAGTTGAGGCTTAAACTGTTTGTTTTCCTTTATGTAAGCATCATGGTTTTTGTCATACCCATAATTTTTCCTAGCAAAAGCTTGATCATGAAAATTCTTTTAGTTTTTGGAGATTTTTTTGGATAAACAAAAAAAAAAGGGACTCATCACCAATCTTTCTTTTATGATGTGATTGGCCACCAGTTTTGCTTGAAAACTTCTTTTTTGGTTTGGAAAAGAAAAGATGAACTCCATTTGAAAATAAGCATTGGTCTGCTTCACTAAAGAATCTAAAATCGGAAGTCAATTACATGTAGAAAACGATTGGCACCTATAGAAGCGCCCAAGAATTGGTACCATTTAAACAGGATGATCACGTATCTTGAAATTGTAGTAATTTGATATTGATCTTAAGGTAAAAAAAATAAGTATAATATATACAATATATACAATCAAGGTGAGATTAATCTTTAATTAATCTTAAAATTTTTGGATAAAATCACATTAAACCTAATCAAAATGTGACAAATCTCAAAATAAATTTATTATATAGTTTTATGCAAGAATTTTAGTCTAGTTGATACTAGATCTTCAATTTTGAAAAAATAAATATGTTTTAATTGAGAGGTTGAAATATGAACTTCATTAAATTCTTGTCTCTGAATTTTTTTTGAAACAGCATGAGATGCATGATAGAACTTATACATAATGAATACTAAACAAAAAGTGAACAAAATTAAACATTGTTCATTCATTTCTATGAAAATAAATACAAGATGAATGATACTCTTCAATGCAATTTGCATGCTATCTCTCTACTGAACAATCAAGGAATACTAAAAAAAAAAACTTAGTATAAGAGAAACTTGAATATACAAAGATTTCTAATTGTAAAGATCTTCCAAGAAAAGAAAAAGGCATAAAGATTCTAGAAAGAAAAACAGAAAGAGAAAAAGAGAGACGTCTAAATACAAAGATGTAGAGTTTCAGAATGCAAAGACAACCCCTTTTTTCATTGAAAATAGATCAATTTATAACATAAAAATAAGGGCAAAGCCCACCAGAAATTTGAAAGTTTGTTATAGGAGAGAAGGGACCATAGTGTTGGATAGTCTATTTTGGCTAAAATACGCGCTTTGTGTGTATCCCATCAGCAGTCATCCATCAGCTTCTCGAGCTTTCTTCTTCAGCTTCTAGAGTTTTTCTTTTACTTGTTCACTTGAGACTCGATGTATGACTGCATTTAGAGCTCCACGTTGCAAATTTCACTAAAAATTCAATATGACTTTGAGAGCTATATTTATGACTCAATGAGATAGGATCTAGAAATTGATGCTAATTCCACATGAAACTTAATGTGACATCGGGAGCTATGTCTCCAACTCAATGTGAGACAACATCTAGAAACTGATGTTGCCAATTTCACTTGGGACTCAATGTGACATCAAGAGCTATATTTGCAACCTGATGTGAGACAACATTTGAAACATGACGTCACAATTTTCACTTGGAACTCGATATAGGATAGTATCTGAAACTTAAAGCTACAAATTTCATTTAGAACCCAACATAGCATCGAGGTTGAATTATAACTGCACATTGGGTGCAAGTTTGACTTGATGAGAGGTCAGGTCTGACGTCTTATGTTTCAAATCAGTTAGGATTTTTCTTCTATCGATTTATCATTAGATTTACTTATTATCTTTCAAATTCAACATTGGTCTTCTTATTTTATTGCAATTTTATCGACTTGTTATCGGTTTACTATTATTTTACTGATTTGTTATCAATTTTAGGATTACTTACCTATTACATCTGAAATTCAATTATTGATTATATCGAGGTAAACATGATATCGGGTTTGATTATATCGAGGTATGCTAAAAAATGTACTCTTAACTTGACATCGGGGTATGCTTATTAATATACTATTGACATGGCATCAGGGTATGCTCATTAGTCTACTCCTGAGCTTACATGGGCTTGCTCATCAATCTACTTTTGAACTCACATCAGGTTTGCTCATTAATCTAGTTGCAAGCTCACATCAGGGTACAGACATGACTTCAGAACTTTCACAGTTATTTTTGAGCTTTTGTTAAAGCCAAAATAAGGTGTCTACAGTTGCCCATTTTTGCTAATTTTTAAGAAGCAATAATAAGGCAAAGACTAAAGATCATCTAATTTTAGGCTCTCAACGCTCATCCCTTTTTTTTCTTTTTCTTTTTAGGAAACAGTAGAGATAAATAGGAAGCAATTCATATTCTTCTTTTTCCCTTAATTTCGGTTATCGTCAAAAAGCAGTTCATATTTAACCTAAGGCCTCAAATTTTGTAAAATTAACTAGGAAGCGATTCACATTTTTCTTGTTATTCTAACTTAGTAATCTTCTAAGAAGCGTTCACATTCTTCTTTGGTATACTGAATTCATGGAGTCAAAAAGGAATCGATTCACATTTTCCTTATTGCCTCTTTTTTTTTTAATTTTCTTTTTCTTTCTATTTTTTCTTTTCTTTCCTTTTCTTTGTTTTTGCAAAAGATAGAGTCAAATAAGATGTAATTTATATTCATTCCACTGTGCCAATTTAGTGACTTATCGGTGGCAATTCACATTCAATCTGAGATACTAAATATATAGGATTAGTTAGGAAGTTGATTCACATTTTCACTGTTGTTCTGATTTTTTAGTTTACAAAAGAGTGATTCACATTCCTTTTTAATATATTGAATTTGTAGGATTAACTCAGAAGTGATTCACATTCATTTGGTTGCTCTAAACTGACAAAGTTAACTAGAAAGCGATTCACATTCTTCCTGTTAATCTAATTTTTATGGAATTAACTGAGACATGACCCACATTCATTCCATTACCCCGATCTTGGTAACTGTTAGGAAATGATTAACATTCACCTTAAAGAATCGAATTAATCATCCAAGAAGTAATTCATATTTTTTCAGTTGTTCTAAATTTTGGTAACCGTTAGGAAGTGATTCCTATTTAACCTAAGGTGTTGAATCAACTAGGAAGTGATTCATGTTCTTCTAGTTTTGGTAACCATTAAGAAGCGATTCATATCTTCTTAAGGTACCGAATCAACTAGAAAGCAATTCACATTTTTTCAATTGTTCTGAACATGACATAATTTTTAGCTATCAAGAATTATACAAAAATTAAGGATTTTATTTGCGATGTATTTTTTAGAAACTAAGACTTCTTCCACTAGGAATGATTTTTTCCTCTTCCTTCTCTTTTTTTTTTGTTTGGGAAAATTGTATTTTCTTATCAAGAAAGTAATTTCCTCAATACAAATGCTCATGTGTGAATAACACACATCTTTTTTTTTTCTTTTCCTTTCACAAATCCTTGCAATCTGGTCACTTAATCACCCCTCAAAAATCTTCAAATTCCAGGGCAAATTAAGTCCTAGTGATAGCCCCAACTGAATCCTTGAATTTGCATCTTTTCATTGTGCTATGAAATTCTTCCCTAGGCAAATTAAGCATTTTTTCATGAATGTTCAACTCTTTAGCTATATATCTCCAATGTCTTAAACAAAATTTAAACACATGATGAAATGGTTAATGAAGATCAACTTTAACTATCTAAAGTCATAACTTCAATTTAAGTTAAGGTACCATTTTGATTTTAAATATATAATCTTGATACTTGAAGAGTATTCATGTAAGTGAATAGGCACAATGTCAAGGTTTTGAGAGATAGACTTCGATGATGAAATTGGCCAAAAGGTTTATTAGGAAAGCTTTGAAATGAAGGCATTAATACCATCATCATTTTTTTTTGAATCTTATCTTGAATAGATCTAAAAAGAATTCAACTACTAATTGTTATCTTAAGTCTCTTTTTGAAATTGAATAATACCATGCCCCATAATTTCCCTTAGAGTTCGCTAAATAAGCAATGCCCTAAAGTTCTTTTTTAAAATCTTGTGAATGATGCTCTCAGATGAATTATTAAAAAAGTATAAAGCAATACTTAAGAGATTGCTTTATTTAAAATCAAATTCTTGTGTGTGGACATGAGAAGCCAAATTATCAATAATCATCCAGCGTATCACGAGATAATTGGAGCCATTATAACTATTGAAAGATTCTTTCTCTTGTTCCATCACTATATGTCCAATTTTTTAAATTTCTCTCCACTAATGTAGTCATCTACCAAAATTGGAGCTCAAAACATCTTTTCAAAAGGTTGTAATATGGCCATTGGGTAGGGGTAAAGAAAGAACGGGTTAAAAATAAATCAAACGGAGAAAATACCAATCAAAGTATGATTGTGAAAAGGAGTCATCCCAATGCACCTAAATCTTCTTTATTCTTTTTCCATTTTTTTCTTTTTCTTTTTCTTTTCTTATCTTCTTTTGTCTAATTGTTTTTCTTTTTTTGGTTTTTTTTCTTTGCTTTTCCTTTTTTTTCCCTTATGTCTTTCTTTTTCTTTTTCTTCTTTTTTGTTCTTTTCGTGACATGCCCATTCCCACTCATGATGTTTCTCTCTTTTTTGACGTACCTAATTAGTGTCTTCTCTAAATGTATAGGGTAGGAAGATTTATTTTTCTTAATAATTTCAAAGGTATAGGGAATATGGGTTCATCGAAAGAAAAGTTTCTATTTCAAGGCTCAAAGGAGTAACTAGCAATGTAGATTGTGCAATAAATAGCACGTGCTTAAAAGTTAACTGAAAAGTCTTTTAAGCTATGAAAGAACTTGCCTAAATCATCTCTCCAAGATTAGTATGACTAGAACTTTGCTTCAAAAACTCGTCAATTAAATTCTAGTGTAGGATGATATTAGAAATTTATGACTTAGTAAACTTAAATGATTTTTCGGTTGAGCCAAATAAAATTTTATATATCTGACTATGCCCTCATCTATATGCAAGGATGAAGTTTAAATAAAAGCTTACTTAAAATGCATACTCAACATAACACTCTTGCCCTTCTATTGTTCTTTTCTTTGTGTTTGCTTTCTTTAATTGACTCTATTAGAACCATTTTTTGAGATATGATTCAAAAGGTTATAAATCACATTGGCACGAGTTTTTGAAGAAGAGTATGAGGCAAGACTTTGAATGAAGAAAATGAAATTTATTTATCTATGGTGACCCAATTGACCAAAGTTATGACACTTCATATTGTTAATGAAAATATGAGGCAACTCAAGTGTTTATCATTTGTTCAGTACAAGTTTGGATGAACTAAAGATAGATCTAGCCTTATGGTTATCTGATCATATGACCCTTCAAACTTTGTTTTTGCATTATTTCTTGCACCATTCAATCGTATTCACTTGTCATTGGTCGTGAGTAGGCAAAGGATTATTGGTGTCATTGGGTCCACTTTTCAATTCAAAATTTAATAGCCCCACATTTACTAAGGATTGGACTTTGTACTTGAATGCTAGGTAATTTTTTATATCATGCGCTTCCACTCCAAAACAATATCGACGACTTGCCATTGGATTGTAACCTAGAGGAAAAAGGCTTGTAATGATTTCATATATACTTGTGTCCTTAAGTTCAACTCCAATAACTATGGATATAAATCTGAGTAAGCCATTGGAATTAGGTAGATCAAAACCCTCTGTTTCTTTTGTCATTGCCTTTCATTATTATTGTCTTGAGGAAGTTTGGCTATTTAAAAATTCAGTTGAGCAATATAGTTTGCTTCACCTTTTTTTTTTTTTTTGGCTATAGGAGCCCTTTTTAGTAAGATCATCTAATCTCTCAATTTAAAACATATGTTTTATGAATTCACCAATCTAGACAATCCTAATGAATTTTCTTTAACCATAGATACAATGTGAGCATAAAATAGAGATGAAAAGATTGCAAGAAGGTATGGGAAAACTTTACTTTAGTTGCTGGCTAAACCTCTCGCCATTGGGTTGTATATTCTTTAAAAGTCTTATTGTTTCTTTTGAACATATTTTGGAGCATGACTCGATTAGGTCCTCACCCTTCCATATGTTGTTAATGGACTAGGAAGGAATTTTTAAAATCTCTTTGAAACTGAATATTAGAGGGCTCTAGATTGGTATACCATTCTAAGGCTTATTCTTTCAGCCTCAAAGCAATGAATTAGGATCTTTAGGTTAGTCTCATACTCGTGCATTTTATGTAAATACATCTTTAGATGGGTGCGAGGACATCTTGTTCCATCATATTTATCAAATTTGGGGGCCTTAAATTTTATTGGTATAACAGACCTGATACTAAGCTAACTTCATTTATATTAATCCCTCTTGCTTCCCTTTCTTGCTTAAGAATTTTCATTGGTTTCATCAGATATTTAACTTTTGCTAAAAGTTCTTGATTTATGGCATTGACATACCTCATTTTTCTCGTATTTAAATTGATCATCCATGTCTTAGATATATTCTATTACTTTTTATTTTCTTCATTCAAGCACTCTTTTGCCATGGCTAGACTCATATGTCTGGGTACAAAAGTTTCTCGAGGAGATGTTTTTTCAAGGGCTTCAACTTCTACAAGGATTTTTTTCCTTTTAAACCTATACCAAAAGAAGCCATAATCTATTGAAATTGGGTTTGCATTGTACTCTGTAGCTTTTGATGATTTCTCATTATTCTTTCATTTAAAACCCCTTGTGCAGCTTATATTTCGGCTTGTGTTTGCTTAACTCTTTCAATCCTGGCTAATGAATTATCCATTCCTATTCATTTGATTTTTGGGATCTAAAATTATATTTTTTAGTGATCGAATATCACTTACTTTTACTTATTTTCTTCAGTATTTAATTAAAAAGGTTATTATTTCTAAAAAATAAACATGTATGCATGATAATAAACGTGGGAACAATATAGTACTTAAATCATCATAAAACTAAAAATTTTCTCGTGAGTATCACATGCTGGTAATATTCTACCCATTATTGCACTTCTTGATAAAATACTAAACTGACCTAATCTTCTAATATACTCATTTTGACTCTTAAATCCAAAATGAAATATATATATATACACATGTATTTTACTTCTATGATGATTTGAGCATTCAATTCGTAATGTTATGAAGCATAAATAAGATAATATTAATAATTAACACTACCATACTCTGACCTTCGCCTACATTCATAGCTTAAGAGAGCTGTTAAATTTTAGTAAGGTTGACATATAGCTTTGTCTATACGCAGGGCTTTGACCTGAGATCAAGTCTTTAGGTTCTAAAAAGGCTCTAGGCTCCTAGATCTTGCTAAAGTTATGCTCATCAATATTACAAATATGGACATTAAAAAGCATCTCAATAGTGATATCAACTCATGGAGTAAGACTTGAGCAGGATAAGGTGCACGACATGCATGGAGACTAAGTGAACTCTTGAATACATGCATCCCTTCATTCCTCTTAAAACAAGGTATATGCCACAGAGGGTTAAGCTCGAGTTTAACTTTATGCATATGTATGAAGTGAATGTGTGAAAGTTTTCATAAAGTAAAAATATAAAGTAAGTATACATAGAGCAAAATATTAACATGTCTCAACCTTGGATTGGGTACACATATATATAGACGAATTGAAATTCTTTACCTTGAATCGAGTCCAGATAAATATAGCAGAATTGAAATTATCGACCTTAGATCGAGTACAGTTAGTAAATACAATAAAGAAACTTTCTCGACCTTAAGTCAAGTATGTATATAAATAGTATATATCGAGATCAAAATATAATTAATTTTTTGAAAGGATGAGATCAATTTGCTTAAGTTTGCCTCAACTCTCTGTCATCCCCTGTGGAGTCACTAGCTAATCACAATCAAACTTTTTCTTGGTGAAAAGCCCCATAATGAGAAAATTATTTTAGTTTTTGGAGATTTTTTTGGGATAAATAAAAACAAATAAGGAGAGCCTCTAATCTTTTTTTTTTTATGATGTGATTAGCCATTAGTTTTGCTCGAAAAAACTTCTTTTTTTTTAGAAAAAAAAAGATGAACTTTATTTAAAAATAAACATTGGTCTACTTCACCTGATGATCTAGGATCGGGAGTTAGTTACGCATATGAAAAGATTAACACCCCTATAAGTGCTAAAAATTGGCACCACTTAAATAGGATGATCTCGTGTCTTTGAATTGTAATAATTTGATATTAATCCCAAAGTACAGAAAGTAAGTATAATATATGTATAGTATGGTGAGATTAGTCTTTGCTTAACCTAACAATTTTAGAAGAAAACCACGTTAAACTTAATCAAAATGTGACAAATCTTAAAAGAAATTTATTACGAATTTTTATGTAAGAATTTCAGTTTAGTTGATATTAGATCATAGATTTTGAAAAAACAAATAGTTTTAAGTGATAGATTAAAATATGAACTTCATCAAATTCCTTTCTGTGAAATAAATTTAGAAAAACATGAGATGCATCACAGAACTTATATATAACAAACAGTAAATAAAAAGTGAATGGAATCAAACATTATTCCATTCATTTATATGAAATGAATACAGGATGAGCAATACATGCAGTACAATTTGCATACTATCTCTATGTTGAACAATCGATAAATACTCTTAGAAAGCTTCCTTAAAGAAAAACTTGAAATAATATAGAGGTCTCTAACTTTAAAGACTCTTCCAAGAAAAATAAAAGGTGCTGAGATTTTAGAAAAAGAAAAAGAGAGACGTTTGAATACTAAGATGCAAAGTTTTAGAATTTAGAGACACCCCTATTTCTATTGAAAATGGGTTTATTTATAGAAGAAAAAAATGGGCAAAGTCTGCTAAAAATTCAAAAGTTTGTTATAGGAGAGAAGAGACCATGTTGCTAGATAGTCTGTTTTGGCTAAAATGCATGCTTTATGCGTATTCCGTTAGGAGTCTTCCACTACTTTCTTGAGTCTTCTTTTTTCAACTTCTAGAGTCTTTCTTGTAGCTATTCATTTAAAGCCTGATGTATGACTGCATTTGGAGCCCAATGTTACAAATTTCACCTAAACTTCGATGTGCTTTTAGGAGTTATATCTACGACCTAATGTGAGACGACATTTGGAAACTAATGCAAATTTCACTTGGAACTCTATGTAACATCGGAAGCTATATTTATGACCCAATGTAAGAAAAAATTTGGAAATTTATATTGCTAATTTCAGTTAAAACTCGATGTGACATCGAGAGCTATATCTGTAACCCAATGTGAGATAACATTTAGAACATGACACAACAAATTTCACTCAAAACCCATGTGAGATAGTATCTGGAACTCAATGTTACAAATTTCATCCAGGACTCAACATGACATCAAGGTTGGATTATAGTTGCACGTTAAGAATAAGTTGGACTTAACGAGAGGTCATGTATAACATGTTG
Organism: Moringa oleifera; assembly: GCA_021397835.1. NCBI lineage: Eukaryota > Viridiplantae > Streptophyta > Magnoliopsida > Brassicales > Moringaceae > Moringa > Moringa oleifera. Next base: position 1,767,319 of record JAJFZO010000659.1, on the reverse strand, counting down.
CATCTAAAATTAATCAAGATTCTTTTTGTATTAATCTATCATCGGATTCACTTATTATCTCTTTAATCTAACATTGGTCTTATTATTTTATTGTAATTTTGTCAACTTATTATCAATTTATTATTATTTTACTGATTTGTCATCGATTTTAGGATTATTTTCCTATTACATCTAGAATCTGATGGTTGATTATATCAAGGAAAACATGAGATTGGGTTTGATTATATCAGAGTATTCTTAAAATCTATTCCTGAGCTAACATTAAGGCAAGCTTATTGATATTCTCTTGACCTGATATTGAGGTATATTCATCAGTCTACTTTCAAGCTTACATTGGGGCTTACTCATCAATTTGCTTTCTAACTCACTTCAACTTTTGCTTATCAATCTACTCGTGAGCTCATATTGGGGTACAAACATGACTTCAGAACTTTGACGATTATTTTTTAGCTTCTGTTAGAGTTAAAATTAGATGTCTATAGTTTGCTCTTGGAGAAGCTGATGGTCTCATTATTCAAGTTACCTAGTCTCGAAAGAAGAAGTTTAATGGTAACGGCACGAGTTTAAGGTATAATTCTATTTCGAGGCACAATGTTGCCCATTGCTATGATGCCTATATATACTCTATAATAAAAGAAAGCAACCTCTTAAAGCCTTACCACTGTTACCCTTACTATCTCTAAAAAATAAAAATAAAAAAATAAAAAAACAAAGTGTCACTAGAGCTTAGGCAAAAAGGTGGCAAAGGTTAAGGCTATATGGTCAGAAGCCCAAATCCCAATAAGATTGGTCCCATTTCTTTTAGAGAATCATGGCATTTTAAACTATGGTTACAAAGATTTCCCTTCCATTAAGCTTACGATTGATAGCTCATTCTATGATTACACTATGGTGTACACTTTATATCATGGCTTATGCATGGAAAAGGATGTGGAAGTCATACAAGAGTTAGATAACAATAATTTGGTGGTGGATGCCATGAGCTTCTCTTTTGTAATGAGTTTTCTTTTTGGTACTTTACAATTGTCATTTTTGAGCTAGGACTCATCTTTCGGTTTATGTATTTTCCATTCAGCATTTAAAAGTGAACCAAGATTTCCAAAAAGTAATTTTCTAACTCTTAAACATTGATTAAGTAAAAAAAAAAAATGCATATAAGCTTAAATAAGATTATGGTGGAGGCCACCAACACATCATTTAACTTTTGACAGTAAGTGCTGAGCTTGGAGGTTAAGGTGACTGGGCTAAAGGACTCTTTGTGGGCTAAAGAATAGAGTTATGTTATCTTAACCTCCTAAGTGAAGAAGGTAGAAGTAAAGGCTGGGTTGGTTAAGGCTCGACACTAGAGTGAAGTTGAGGGTGCTCATTCTTATGCTATGGAAGACTTCAAGGCATCTTCCAAGTGCCTAGAATTAAAACAACTATACATCTTGGTCTTTTGCTAAAAGATTAAAGTAGTTATTAAAAAGGAGATAATGGAAAAGAAACGAAGCTAGGACTTGACCTTCCTTGCCACTAAGCTTGAACAGTAGAAAGAACGTGAAAAAGAATAGGACATTAAGGTTTTTGCTAACCTCCTAACCTTGCCAACTGCTAAGGTGAAGCTGGGGCTACCTGCCGGTCCCTAAGTCCAACTTTAGAGCACCAACTAAAGGTCCTTCATTTATCCCTACCATCCTAGTCGAGTCTTCCAAGCATAACCCTTAGATTTTTATTTTTATTTTTGGTTTTTATTCTTGTAGTTTTAGGTTGCAATATGAACAAATTTTCTTGAAGTGATGTGTTTCTTATGTAATTTGTTTTTTGGTGGTTTAAAATTTTTACTACTATGACTTAACTATTGCTTCATACTTACAATGTCACTTTTATGCCCATCTTTACTTCTTTTATCAATGTTTGTGACTCTACAACTTTTTTTTTTCATTCTTCCAAGTATTCATGTTAGATTTCCATTATTGATGCCAACTTCCAATAAGCTAATCTAACCATATTAACATATATAATATATGAGTGGTAGCTCACCTATTGCTTGAGTAAAGGGGTTGTCATGATCAGACTTTTTTTTTTTTTAACAAAATGCCTCCCTAATTGTGAGAAAATTCTTTTTTGTTTTAAAAATTATTGTGGCTTTGATAAATAAAACTAGCTATCACGATCAAGTTTTCGACTAAGTAAACTCATAAGGTTAGAAAAGGTTTAGAGTCACCATCAATCTTTTTAAGTGCAATTGGCCATCGTTTTAAAGTCAAGCTAATTGATAAAAAAGTTACGATTTTAGATCCGAGAATTGGTTACGCTTGAGGAAGGATTAGCACCCCTAAGACGTACCACTTCGATTTCTTTTACTCTAAATTAATTTTAAAGTATTTTGGTCGAAGTACTTAAAATTTTATTCTTATTCCATCCCGATATACCAAAATATTTTTTTAGGAAGAAAAGAGTAATTCACACTTGTGCACCCCTTTTTCTCTCCAAAATAACGGTTAGAAATCGTATATGTAATATTTTTATTATGAAAAAATGAATCTTTATAAAGAAGAATTTTGATATGAAAATATTTTATACTTCTATAACTTGATTTAACTATATGCCAGAACATTAAATAGATCAAAACATATAATTTATCGAGAATTTAATGATAATTAACTGAGTTCAAGCAATTTTATTCAAGAAAATAAATATGTTATAGTAACTAAGTTTAAGAAGTTTGCTAGATACCTCTTGAAGTCCCTTATACTTTTTGTAGTATTCTTTCCTTCTTTAATATGAACGCATATAAGATTTTAATTGAAATCCTCTTAACAAGTAATGAAAACTCTAATAAAAACTAAGAAAATCATAGAAAGATTTTTTTTTTTAGAGAACTCTGTAAGCGTGTCTTTGAATTTGATTGCCTTTGTGAATGTGTGAAAATGGATGTCAATGTGTTAATGTCCCCCAACAACTGCAGGCTCTAATAGATGTTTATAAGATTTTAATGGCGTAAGTTAGCAGCAAACAGCAAGTGGATTAGAAGAGTGCAATGCACCCAACAGTCTCTACCTTCAAGGTTAACAGAGTTGGCTCCACGTGAGAGGTTTCTTGAGACTTTACTTGAGTGCATTACTGATTCTGACTTGATTTCCTCACTATTTGACCTGATTTTGGTGTAACGAAATCTTCAATTCTAATTGTTCTCTTTTGGCTAGCTCAAGAATAGTTCTGCCTGATGACTTCTGTTGTATTGCTTCTTTTTTTTTTTTTTTGAATCCATAGCTTGATTTTACTATTAGAAGCAATCTTCAATCTTCTTATGCATTTCACCCTTCTCTATATGATTTTTGACCTAAATCTTATCATTTGATTGAAGAATTCTGCTTGAACTATGCTGCATGGTACACCATCTTGGAATAGATTGCCGCATCAGCGACCTTACTACCATGTGGGATGACGTTGCTGATTAGACAAGTTTGCCTTTATCTAACTACCACAAATTAGTGTTACTAGCTACGCCACTTTCTTATTATGCTTTGTACTAATGTGGTAACATCACTGAATGACATCATGCCATGTCAATTAATGAACGATGAATAAACACAGCTCTACCTTGTCCTGTCATTAGCATCGTTCATTAGCCCCTTACCATATCATTTAATTAGTAAGTGCATGGGTGCAGCTCTACCTAGCTAACTCATTAGTGTTGCCTACTAGCGCCCTACTAACTAAATCTCTTCACCACATCAACTGCTCATTTCTACTATTAATGGTTATCTTCCATGTTAATTCCCTGCTTGCACATCATCAAAGGCAACCAACCACATAATGCCATGTCAGCTCACATTGCCACATCAGTAGTGTTACTTTTGAAGAAGCTACTCTTTGTGACAACTCTCACCTTAATGATTAATTATTTTTTAAAATGTTTTCTTTCACTCTTCCAAGCCTTCCTTATAGTTTTCTACATTACTCTACTTAAGAAACATACCTTACTCTATCTAATCCTTTCGAATTAACTCGAGAAAAAGTTCTTATCTTCCATAGGGTGGATTTTTATTGGAAAAAGTGTCAAAAATGATAAAAAACAATCTAGAGAGCCTACTTTTATTAGATATAAGATTTAATGTCATGACATTTGCTTTGCATCTATAGACAAACTCTTCATCATTCACCCTTGAAAATCTTAGACTCTTTCCTAGTTGTAGGTAGACTTTACCGAGGAAAAGTATTAAAAAAAAACTAAAAATGTGTCTGGACACTCTTATTCTCTTAAATTCAAGATCCCTATTTCCTGTTATCAATTTCTTTCTCTCAAGAAGACTCTAACCTCACTTTTCTATATAAATTTTAGACTCCTCTTGCTTATAGGCAGACCCTTCTTATTCACAAGCGAGCTCTCTCTAAAATGAGTATCAAAAAGTGCAAGATTAAAGTTTTGACACTCTGCTTTTCACTTTTGGGAGGTTGCTTACTAGATTCTCCCTTAAGTATTCAGTTTCTACCTTATTTGACCCCTTTTGCATAGTATTCTTGAGAGTGACACTACTGCTCATCGATGCAGTTTGATAATGGCACCTTTGTTCTTATAGAGTGATAGTGGTGTGCTTGTAAATTTCCAGTGAGGGTAAAATTTTGATATCGACAGCTGGGCCTCTTTTTTATTTTGAAGATCGAAAATAAAATAAAGACCAAGAGATAACAAATTTTGTCCTCACGTAATTTTTGCATTTTCTCAAATTCTAAGAATTCTCCTTTTTTTTCCTTCTTTTTTTTTTTGTCTTTCTACTTTTTTAATCTTTTTACCTTTTTTTTTGGTCAATTATATAAGAAATCAACAAGAATGAAATTAGTTTGGTAGTTATTGTTCATCACCCAAGACAGAATTTTTTCTTATCTTGATAATGAACATATTACTTATCATTTCATTGACTTTAGATGAAGGATGCTTGCTTTTATCTTATGATAGAATTCTTCCTTGTCTTTTGATAATAAATGACCTTTCAAGGAAAAGGTTGATGGAACAGGGATATCCATGATTTAAAATTCGACTTCATAGATGAAATGTCCTATCGTCAAAGGTAGATCAATGGTTTCTAGGATTTCAGTCCTATTGCCATTGATAGCTCTAACTGACATAGATATTATATGACGAATGGTAGTCGAATCAATGTGGATACACTCCAAGGTGTGCATAGGTAAGATACTTATTGAAGGGTCATTATCAATAAGTACTTATGAAATGGTGTGCCCCTTGTATGAAGCTGTTATGTATAGGGCTTTGGTGGAGCCTTGATCTTTTAGAGGGAGCTCATCATCAGAGAACGTAATGAAGTTGTAAGTGATGATGTGGTTGCAGATGTCATCCATCCGTTTAGTTGATATCTTCGGTGATACATAGACATTCTTGACGATCCACAAGAGTGCTTGCCTATGTACTTCGAAATTGAGGATGAGTGCCATCATTGATATCTTTTCTAGAGTTTTTTTGCAATTGATCGAGGATTATGTACTCACTGTGTTTATTAAACTTTAAAAAGTCCATTGCATCTTCTTTTGAGACAGGCTGCAGAAAGAACATTTCATTGTCTAGCTTATCAAGAATGATCCCCTTTCCAATTGGTTGTTTCAATGAGGTTGGCTCTTAAGAGAAGGGCCATAACATCTCTTACTTTTGGTGATATGAACGTGTTGAGCTACGTTTTCAACCACCTCATTTGTAGTTGCCAAGCAATACTTTCGGGGTACCACATGGCTTAATTGATAGGTGGGAGGACTTTGATAACCACTTTAGGGCCTTGAGAGTAGGAGCATCCTTCTCTCCTTATCCATCTCCCTTAGTGGAGTTAGAGCTTTCACCTTCACCATGAGCAGGTGGCAATTAATCATGAGGAGTTTTGCCGTATTTCAAATTTAAAGGCAATGCAGTCATTGATGCTATGGTCTTATACTCTAAAGTGTTATGGGCAAGTTACTGTAGGGTTGTACTACTTAGGGAATGGTGAAGTTAGGGGCTATGTGAACATTGGCAGCACCAATTTTTGCTTTAAAAGTTGAGGTTGTAGCTCACTGTAAGGAATGAAAATTGATCGAAAGGAAGTCTTTATCTAAAAAAAATGGATTCCTCGAAAGGGTTCCCATTTGTGTCAGTGGCAGTGGCATCAAAGGATGGACCTCTTTGATTGTATCCTATGTCTAGATAGAATATCACTGAGTTGGAAATGTTGTTTGGGGCCTCTTGACAATTGTATGATTCACAAAATTGGCCTCCTTTTTTCTTTTTAAAGGCAAGAGCTTTCCTTTTGGTGGAGTCTTCTAACGTGCTTAATTTAAGGGTATTCTTAATAAATTGTCCAATTCATACTATTTGTACAAATTTTGCACTTACCATTATATTTAAATGGTTGCATAATGTGGGCTTTAATGTCTCGAGAAATATTTGGGAGAGCTCTGTATGAATCAAAATAGGCTGTATAGGAGCTACAATTTTCCTCCATTGAGTGACATATTCTTTAAGGTTTCATTGTTCTTCTTGCCCATGTGCTGGAATGTGACTTGATTAGGACCTAGTCCCTTCATATGTTGATAGTGAAGAAGAATGTAATAGCTAGATCTATCCACCCTTAAACCTCAATAGGCTCGAGGCTGGTGTTACCACTAGAGTGCTTCCTCTTTAAGGTTATCTTAGAAACAGTGGACGATGAGCTTTTGATTCCCCTCATGTCCATGCATTTTATGCATTAACATCTTCAAATGAGTACGAAGGCAATGAGTCTCACCATGTTTGTCAAACTCAAAGGCCTTGAATTTTAGAGGAATAATCAACTTGATGATTAAGCTCAAGTTGACGATGTCTATCCCTGCAGCTTCTTTCTCTTGTATTAAGGAGCTAACTTGTTTTACCAGTCTTTTTATTCTAGTAATAGTTTCTAGTTCTAAGGTTTGTCGATCTTTAGTCACTTCAACTCAATAAGATTATCTAGATTGAGGAGTTGGATGACTTTAGGAGCCTTAACTGCTGCCTTTGGGATGATAGGCTGCTTAACATTTTATGATATGCCCATGGGTGCTGGACTGGGGGTCTTATGATGAAGTTCGAAGATTCTAGGCCTTCTCTTATTCTAATTCTACAAAGGTCTTTCCTTTCAGCAGAGCCCATATGGAAATCATCATTTGTTGCAATTGGTCTTGCATGATGAGCTGCATGTCATGATGATTTTTCATCATCTTCTCATTCATTGCTGCTTATGCTTACTCTAACCTCTCAATGCCTTCCCCTTCAGATAATTAAGCTTATCTCATTAATTTCTGCTTGGGCTTGCTCTAACCTCACATTGCCTTCCTTTTTAGATAATTAAGCTCAAGATTAGGTATTATAGGTTTGAATGACCGAGTGTTCTTTTGATTTACCTATTTTGTTAATACGTTTTAATTTTATTAAAGAAAATGTATGCATAATATTTTAATGATGTGAATGTGCATACAAGAACGGACATCCGGATTCAGCATGATAGTTTGAAATTTTAATGGTCTGCTAATGGTACCTAACATTAGGTCCCTAATTAAATACATCAAAAACCCTTTAGAAAAGGACCTAAAACCTTTTGACAAAGATTAATATGTCCCATGAATTCTAAGTTTTATCCTCGGAGATAACTTCTTTAAAATGATTTAGTCTATGTTTGAAGCTAGAGGCTTCCTCTATGGTTTATTTAATTTGTCTTAGGCAGAGCCTTCCTTATCTTAACACCACTATGTACGAATTTCATTGCCTTTTTCCCTCAAAAATTGTCGTTCTTCCTAGACAGGGTTTAGAATATCTTTTGACTTTTGAAAGCCAACCATTTAATTTAGCTTGCAGTTTCTTTCTTGATCAATTTGGGCTAGTAGATGATTGATTTGATTCTGATGTTCCTCTCCCCTAGTCATCCTTTTTTGAAGAAATCTTCCATTAAGTGGTGATTCATCTCAATTCTTTTCTTTAGTTGGCTATTTTCCTACTTAATCTATTGGAAACTTTGGGTTAGACTCTCATATTTTCGTTTTCAATTATTATCCCCTGATGGTTGTTGATTTTTAAGCATATATTCTGTTTTCCTTAGTTGTAGTATCAAGGCTTGAATTTGTCTATTCTTGGAGTCAAGCTGTGCCATATAGTGTTTTAATTCTCTTGCATGCTCATTGGATTAGTTCTTTTCTATCACTATGGTAGTTTTTGTCTGCTTTTGAACGGAGGCTTTATATTGTAATTATTCTAATTTTTGTTGCAAAATGAAGTTATGAGATTCCAGCTCTCTAATCACTTGCTGGTCCTTATCTTTTTATGATCTTTGAGGAGCAAGTATTGGAGCTAAGGCAGACGGATAATGATAAAGGCACTTCGGGAGTGACATGTCGCATATCGTGTTCTTTCTCCACTCATTAAACCTTGATGCGGTCTCTCCTACCCATCTATTCTTTATTATCTTGTAAAAGGATTTTCATTCATGACCCACTTGTGAGTATTGGATGGTATTGGCTAGCCCACTGTTATCTTGGACCCGATGTGTACTACTTCAACCTATTTAAGTACCATCAGAGAGTTATATCTTACTAATGATGGAAACCAAGCAAAATGATTAAGGATTGGGATCCTCATTTTAATGGAAATAACATGGACCATAACCAAGAGGTGATCTATCTGATGTCATTTTCCTTTAGGGTGAATTAAATAATAGACTACTCATCCATAGTTTTGTTTTCATTTGTTTGAATTCTTATAAACTCCCGTAGTGGATGGAGGGGATTTCTTAGTATACCCATTAAAAAATCCAAATATGCTTTGAGCACATATTAAGGATTGATGCACTAATAATCTCCCTTGCTTGTCCTTTTGATGTGATTTAGGAAACTTATAATCTTAGCAAGAATTATAGGTACAAGATTTCCTCCTCATATGAGGAAATGTATAAAAGGGACAATATGGATGCTTACATACCATGGGACTTCAGGGCATATAATCGAGCTGTAAAAAACAAGGGCTAGTTTTAATAAGTTTTCTCCTTTGCCTCCATGTTGATGAATTAAGTCTTTTAGAAATTAATTAGGGATGCAAAGACCTCCGAGCACTTAATTGTGCATGCTTAATACTTTTACTACTATTGCAATTACCAATTTGAGCTTCTTATTCTTAATATACATTTGAAAGGATTTTTTACTCTGCTAAGTCCGAAAATTGCCTCATGTTCTTTTAGAGTATGAGCTAAATCCATATTATTGAAATGGAAACATTGGTAAAAAAGGTCTTAAAAGCTAATAGTGGCTCTAATAAGGGGTTCCTTTACTTGAATGTGGAGAAAATTTACCATAATGCCGAATTATTCTTTAAACTTGGCCTTATCATAGATACTAGGCTCATCCTGGAATTGATAGAGAGTTATAGATCATGCCTTTTCAGACTCAAAGAAACTATTTTCGTTCAGTTCTTTCAAAAACCATAAGGCAAAGCATTCCCAAATGTCCTCTGCTCTCCCCCTAACCATTTTCGTACTTGAGGAGGGGTCATCATAACCACATTGGAATTACAATTGCTAGGTCGAGATGTCTTCATGATTGAGAATTCTGACTAGAATAAGACAGACCTTGGAAATTTTTATTGTGCATGAAGTCTAACATCATGAAGTATCCTAATGTCAATGTCATGTAAGATGATGCATGGGGGATAAGATAAGTTAGTACAAGTCACAGTCAAGTTTGGTTCTTCTAACTAGCAATTGTGTCTTAGGAGAAATGTCTCTATAGCCCAAAATTCCTAGATCTGACCTTTCTAACGATTATCATAAGGGGTTAATGGTTGATGGTTTGACCTAAAATGGGGTCTTGTCAGGTTTTCAAGTTTTTTAAAAGCTTCTAAACGTCCCTTAATGGCGGTTTAGCAAAAATGGCACCTCTCAAGTGATGAAAACATACATATGAGTAGGATAAGCCAAATCTGATAAGGAGATTAGGTATCCTCCAAACACTAGCTCTCACACCTATCCTAATAAGGAATGACCTCAAAGGACCTAGTTCGACTAAAAAGCTGATGCAATGTGTGAATTGATGTACGTGTTGATTTTGTATTTTAAAAGCATATAGAATAAAAGATAGATCAAATATGATAAAACACACAAGGGAATCAAGTTTGAAATTTTAGATTTTCACCCATTTGAAGAACAATTTTTTATTTTAACTTTTGCTTAACTTTATGAAATCAAGGATTCTAGATTTGGTCCCTAGTTAAGTCACTAAGCTGTCACATGGAGCCAAGGTTGACGAGGCTAAAAGGGGCACTTCATTTTTTTACCGTGAGGAAGTAGGAGAATTAATCTTTTCTCATGAGAAAGGGTGAATCTTAGACTTTATCATTGGTTGACATGTTAATGAAAATCAAGAAAAAGAATAAGAATTACCACCAATCTTTCTTATGATGTGATTGGCCGCCAAATTTTCTTTTTTTTTTACTTCTTCTCCAGATCATTTTTCACAAAAAGAAACTAAAGAAAGGTAAAAGAAAAGTTTTGGTACTAGTCAAACTTTTCTATGAAAACTAAGTCTGCGAGTTAGTTACGTGTGAGGAAGCATTAACATTCTCATAATACCTAAAATTAGTACCAATTAAAATGAAAAATATTCAATCAGGTGGTGAAAAAGATTCTAACTTAATTCCCATAGAAAGCAACATATAATTACAAAAAGAAAACCCTTGTTTCAAAGAATGCATGAACGATGAAAACTTGGTTTCCAAGATCATTTTATTTAAGACCCCAAAGGTTGGCTTTTATTGAAATAACTGCAAAGAAAGAGTTTTGGTTCTTCAAATTGTCATAAAGCATTCATAATGATATATTGTGGGTAAGCATTAGGAAGAGGCGCTTACACTAACTCCCATCTTCTCAAGATAAAACAATTTTATTTAGAACTTTATGTAAGGATTGTCTCATACATACACTACATTCTAAAATTTGTTAATGTAGAAAGAATGAACATGCAGTGCAAAAATGGTAAAGACGAATACATTGCATCATGAACGCATTAAGAATATAAAGAAAACACCAAGAAAGCACAAGAATAACATTGACATTTCACATGTTTAGAGTGTTTGCAATAAAGAACTATAAGGTGATAGGGTTTACCTATTAATACAATGTAACTACTCTTTGACAGCCTTTGCTAGAAATAAAAGTCTCATACTCTGAAACAGGTATCAAGCTTGCCAAAAGATGGAAAGTATTTATTTCTCGGAAAAGGAGAACTACTTCCTTAAAACTATTTTAAGAACTCTAAGAATCTCTTATGCATTTTTCTCTATGCCTTGATATATCTCTCTCTCCCTCTCTAATTGCCATTTGATCGCTATTTGATTACCTAATGTTGCTCTCTTCTTTCATCGATTAAAAAGGCATTTATAGGTGTGGCCTTGGTAAAATGATGGGCACACACCCTAGATCTAAGATGCGCAGCTGCTTGATTCTTGTATCATGTGCCTTTTTCTTAGATTTAGAAGCTTTCGGGTAGATTTTAAAAAATTGTAAAATTCACCAATAACAAATGTCTTATGCTCTACTATGCATGACTTGGCATAGCTTGGAACCTCCGAGGTTGAGATTTTGATGTCATGAAAAACTCAATGAATGATCAAGATTTATCCATGTTAGGACCTTGTTGAGCAATCCAATGAATGATTGGGAGTTTAACTTGTCATGGGTGTAGATGGCTCATCTAACTGAAGTCTCAGCAGTTAATTCTAAGGTCTCCCATGCAGATTTAGAAGAAGTTGCTGATAAGCCCATGACGAGGGAACATTAACAACTGCTCTTGAAGACCTGACTTCTGCTGTCACTTTGGCTTTTGATATGGCTAAGAGTACAGTCTAGCCTAGGCCTAAAGTTGTACTTTTTCCTTTTTTTCTTTCTTTTGCATTTTCAAATCTAAGTCTCAATCTGCATTTAGAAATATTAAGATGATCATTACTGACTTAAGAATCTTGCTAAAAACTGGAACCTTAATGATAAATGCCTTGAATTAATTCAAAACAAAAGAAACACAATGAAGAAACACCATACCTGACATGAACTTAGCTTTAAATCCCCAAAGGCATTGATCTCGATGCAATCGATATGAATTTAACTTTGTTTATTGATTACATAGTGTGGAACTTGTCTTCAAACCTGATGAATCCAATCGAAGTGTCCTTTAGATTAGAAACTTAATGTATTTTGTTGATATGCCTTGATGAGTTAAATCTCGATGAGTCATTGGGAATAGTGATCCTGGTAAGGATTTTTGATCTTGCACTCAATAGAATAACTAAGACCTAAGGTCTTAGAAAGAATTATAGTAAATACTGATGTATTTGCAAAATAAATAAATATAGAGATGAACTTTTGGGAGCAAAATTAAGTGTTAACAAGCAACATCAAAATATACTGAAATGACTTGGGTCTTCTTGCTACTTGTCAAAGTTTGCCTGGAAGTAATAAGAGACTCATAAAGGGTGGTGTCATTGCCATAATCTTGGTTAGTAAATCTGTGGAAAAAGAGAGTTATCCCTTAGGCTTGCCTTATTCAAATCCCAATAGTTAATGTAAATTTGAATCCAGCCATCCTTCTTTAGTATCAAAACTATGTATGTTACCCATATCGGATATTTAGAAACCACTATAAATTCTGCCTCTAAGAGCTTTTGTACCTTTTCTTTAATTCTCAAAAGTATTTTTAGTTTCATCCTCCTTAACTTTGATGAGTTGGAGGGTATTCTAGCTTAAGTGACAACTTGTACTCCACAGTACTTCTATCTAGGCTTAATATGTCTTTGTAGGACCAAGCAAACATATCACTAAATTCTCAAAGCAAATCGACCAGCAATTGCTGAAGTTTTGGGGAAATCATTGTTTCAATTTTCAACTTTTTTCTTTCCTTTTTTGTTCTCACATTTACAATTTATGTTTCTTCCTGGTATGGTAATATTTGCTTTTCTTAAATTTGTAGTTCTTTGGACAATTCGTGGCAATTCAATTTTGTCCTCAATTTTAAAATCATTTGTGAATTTTTATTTTTTATTTTTTGTATTTAAATCTAACTTATGGATATTGTAGCTTTCGTGATCAAGCCCTTTGAACATGAGAATGATATATTTTATTAGTACAAACAATTTTATGAATAAGGATAAGAATGCAAATGGATAAATTTTTTTTAAAAAAAAGTGCACTTATTCAAGTGTATCTAAAAAATATTACGTTTTTGTTCCATGGTCTACAATAGGGATTTCGAACCACCATCTAATGGTGTATTTTGAAATTGGGTGGGTTTAGAAAAATTCCAAGTTCTTTCTTCCCAATCTCTTTTCTATGACACAAACCTTTTTATGAGTAATCTGAAAGGTGAATTTCAGCGAGAGCTTGTTTGCTTAGTTGCCACTCGATGGAGTAGAAGTTTTTCATAAAGGTTTTCCTATAATCAATCTCACAGTCGACCCCAGCCCAACGACTTTCCTTTCCCCTTTTTGGTTCTTCTTATCTTTTAGGATTAGTAAGTACTTAAGCCCCTAACCTTCAAAATTGTTTAGTAACTCAAGAATTGTAGGGACATCTTGGAGGTTCTTTCCCTGACATTTCCATACTTGTCTTTTCCCTTAAAGTTTGATTGATATGAAATTGTAAGCTTAGAGATAACTTTAGACGCCTCTAATTTATGAACTTAATGGCATTGATAAATTTCAAGGTCTACAATGTGCTCTCCTCTTTATTTGGTGCTTCTAGATGGAGGAAGTCTTTTAAGATAAAGGTAATAATATCGTCTTTCTAGTGCATGGTGATGAGTCGATCTTTTACCCCTAATTTGACTTTTTGGTGGAGAATAAAAAGAAAAAGCCATACTCATGTGAATCCATAGCCTCACTAAGAGAAAGTTAATAGAGGGAGCGATGCTCATCACTTGGAACTCAATATCATATATGAAAGGCTAATCCTGATGGGTAGATTAATGTTCATCACTGAGAGAAAGTCCTTACTAACATGGCTGTTCCCCAACGAATTGTGCTAAGGTCCATGGGAAAAAGTTCTAGTGTGCATGCATGTATAACATTTATACAAGAGCTGTTGTCTATCAGCACATGGGAAATGGCATGCCCTTTGTATGGGGCCATAATATATAAGGCTTTTGTTAAGCCTTGCTTTCTAGGAAAGGGCTCATCATTGAAAAAGGTAATGAAATTTTGAGCAGTAATATGGCTACATAAGTCCTCAATTTTTTTAGTTGAAAATCTTAGGAGGCACATACACATTCTTTAACATTCATAGGAGTACTTGTCTATATACCCCTAGCAAGGATGAATGCCTATATGGATATTTTTAGTTAGAGTTTTTTATAATTAGTTGAGGACATTGTACTCACTGTCTTTTATGAATTCGAGAAACTCCAGGGCATCCTCTTTCAAGATGGTAAGGTAACTACCATTTCTTTTCCTGCTTTATCGGGGCTTTCCCTTTCCCCATTAGCTCTAGTCGTTAACTAGCCAGAGCTGGTTCTTCAATGAGGGGTCCACAACACTTCCTGCACCATTTTTTATGGACAAAGTGAGCAAATTGTCCATCATTCTCGTTTGCAACAATGGTAGGGTATGCTTAGGGCACCGCATGATTGAATAGGTACAAATAGGGTTTCAAGATCTTAATCACGTTCTTACCTTAGGGCAAGATGCCTTTTTTCTTTTTATGGTCAAGCATCATGGGGTAAGGTAGAGCCTTTACCTTAATTACAAAAAGCTGGTGGTTGAACATCTAAACCTTTTCCTTTTCCTCTTTCCTTAGTTTATCATGTTGACTTGATGAGCTGAGAGGGGATTATTTATATTAGGACTCTTTTCCATTTTGAAAGAGAGAATCCCATTGTCCACTAAGCTTTGCACTCGGTACTTGAAGGTGAGGTAGTTATCGATATTGTGGCCCTCGAAATGGTATAGCTAGGTAATGGTAGGCCATATCGTTTTAGAAATGGTAGGTTCACGGGCTTGATGAATACTAGAACAACTAGCTTCTGCTCTAAGAGTTAAGAGTATAGCTCTTGGTAGGATATATGGATGTACAAGAAAGAGGTCTTGACCTCTTTGAGAGTGGATTCTTGAAAAGCACTTTTGTTTGCATTAGCATGGAGATATTGTAGGGTAGACTTCTTTTACAATGTCTTAAGCCTGATAGGAGTAATAATGGGTAGGGAAGGATGTGCATGGCCATGAAAGATCAGCTAATTGACAAAATTCATTTCTTCTTTCTTTTTCATGGTTTAGTTTTCCTCGCTATGGGATCTTCCAATCTTTTAAACTTAAGGGCATTCTTGATAAACTCCCCTATTTGTACTATGCATATGAATTTTTTGCTAGTCATTGTAACTAGATGGTTATATATATGGGAATTCGACGTCCCTAGGAAGGTCTAAGAAAACTCAGCATTTATAAATAGCAGTGATATATGGGCTATTGTCTGCCTCCATCAAATCATATACTCCTTAAAGGTTTCATTGGGCTTTCTACTTATGTTCTACAGTATAACCGTTTTGGGACCTAGTCCTTCCATATGTTAGTGAAGGAGAAGGAAAGTTGTTACCAAGTTCCTCTACATTTGGATTCCATCATTTTAGCGCCTCATCCTTAAGACTATCTTAGAAATAGCTAATGAAGAGGTTTTGATTTCCTTCATATCCATGCATCTTGAGCAAAAGCATCCTCAAGTGAGTGCATGAGCAATGATACCTATCATATTTGTCGAATTTTGAGGACATGAACTCAGGTGGTATGATCAAATTGGTTATTAAGCTTAAGTGTGTAATGTCAATACAGATTGCATCTTTCTCTTGTGTAAAGATCTTAACCTGCTTAACTAGGCCTTCTATTTTCACTAAAAGTTATTGGTTTTGAGAATTCTTAACCCCCAACTGCTCTAGCTCTGTCAGATCATCCAAATCCAAAACATGAATAACTACAAGGAGCTTGATTGCCCTATGGCCAGTTAATGGGTCAACAGGCTATTGGATGTTCCATAACATCCTTGGGGCCACCAAACTAGAAGGTCACACTATGTAGCTTAGAGAATTTAGGACCTTTTCTAGTTCACGTTTAACTAAGGCCTTTCCTTTTAATAATGCACCAATGGAGCTTATTATCCATTAGAATTGATCTTTCATGGTTATTTACAGATCTTGGTGATTTTTCATCATCCTTTCATTCATTAGGATGTGATTACGTTGAATCATGACTTGAACTTGCTGTAAACTCTCAATATTTGCCACTTTCTCCTCCATTTTATTAAAGTGTGCTTTAGATTAGTGTTGTATCTACGGATGACTGGGTAATTTTTTGCTTTGCCTATTTTGTTGTTTTTAATTTATTAAAAAACATTTTTAGATGTATGCATGTTAAGTGATGTTGGTGCAATGAAGGTTATGTAGATGTACACATAAAAAGGTGGACATTGGGACTTGGCATAATAAACCTTAAAAATTGATAGGCTATTAAGAATACCTAACATTAGGTCTATAATTGAATACATTAGAAATCCTTTGGTAAAAAGATCCTTAACTTATCCACAAAGGCCACCACGTCTTTTGTAATACAAGTGTTCTTCCAAGAGATTGCTCTTTCAAATTGACTCAATTCATTGCTTAAGCCTGAGACCTCTTCTATGGTTTACTCAATTTGTTTTACTAAAGTTTATCTGTATTCTCGATCTTGTTGCTACTGATGGTTTGGCACCATTGTTCACAAATCTCCTTAGCCTTTTCCTTCCAAAACTTCTATTATGGCTTGAGTTAGATTGGTTTTTGTCCTTTCAAGGTTGGTCATGGGATTTAACCTAAAATTTCTTTCTTGATCGATCTTGGCTGACAGATGATTAACTTGGTTTCAATGT
Organism: Moringa oleifera; assembly: GCA_021397835.1. Taxonomy (NCBI): domain Eukaryota; kingdom Viridiplantae; phylum Streptophyta; class Magnoliopsida; order Brassicales; family Moringaceae; genus Moringa; species Moringa oleifera. The sequence continues at coordinate 1,750,424 of JAJFZO010000659.1, read as the reverse complement.
TTCTCTTCCTTAATCTTCTTGTCTTTGAAAAGGTCATCTACCATATCTTGATCCATTTTGAGTTTTTTCTTAAGCTGATTGTTATCTTGCTCTAATTGGTGCACAACCTACATTAGTCCCTCATGCTCTCTCTTTCAGGTTCCTTTTTGGTGATCGCTAATTCAAAAGTAAATGCCTTGCTTTTTTAAGTTATATTACTGAACCTCAAATCTGCTGATCCTTAGAGTCATCCTTTATTGTGTTTTCTAAGTGGTATTCCAATTTCTTTACTCGATCTTTAAATCAGTCTCTCGTTGGCATGAGGATGACTATTTTTTGCTGTTGAATTGAGCTTTCATATTGAAATGACACAACTTTTTGATGCAAAACAAAATTTTAGGATTCTAAATCCTTGAACAATTGTTGTATGTTTCTCTTTGTGCTCTTTTAGGGGTAGGTACTGGAATTAAGGTAGATTGGTATTGATAAAGCCATATCAAGAGTACCATATCACACACTAACTGTTCTGTCCACTACTTCCACCCGATGTGGTCCTTTGTACCCATTTGCTTCAAATCATTCTATAATGGTATGGACACTCGAAAATTGCTAGTGAATAATAAAAGGCACTTGTTAGGCATTGTTCTCTTGTAACCAATAAGTGGTTACGATGATTGCTTAATCTAGACTTATATTAGTACCATTAAGGGGTTCTACCTTACTCATTCACGGAAGCCTACCAAGATGACCAAAAATTGTGGTCCTCCTTTCACTAGAACAAACTAGCATTATGACCAAGGGGTGACCCATCTTACACCATGCATAAATCATTAATAAGCCTATAATCCTTCCTTTGTCCTTCTTCCTAACATTGTTGAAAGAGCTCATAATTTCGACGAGAATAATAGGGGCAGGATTACCCACTTGTGCAACAATACGTATGAAAGAAAAGACATGGATATTGATGTAACCTAAGACTTTAGAGAACATGATTAGACCATAAAAGCAATGGCTAGACTTATTAGATTATCTTTTTCACACTTATGCTGATAAATTACTTTCTCTAAGAGTTCAATAAGGATGCATAGGTTATCCCCGTTGTGTTTTAAGCATTTATTAAATTATTACTTTTACCTATCTAATATATCCATTATTCCCATAATGACCACTTGAATTTTCTATTATTGATGTATACCTTGTTGTTTGTGAGCTCTTGGCCCCCAAGAGTGCTTCACGTTCTTCCAAAGTTGGGGCTAGATCCAAATTACTAAAATGAAAGCAATGGCATGAGGAATCCCAAAAGTTAACAACGGCTTTCATTAAACGTTATTTTATTTTGATCAAGAGCGAATCATGGATATGGCTAAACTACCTCTCAAACTCCATTTTGTCCTCAGTCTTTATCTTGCTCCAAATCTGATGAAGTACAAATAAATCATCAGCTTTTAAACTCATAGAAATTTGCTCATTAAACTATGTCTGAAAGTTGTTGGGTAAGGCATTCCTAAGTCTCATTTGTTTCGCTTTGGACCATTTTTGTATTTTTGAGATCAGCATCATAACCACATTGAGGTTAATCTCATTAGATCGAGGTTTTTATTCCATGATTGGGAGTTTCGAGTGTAACAGGGGTAGACCTTTCTTTGTTGTTAAATTTAGTTCCCATTATGAAAGAGAAATTCACATCATGAAGTTTTTGGATGTCAATGTCATACAAAATAATGCATCATGAGAAGACAAAGGAATAGGTTAGTGATAGTCACAGTCCATGTTTCATCCTTCTAACTAGAGTTCATATCCTGGGGTTATGTTTCTTCAACCTAAAGTTTCTTAGTCCCAACCTTTCTAAGAATTAATAACAGAGTTAACGGTCTTCGACTTGACCTAAAATGGGGTCTCACCCAAGTCATCATGTCTTTTAAAGGCTCCCAGATTATCTCTTAATGTCGGTTTAGAAAAAAAGGTACTTGTGGCCCATGGTCACCTACCCGAAGGTATGTATGTGGAAAGAAAACTTCTCCCTTCGGAGATGAAAGCAAACACATAGTACGATCTAAGTTTGATGAGTATCTCGATATGTGTGAATGCTAGTTACCTCCAAAAACTTACTACCCATAACCCCTCCTCATTTAGGGATGGTCGCAAGGACCTTGCCCAAGTATAGAGATGACACATGCATGGCTGTGATGTATATGATAGTTCAATATCTTAAAACATAAAGTATAAAGTAGAAGAGGACAACATAGGGTGCAAACAAAGTAATCAAGTTTAGACTCTTCATTTTCACCTGATGAAAAGTTTTTTGGTTTAACATTTGACTTGATCCTATGAAATGAGAGATTCTAAGTTCGGTCCCCAGTAGAGTCACTGACTATCACGACAAGGCCTAGTGGATTGGGTATTCCCCCTCCTCTTCTCGAAATGAGGAAAAAAATTCTCTTTTTGGTTTAGTTTGATTACAAAATAACGAATCTTGAAAGTCATTTTAATTAGGCTTTTAATAAAATCAAAAAAAAAAAAGTCATTACTAATCTTTTTCATGACATGACTGGACACTAAAATTAATTTTACTTTTTTCCTTAAGTTCCTGTTTTTTTGATAAAAGAAAAACTCAAAGAAAGACAAAATAAAGGATTTATGGCACTAGTCAAACTTTTACTAAAAAATTTGGATCAGCGAGTCAGTTACGTGTGAGAAAGGATTAGTACCATCTACAAACATTCAAAATTAATACTAGTTAAATGAAAATAGATTTTTTCAGATGATGTAAAACACTCAAAATTGATTCTCATTCAGAGTAATACATAACAATTATGAAATACCCTTTGGAGAATACATGAATCACGAAAATTTTCAATTATGGTTATTGCCAAATCTTGATTTCCAAAACCATTTTATTTAAGACTTCGAGAGTCAACTATTGCCAAACCTCCGAATCTTGAAAGAAATTCAAACAAAGAATCTTGTTTTCTTAGGATTGTAATAAAGCACTTTAAATGATGCATTATGAGTGAGAATCAAGGAAAAGCATTACGACTAACTACCTTTTCTGCAAAATAATACGATTTTGTTTAAGGAATCCGTGTGAGGATAAAACTTCAGAAGCGCACATCATCCTAAAATTTGTTTTGTGTAGAAAACATAGGCATACAATGTAGAAGTAATATATAAGCTCATTAAAGAAACTAAAAAGATACCAAGAAAGCAAGAAACATCAAGGTAGCATCAAGAAGTCATGAAAAAGCATTAAGAAGAATGATTAATTCATATAATGTATTACTAATTTCATTACAAGACAAGAACTTTATGAGGTGACTTGGTTTTACTTACCAGATGTGCTCCAAGAATCTTCCTGCAATTCCTCGATAAAAGAATAAAAAAAAACTTATAAGAAAACTCTCAAGTCTGCTTTTGGACTAAATGCTCTTGAGGTTCTCTTTGAATATAAGAAACAAGGATATTTTACATCCAAAAAGTTCAGGGGCTGTTCTCTTTGAATACGAGAAACAAGGTGTTTGTATATCCAAAGGTTTAGTGGTATTCTTTCGATTGAAGGGGTATTTATAGGAGAGGTCTTTCGCAAAAGCCCTCCAATTATTTAAAAAGTGTAATGCGCTTAACAAAATGGTGTACACCCGCCATTGATATAAGATGCACTAATGGGTGACTCCTTTATTTATGCACTTTTTCTTGAGTCTAACTAGCTTTAGTCGACTTTTATAAGTTTGTAGAATTTTGTCCAAGAATAAACATTTCCTCACAGTCTTAGATATATTGTCAAGATTTGGATAATTTTATCAAGATCAAGATGTCCTAGGGTCCCCAGGTTGAGATTTGCCAAAGTCATGTTTTGTGAAAGTTAAGATTTACCAAAGTCGAAATTTATCTTGGTTCAAATACCATTATAATACTTGTTGAAATCAACCTTAATCGATTCTATCATGATTGATCCAGGCTTCTCTTGACCAATTTTTGAATTCATCAAGATTATATAGGTCAAAAAAATCTCTAGTTAAACTTGGCTTCCTCAGCACTTACTCAATTTTTCACTATCTTATTTTGAAAGGTCACTTTTTCTAGCATATTTAATGGTCAGGTGCAAGCCCATGATTAACTCACAGTATAGGGATTCAGCTACACTTATTGGAGGTTGCTACGTTTAGTATGCTCCCTCTTGGTTTCCTAAAGAATAACAGCCTATTTAAAAAGCTCCTTAAACCGCTCTAGTTCTCTTTACTTTCTCTCACTTCACTTTCATAAAGCATTCTCTCCTTCATCAAACTTGAGTTTCGAGTTTCTTTGTATTCTCTTCTTCAAACTTTTTCCTCTTCCTTTAGGTAAGTCCCCCATCACTTTCTTTTAAAAATTTATTGCTAGGAGTCAAGGTGTGTCTAGCTAGAACTCCCTTCTCCCTCTGATCGACCACGAATCCATCATGAGGAGTAGGTCATGGTCTTTGAGGACAACTTCAACGGTAGGTAAGACTTGCCCATCCATACCTTCATTCAAAATGTCTAGTGCAAATTTGAAGTGTTCCCTTCACATCTTGCTCCCAACTCCTAGTGATATATGCAAAAAAATTTTGACGTGAACTGCTTAGATCTTTTAGTGGCCTTATTTGTAAAATTCTTTTAGTTAAAGGTTAATAAAGATGATAGAGACTCTGATTTCAAATTTTATCAATAGTGTCAGGCCTAAGCTTTTCTATAAAGGTTGGCCTTTTAATAATAAAGAATGAGTTAAAAAGTACTTTTGGGCCTCATTGCCTAGCATCTACTCTAATCTTGACATCTAGATAAAACCCTTTAAAGAATTTATAAGACAAGAGTTTACCCTGACCTAGTATCCATTTTCAAAACCACTGTCTAAACATCAGGGTGAAGATAGTTTTGGAGATCACATCAATGACATTAACATAACAACCGTTAGGGCCAATAAGACATAGTATAAAGTCTTTCATTTCACTAAAAATGCTCGATCTACTGAGAGTACTTTAAGCTCATATTCTAAAGAGGAAGACCTCTTTTATTATCTTTTAGCCTTAATTCTTGATCCAATTCAAACACTTCTACTAGAACCAAACACTAACATTAATCTAATTGCCAACTGCAATGAAGAAACTATATTGATGCCTTTTGTTTCAACCGACCAAGGTCTCATGTTGTTAATCATCCTTAAAGAGGTATCATCTCTCGAATAAATGGTATTTTAGGTCTTTCATCAGGATGTGTTTTAATTCTTTTGATAATTGCTTTTTTTTTCCTACGTTTTTACTGAATCTTTTATTTTCTTATAGATTCTAAAGAGATGGTCCCTCAACAGAATGTACTACAATTGGTAGAAGAGTAACTTTAGGAAGTAATGAATTAAGTAAGGGGAGAAGTGCCCTTAGAGCTTGCCCTAATCCCAAAGTTACTGTAAGGCCACAAGCTAGGCCACAATAAAAGGGTTAGCCTTCTAGGGTTGCCATAAGGAGAAAAAAGGCTCGACCTAGGCCAAGTGTGGATCCCTAGGATCGAAGTGCATTGGATGTACTCTTGATGCCCTTCAGTGAGCTACGTGCCATTCTCGAAAAAGAGAGATTCCTTCTTGACTAGGATCCCCCACTTGCTGACTTGGTGAACCATCCTAACCTGGTGTAGGAATGGATATGTAAGTCCATCCTGCCTTAAGACCTAAAAAGGATGCAAGATAAAAGTAATGATACTTTCCTAAGTAACACTAAGATAAGCTTTGGGGATGTAAGTATCTTAAACTCGATCTTCTGTTCTTTTATTCTTTTTCCTCATCAAAGACTTAGGTTTTCCTTTTTGTTGTTATTCTTGATCAAGAACTATACTTTTCCTTTATGTTATTATTCGATCAAGGACTAACTATGCTTCTCTTTTGTAATTCCCTCGAAGAATGGTCATATCAGTAAATAAATACATCCATATCACACCAAACTTCATCACTATATGAAGGAGTCTGAAGCTGTTAAAAAATCAATAATTGACGTAGTAGATAAGGTGCATGTTTATGTGGTCGAGGCAGAAAGGCTGAAGAATTTACTAGTCAAAGTCAAAGTCGATGTAGACAATATTAACGTGGAGTTAGCCTAAGTTTAGGATAATATTAAAGCTAAGATATGCCATGCTAAAAATAAGCTTATCCACTAACATTAGTAAGAGTTGAAGGTGACTTAGAAGGAGTCCTGATCTTGAATAAAAGAAGAATTTTGGACTTTTGAATTATACAACACCAAGACCAAAAAGTGCTCTTCGCCTATACTGGCTCATCTGCAAGTAAAAGGTCAAGGAGATCTAGAGTAAATATCCCTTGACCTTTCGTAGGTGCGGATGGCACTTGATATTGGGATTTCCTCTATCCATTTTGAAGACTTAAAGGTGTCTTTGGCTAAGATGCAAAAGGTGGCTAAGAGACCAATTAAATACTTACCACAACCACTAGTACTTATAGAGGCTCTTACTTCTAAAGCTATTGCCAAGTCGACCATGGAAACTCTAAAGTTGGGCCTAAAGCTAATGAATCTTGACAAATTAGTAACTTTTTTCCTTACTTTTGAATCTTGATGTGAAAACTTGTTACTTTTTTGTAATGAAAGTTCTCTTTCTCAAGTTTGTCTACATTTTGAATTTCTTTAGATTTGAAATGATTGGTTGAATAAATATAACTCCCTGAATTTAAAACAGTTAAGCAAAAGTAATACCTTAGAATTGATAACTCCTTGATAACTAAAAATGATCCTGATGATGATTGCTCAATGAACATCTTCATCATGATTAATAATGAACTTCAAACCTAAAGAACCTGAAGTGTAGACCTATAAGATATTTTCCAGCATAAGCAAAGTCTAAACTTTAAATCCCAATGATGAAGAAATCTAGTCATGAATTTGAACTCAAAATCATAATAACTAGACTATATAAAAAGGAAACTTGGGTTTAAAATCTCAATCTAATCATGAATTTAAACTCGAAATCATAATAATTAGAAACCTCGATGAAAAGAACCCTTTCTTGAAATCCTAATCTTAAAGCCTTGATGAAAATAGCCTTTGAAGATTTCAATCTTTGGAAGCAAAATTAGATTTCAACACATTTGAACACCAAATCTCCTTCTTTGAATTGTCTGAGATGCACCTTTTTATTATATGTTCTTTCTATCCTACTCAAGTATAATTATCCATGGTAAATAACTTTTAATCTTTTCTTATTAATCTGATTCAATCACTCGTATTATGCTTTTACCCATTCTTCTTCTTTGAGTTGTGTTTCCATGAGGATTCTCGAAGAAGGAATTTGCATTTCAATTGGCACACTACTTCTAGGTCACACATTAATGGTATGAAGTTTCCCTAATAGATGATTTTACTAAAGTCTTATAAGCATGTAAGGTTAGTGGTAGCATCTTGTGCCAATCTTTGTAGCTCATGATTATTTTGTGAATTACTTTCTTAATGTTTTTACTGGCTGCTTCAATCGCTTCATTCATTTTGGGTTTGTACATAGCTGAATTGTGATGCTTTATATTGAACTGTGCACATATCTCTTTTATCTGCTTGCTATTTAAGTTCAAAGTGTTATTTGAAATAATCTTTCTAGTGCTCTATACTAATAAATAATTTCCTTTTTTAGGATATGATCCATTGCTATTTTTGTTACATGGGTAAAAGGTCTAAACTCTACCTATTTAGTAAAATAATCTATGAAAACTGAGATAACATGATGATCATTTGACACTTTTGGGGGGATATTAGTCCTATCACATGAAAACCCCACATGAAGAAAGGCCATGGTCAATTCATCAAATAAAAAAAAGATGGTCGAGCATCATGTACCCATAAATTTAGCATTTGTGGTATTTTCTTACATATTGGATGTAGTCTCCTTCCATGGCTAGCCAAAAATATCCTACTTGTATAATTTATCTTACCATTTTTAATCCGCTGTCATGAATATCACACGTCCCTTTGTGCATTTCTTTCATACTTTTGGTAGATTTAATTTCATCTGCACACCTAAGCAAAATTTAATCAAAGATTTTTTTATATAACATTTCTCCATCCAGTATAAAGTTTGTAGATAATCTCCTTAGCATTCTCTTATCATTATCCATTGCATTTTTAAGAAATTGCTAATCTTTTATATATCTTTGTATATCGCAATACCAAAGTTTTTCTTGCTACATCCCCTCAACTATAACACAATAAGCTAGTGATTCTTTAATGCTTACTTAATTGGCAGCACTAGCTTGGGGTCATTTACTTGGACCATGGATGCTAGAGTTGCCAAAGCATCCAATTGCCTTTTCACTAACATATTACCATTACTCAATCTCCATACATTTTTAAGTGAGTCACTTTTTTTCCTAATTTTTGCTTTTAAACTCATGATACACTCTTTATATTCTGCTATATTATGAGTTGAAATAAAATCTAACCATACAGTAAACTGAAAATATTACCCTTTTGGATGCGTAAGAATTGCCTTAATACTATGGCCAAATATGTTGATGCTCCCTTAAAATACATTTTCCTATACCTTTATATTCATCTGGCTCTTTAGTTATTACCCATAAATCTTTACGATGAAATTCAAAGCTTATTACTTAATAATCGCTGCTAGTACAGTTTGTAAGAAAGTCAGAGATTGCACTGCTTTTAATAGAATTTTGATTGACATATATCAGATTAATTCTTATAGCAACACTTGCCATCATCCTAATATTCTTGATAAATAAGGGTTTCTCAAACAAATATTGTATAGGATCTAATTTCACAATGATCCATGTTGTATGGCTTAACAAATATTGATGAAGCCTTTGTGTTACCCATGCCATCGCATAACAGATCTTCTCGATTAATGACTAGTTGGCCTTGTAATCAATAAATGTTTTGCTAAAATAACATATGTCATACTATTTCTTTCTTGACTCATCTTGTTGTGCTAATGCACATCCCAATAATTTTTCATACCTTGTTAAATACAAGTGCAACATCTTCCTAAGTACTAGTGGCATTAATATTAGGGGATTCGTCAAATATATCTTAAATTTATTTAAAAATTTTGTCATTTTTTGTTCAATTCCCATGAATCATTCTTTTTCAATAGTTCTTTTTTTATTGTATTTAGTGATGGCAAATCCTGGATAGCTTTCACTTTATTAAGATTTACTTCATAATCTTTTTCTTTCATATTCTTAGAATGAAAGTCATATTCTTAAAATTATTCAAAGTTATCTACTATTAATGCTGTCATTATTAGAGTCCCCCAATACAAGTATGTCAAATTTCACTCAAAACACCAATAGGGAAAAGATATAGAGACATAGATAGAAGAAATAATGGTTTTTATTGATATGGCAAAAAATTACTTGAAGTTATATATATATTTGAAAGTCAATCTTAATCTAATTGTTTTATACAAATTCACAGTAGGATTGAAAACAGCTTTTACTTTTTCTACTTTAAGAGTATCCTAGCTACACTATCCTTTATGTTGGAATCTGACATCAAAGATTGATTCGTGTCATATAGCCTACCAGATCTGAAGATACGATGGAGGGTTAAATAGAGTCAATTGGATTTGTTTTTTCCTCTCCATTCCATCGTATCTTCATTTTCCTCTTAATTCTTTTTTTATCTGCCCCCCGTCAGTTTATAGTCCTGGTCTAATTGATCTTGCTTTTTTATGACCTCTAGAGCTCTAACTATTCCTTATAAATTTTTGTTGAGTCTTTTTCTTGAATGTTATTGCCCATATCTATCACATTTAGTTGATGTGCTCCATATGGGGGTAACGGATTGCTAGCAACATTAGGGTTGCTCGTGCTTTTGTACTTCAAGACTTTTTTGTCCACTAATGATTAGACTTTACATTTAAACATCATGTAGTTTTCGATGTTGTGCCACATTGCCCGTTATGGTATTCACATGTCTCGTTGGCATTATACCACTTTGGGTGTAGAGGCTGAAGTGGCTTTACAAATAGTAGGGCAATCAACTTTTACTCCAATATTTGAGGATACAGTTCAAAGTATAAGAAAGGTATTAGCCAAATAGGTACCTTTCATCTCCGTGGCCTTTTTCATGCTAATTCATTGTTAACATTGGCTACATTATTCTAAGGAGCCTTGTACACCAAGCTTGGAGTTAGCTGGATATGAAATTTGTTTCTTGCTCCTTCTTTCAGATGAATAGTTTCTTTGAGTAGGTAAGATCTTCTAATCTTCCTATTCGTATTATTTTTTTCAATAAATTCCCTGTTGTACATAATGTCAACAAATCTTTACTCTATCAATATTATCAACCTCTTATAAAACAAAGCCTTGAGTGTTCTTATGCACGCTTCGGATAACTCTCTCAGAGTTAGTAGGATTGTACCTTTGCCATAACTTACCTCTATCGTTGAGCATATTCTTTAAATGTTTTATTCCTTACCTTGCACTTGTTTTACAAGGTTATTTGGTTAGGAGCTAGTTCTTCCATATGTTAGTAGTGATTTAGGAATGCTAAAGCTAGATCCTTCCAATTTTAGATCTTAGATGCTTTTAGGTTTGTATACCAATCTAGTGCTTCTTCTTTCAAGTTATCTTAGAAGCAATCTATTAATAATCTTTTGTTACTTTCTTAACCATGTATGTTATATAAGTAAACCTTAAGATGCATTCTGAGACATTTGGTGTCATTGTACCAGTAGAATTCTAGCACCTTAAATTTAAGAGAATGACCAACTTAGGTACTAGGTTTAAATCCACTATATCGATCCCCATGTGTTCCTTATCCTTTAGAATTCTTTCACTTTTTCAATTAAGAATTTAACTTGTGTGTGTAGCTTTTGGTTGTCATCTTGCTGACCTTGATATTTTTCTTAGCTTCTACAGGATACCCTGCATCCATTATGTTAATAAGGCTAGTGATCTTCTAATTGACTCTTTATCTATAAGAATTTATGCCCTCTTAGCTATTGAGGAATTTTGTGATGCTCTTGATGCAGTTGGGCTTACCATTTGGAAGATAAAAAGTTCTTTCCCACTATTTTATTCTTATACATCTCTTTTGATAGTTTTTCCTTTCATGAGCCCCTCTGTGGACTTCATCATGCCTTGAAATTATTTAATCATAGAGTTCTAAAGGTATATGTGATTTTGCAGCATTCTATGTTGCATATCAGCTTGAGCTTAGGCTATTTTTGCATGAGTGGCTTTTGTTCTCTTTACTCTTGTGTTATAATCTTTCATATTTCTTGAGATTAGGCTTTCAATGGGTGCTATATTCTTTGATGACTAAGTGTTTCTTTATTTTCCCTATTGTAACTTCTGAAATAAATATTTTAATTTATTTCACTTACCATGTATAAGAAATGTTCAGTTGAAAATTCACCTTTTTTAAAAAAAGAGACTTTTACTAACTTTCTGAAAAACAATCAATACTTCATATTTGGTCCATAGTTAAAGACATCTTGATCTCTTCAATATATGACAACATTCCTATAAAAGAAAGCTTCTGTGTCTTCAGGACATTGTTGTTTGAGAGAGTTCTTGTGCCTTTGAATTTCTTAGCACATGTCAGTAGCCATTTAAGTTTCCAACTCCACTTGTACCTTGAGGGTGTTAGAATTTTCTATTATCTTTCTATACTTATCTTGATCTTGAACCAATTTCTTTATTTTCCTATCATTCCTCAGCTTTGATTTTTGCATATAGAAGCTCTTTAATTCTTTGATTTTATATTTTGCTTTTTCTTAGTTTTCTTGGCCATATCTTATTGAATCTGGACTTCGTATTTGAAGGCTACTATCTTTAATTGCCACTTGGATTTTTTAACTTCCATGACTCTCTTTCTCCTTGAAAAAGTTCAATCTCTATTTGCTTTAATTTTATGAAAGATGTCTTAATCAATGGTAACCATACCGGTAGAACAACATCTTGAGTTTAGTTCTTTTTTCAAGCAGTGTATGCAATTGTGGCGCTATCCACTGTGTACTTTTAAGTATAAGATAAGGTTTTTCTCAAGCTTGTTTGATTTGTTCTATTTTGTCAGCCACCTAGAGATCAATGTACTCAAACATTCCTTCTACTCATGTAATATTGTTATACACTGCTTTACTATCATCTGTCTCATTACTACTATCGATGTATTGTTGAAACCTCCCTATAGTTCGAGTAAGGGTACGCAAAGAAAGTCTTCGACTCTAAAGAGGATGGCCTCATAAGTTATCCAATGTACTATCCATTATAATCATTCTTCTGGCAGAGTGGATAAACTTTTTACTCACTCGTACATGATTTTAGACTTATTTCTGTCTTCCTCGTCAAAGGTTCAATCGGTTGTTTCCAAGCCTTGCATGATCCTCTATTTCCCTTAATATGGCTCTTAAGCCAAGTGTAGAGTAAGGAAACTCCCCTTGGTAGATACCCTATTCTAATCCTTTTACAATGTCCTAGAGATCTCAAACTTTTTGCTGGTATTATTAGGACTGGGTTAACACCGTGAAGGTAGGTTACTAGTAAGTTTACCACTGTAATCTCCACTTGCCCCTTGCACTTTTGGGAATATTAGCAGTCCATATATTGCTAAACTAATCTTTTTTTGATGATTCTTTAGTTATATGGTTTCAGATGTATGAGAAGAGAAATTCATGTGCCACACAAGTAATTGCTCCTCTATGATGAATAGCTCGTTCAGCCTTAGCTTTGTTAATCCTCAAAAGATTCCTTAACTATTTTTGAGCCATTATCTTCTTCTTGCCCTGTATACAATGCATGGCTTAAAGGCTTTATTCCCAACAAGGAGGTGTATTCTTCTAAAGTTGATGTGAGATTATAAGCCTCAAAAGTGAAACCTTAGAATAATAGGTCCCAAAAATGTATTGTTGCTCTAATCATTGACTCTTCCACTAAAGCCTTGAAAAAATGTCTAATATACCCATATTCATGATTGAATTTTCCTTTATCTTCATTACTCAGCATTCCCAACAATGATGTCAATTCTCTCGGGTGTAACTAAGACCGATAAAATTTTATTTTATTTTTGTATTTCTTGGAGGTGAACAAAAAGTAATGTATGAAGAAAAGATGAATTTCCACTTGACATGATATGCAATGCAGCAATATATCAAGTATATTTAATGTTGTTTTAGTGGGTTTATAATTTCTAACCCTAGACATGGCTCTACCTTAGGTTAAATGGATGCATGGTTATGTGGGAAAAGATTAGTTTCTAAAGGTTCCCAGATTGTCCCTCATTGGATTAATGAGGGTCCCAAGGATATTATTGTCAACACAACAGCAAATAACGGTCTACGATCAATGGCATATCCTAGGTTCAACTCGAGTGAAATACTTCACCATGCGGAGGAGAAGTTTCCTCACAAAAGCGTGGCTACACATATTTCTCTTAAAAGTTGAAGCTCAAGTTTAGAGTTTATGATACGCTTTTGTGGTATCTGCGAAGTTATGAATAATTGTAAAAGTAATCAAACATGGCAAACACCAAAAATATCTTTAAAATAAAGTAAGAAATAATTCAAATATTGGCTTGAGTCTCTTTATTCCTTGAATCAGAAATTCTAGGTTAAAACCCAAATTGAATTGCTAGCTATCACAACCGAAGTTTCAATCAACAAAACTTGTAGCCTGAGAAAAGGTAAAAGTCACCTGCAATCATTTTAGGTGTGATTAGACACCATTATAAAATAAGACTAAATGGTTTTTTATAGGTAAGATCAGGGTTCAAGAGTAGGTAACACTTGGGGAAGGATAAACACCCTCAAAATGCCTATAATTGGCATCAATTTAATTATTTTTTTGAAAATCTTTTTAAGATAAAATATTTTATGAGGAAAAGAAAGAGATCTACACTTGCTCATCTTTTTTTTTTTTTTCAAAATAAGTTTGAAAAACATACATTAATATTGTTATAAGGTGAAATAAGTTTTTTTGAAAAAAAAAAACATAATACTATCATAACAAGTTTTTCATATGAGTTCTATAGCGTATTTTTGCTATATTTAAATAACTAAACTAAATCAAAAACATATAATTCAATAAGAGCTATAATGAAGTTTAACTCAATCCAAGGCAATTTTAATCAAAGAATATGAATGTGATACAAAGTAAATTACAAGAATTCGATGTATCTTTAAGTCTCCTACTTTTGATGTAGTATTCCTTTTCTTTTTTCTTCAAGAAAATTCCAACAAATAAATCAAGAATTTCAGAAGAAATTTTTTGAAAAAAGACAAATTTAAGAGAAAAATAAAAGCTACTATAGAGTGAGCTTTATGAGAATTTAAGAAGATTTTTTCTATTATGATTCTTGCTTCAAGTGTGTTTGAGACTGCTCCTAACATTAATTTTACGAAGACCTTAAGATGTATTCTCTTAAATATGCAATTCTTAACTCATTATGTTTTCTTTTTTTATATGCTCATTAAACCTCAAAAATTAGAGTATTTGGGCTCAAATCCTTCTATAATTAGTGTCTATGAGGTCGGCTTGAAAACAGCGCTATTGTTCTTCAAGCTGCATATGGAGATAGCATTCCTTTGTTTTGTAAATTCTATATTTTTAATGAGAAAAAAAATTTATTATTGACATAAGGGATGCAACATGAACACTTCCCAAGAGATCACCTATTCTACCATTACTCTAGGCCCTCATGCTTAATTTTGGAAGTTTGATGGGATCGCATGTGTTAGTACTAGTATGACAATGCCAATTTAAGTATGTCCATCTATAAGTTAAAGCTCGAATCTCTCATAGGACCCACAACATCTTTCACTTGCTAATTTAATTTGCATGTATCTAAAAAAAAATTCTTTATTTTTTAGTTATTGTTTCATTTAGGTGTCAATTCTTCGCTTTAAGTTTGACTTCCTTTTTTATGCTAAGGCCACAAGGTGAATAATAATAATAAGTATCATTTAAACTCATATAGAGTACTCTCTCTCTTAATCTTTTTCTTGAATTTTAAAACGTCTCCAAAGATACTCTAATTGATAAAAAAATACTCTAATTGAACCTTATCAAAAAAAAATTTAAAAATTAAAAATATTCAAAGTTTTTGGAAAACTAAAAATATATTTTCAAAAAGATTACTATTAAATATTTTAAAAATATATAATAAACAACACGTGAATAAAAGATTATTTAAAATTAAGGGCTTGATTCAAAACGGAGTGTAAAATTTATTTATGTAATTTTTTAAGCCTTTTAATAATAAAGGTATGCTTAATTTTGTTATAATAGTTTTAAAGAAGATCTAATTTGATTATTTTTCAGTAATCCAAAGTTTACCTAGTTATGCTTTGAAGTTCAATAAAAAATTAAGAAAGATGGTATTCTTCAATATTTAAATGATAATAATAATAATAATAATAATAATAATAATTGTAGTAGTAGTAATAATAATAATAATAATAATAATAACAATAATCATAATATAGTTAATTATATGAAAAACATAATTATCATAATACACTTTGAAAACACTGTCATAAATAAAATACTTTTTATTCTCATTTTTTTAAATATTTATATTTTATATATTTTTTCTAAGTTTGATATAAAAAGAAAATATTTTGTTTATTTTGACAATGTTTTAAGGAGATATTAGGGTAATTGCACAATTATATGTTAAGTTGAGTAAATGTGAATTTTGGTTAAATCATGTGGCATTTTTAGGACATGTGATTTCTAGACACCAAGTTGAAGTTGATTCAAGGAGGATTGAAGTAGTGGTAAAATGGAAAACAGTAAAAAAAATGTTGTTTAAGTGTGTAGTTTCTTATGGTTAGCTAGTTACTATCATGGATTTTTGAAGGTTTTCATTAATTGGAATGCCATTAACTAAACTACTTCAGAAGGATATAACTTTTCATAGGACTGAAACATGTCAAAAAAGTTTTGAGACTTTGAAACAAAAGTTGACAATAGCTCCAATATTATCTATTACTATCGATACTAATGGTTTTGTAGTATGTAATGATGTTTCACATCAAGGTTTGGGGTGTGTACTTATGCAATACAGCAAGCTAGTTGCTTATGCTTCTAGACAATTACAGCCCTATTAATTATCTTACCTTGTACATGATTTAGAACTAGCTACAGTAGTATTTGCTTTAAAGATATGGAGACATTACTTGTATGGAGAGACATTTCAGATACTCACTTATTGCAAAAGCTTGAAGTATCAAATAAGCCAAAAGAAATTAAACATGAGGTAAAAAAAATGGCTTGAGTTGTTGAGAAACTATTATTGCACTATTGTGTATCATCTAAAAAAGGTTAATGTAGTTGCAGATGCATTAAGTCAAAAGTCCAAAGGGAATGTGGCATAGATATAAGAATCTACATTACTTTCTTTGACTCAGTTTAGGACTATGAATGTGAATTTGAATTTACAGATAGATGGAGCATTAATAGCTACTTTTCAAGTAAGACTAATTTGTTCATACCAGAATCAAAGAATGACAAAATCGAGATCCTTAACTAGCAATGAAATGAAAATTAAAGCAGTGAAAAAAAAAGGAAACTAAGGAGTTTGTGATCCACAATGACATACTAATGCTAAGGTCTCGAGTTTGTGTACTTGATACTGATAACCTATGAAAAGAAATTCTAAAGGAAGCTCATTCTGCACTTTATGTTATGCACCTAAAATGTACAATTCATTGAGACCTCACTTTAGGTTGCCTAGGATGAAGAAGGATATTGCAAATTATATATCCAAATGTTTGATTTACCAAAAAATTAAAATAGAACATCATGCACCAGTTAAAAAGTTGTAACCTTAGGAGATTCTAGAGTAAAAATGGGAGAAGATAATTATAAGTTTTGTGTATGGCTTGCCAAAGACTCATAGACAGCATAGATGCATTTTGGGTGATTGGGGATAGACTAACTAAGTCAGCTTAGTTTTTCCTATTTGATGGGGAAATACATTAAAATAGCTAGCAAAGAAATATATAAATGAGATAGTAAGATTACTTGGCATTCCAATTTCCATTGTATCCGACAGGGATCTTAGATTCACCTTCAGATTTTGGGAAAGTTTGCAACGTGTCATAGGTACTAAGTTGAACTTTAGTACAACTTTTCATCCACAAATAGATGGGCAGTCAAAAAGAACTATCTAACACTTAAGGATATGCTTTGAGAATGTGTCATGGCATTTAAAAGTGCATGGGATGAGCATGTGGCCTTAATGGAATTTGTTTATAATAATCAATTCCATAGTAGCATCAGAATGACACCATATGAGGCTTTATATGGAGAGAAATATCGAAGTCCTATTTATTAGGATAAGGAAGGTTTGAGAATGTTTGAAGGGCTAAAAATAGTACAAGATACAGTTAAGAAAGTGAAAGTGATCAAAAAGAGGTTAAAGGCTGCACAAGATAAACAAAAGAGTTATTCTGACTAATATAGATAGGAAATGGAATATGAAGTCAGTACAAAGGTTTTCGTTAGAGTTTTACCTTGGAAAAGGATGATTCGGTTTGAGAAGAAAGGTAAGTAACGTCCTTGATACATTAGGCCCACATAAAATTTTGCAAAGAGTTGGTCCATTAACATATAGAGTAGCATTGCCTTCAGAAATGGCTCAAGTCCACAATGTCTTTCATGTGAGCATGCTCCGAAGATATAGATCTTACCCCATTTATATGCCTAGAGATCCAAAAATAAAACTTTCTGAAAACTTGAGTTATGTTGAAGAATTAGTTGAAATTATGGGGTATAAAATGAAACAACTCAAAAACAAAGAAATACTTTATGGAGGAATCGTGCACAAGAAGAAGCTACTTGGGAAACTGAGGCGCATGTAGACAAAAATATCCTCATTTGTTCATAGGTATCAATTTCAAACTCAAACTTTAAGGAATTTGTTTAAGCTTAGAAGAATATCTTGGGCAATCTTAGAAGACCTCAAACGAGAGTTTTCTTGGATTTGTTAGACTTTGCCACACTCATCCAAGCCTTTTCCTTATTGAGTTTTTTTTCTAAAAATCTAGTTCTTTTATCATCAAACCCTTTTACAGTACCTTTTTCCAAAGTCTACCCAAAAGGGACATTGTTACTCTTCAAGCTGTAGGATGACATGGGCATTCTTTTTTATCCTATTTTGTAGTGGAGGCAAAATTAGGTATCAATAATATATATATTAAACAAGATGAATTTGAGGACGAGGATGGAGTGGGGTAAGGCGAGGAACACAATCTCCATCCTTGTCCTGTCCTTACTTAAACTTCAACAGTAATCCCGTCTCGATCTCGAGCTCATTTAATCTTTTTTATCCACACTCTCTTAGAGGTAGATCCTTACCTCCCCTCCTTCACGCCAAGGAATTTCGACATCTCTATGGGATGATGAGCATTTCCCTAAAGGTCAGCTATCCAACTACTACTCTTGGCCCTCATGCCTAATTTTGGAGGTTTGATGGGATCTCATGCATTAGTACTAGTATGATAGCATCAATTTATGTATGTCTATCAATCACATGTAAGTGAAAGCACAAATCTCTTAGAAGACTTGCAACGTCTTCCACATGCTAATTTAATTTGCAAATATCCAAAAAAAACTTTTTTCTTTTTTTTATTTAGGTGTCCATTCTTCGTTTTAAGTTAAATTTCCTTTTCTACATCGAGGCCATTAGGTAATTAATAATAATAATAATAATAATAATAATAATAATAATAATAATAATAATAACAATAGTAATAATAACAATAAGAATAAATATCATTTAAAACTCTATAGAATACTATCTTTTATAATTTTTATCTCAAATTTTAAAATATCTCAAAAAATCTTGATCGATGAAAAATAGTCAAATTGAATCTTGTCAAAAATTTAAAATTTGAGAATATTGAAATTAAAGATCTTATATTACAAATTTTGATATGAAATTTGAACGTAAAGAAATATTCAAGCTACCATTAAAAAAAAATCAAGATTTTGTTGAATACTAAAAATTTTTTAAAAAAAAATTTAATATCAAATTTTTAAAAATTTTATAATAGACAACTTATAAATCAAAAATTATTCAAAATTTAGGAATTGACTTGAAATAAAATGTAAAATTTGTTTGTATAATTTTAGCCATTTTAATAACAAAAATATGTTTAATTTTGTTATAATAGTTTAAATTAAGGTTTAATTTATTCATTTTCTATTGATCTAAGGTTTGTTTGGATACAGTTTAAAATTTATGATAAAAATTAAAAATGATAGTATTTTGCAATATTTTGAATGATATTTATAATAATAATAGTAAATATTATTTTAAATCTTATTTTTTGCGTTATCCCTTAAATCAAATTTTAACTTTTAAAATATTTTTTAATAAATCTTTATTTATTAAATTTATTTAAATTAAATTTTGTGAGAATGATCATGAAAAATTAATAGTATTTTCATTATTAAAATGTCAAAAAGAATTACTCAAATAAATTTCAAATTTCATGTCAATTTTATCTCTCAAATTTAAATAATTTTTAATTAATAAATTGTTTTTATAAATTTTTTATAAAAAAAATTTAAAATAATAATAATAAAATTATTAACCCAAAATACAAAGATTAATTGAAAAATCACCTTCCCCGAAGTACATATGGTCCAAATAAGCCAGATTGAAAAGAAAATAAAAATACAAAAAATATGAACAATTTTAATATTTCAATAAAAAAAATTATGAGGTCGAAAATTACACAAAACGTCCTCCACAAAATGAAAAAAAAAAAAAACTATATAACAAGAGGATTTCCCAAAAGATAATCTATTTTAACATTACACTAACTCCGTTATGCCTAAATTCAAAGTTTTCTCATGATCTCATATATAAATATTGATATGAACGTAAACGTTTATGTATGCTCGTCAATCGCCCCAAAGCGTGAGCTGCGTGAGTTTCAATTCTCTCGTGGAACCTACAACACCTTCCAAATGCAGAGTTATTTTGTGCATGTCCCATCACTTTTTTCTTTATTATCTTCCATGGATTTTCTTCTTTCAATGAATTTAGACTTCTCTTTCTGGATTGCAGGCCAAGACATCAAATAAAACTAATGAAAAATAAAAATAAAAAACCTAATGTAAACATTTTATTCCTAATAACCTTGGCTCAAACTATATGGAGATGTGCTAAAAGCAATTTTTAATATTTTTGATAAAATTGATATCTTCTTGAGACCGAAGATCGTGTCAATTGTTTTTGGCTCACGCATTGTAATATTGCACTGATATATGCATTAATATTGGCATAATTGCACCCATTTGTGCATGCTGCCAATTGCAAATAAACCAAAGTTATGCTAACACTTGATTCTTGTGTGAGATTCACAAGACTTTTTGCATATCTTTTTATTTTCATGTTTTTTGTTAGGGAAAGTATAATTTAGTTAAAACTAAAAAAACTTATAAAATGAATTGATTTTGATTAATTTGACTTAGCTTTTAATTTTTTGATTTTAATTCGATTTTGTTTGTCAATCAATTTTTTAACCAAAGTTGATCAAAAAATCGATTTTAATTAATTTTATTAATAATAATTTATTTTTAAATATAAAATTTAAATTTAAATAAATTTTTAGTCTATTTGATTATCGATTTCAATTTAATTGCTTACTTTTTATATTTAATTCAGTTTTTAGTTTTTTTTAAAGAAATTCAGTTAATTTGATTTTTAAAATTTTTAAATCAAATCTATCAAATTAATCGGAAGATCAGTTTTATTTTTTGTTACTTTTTTTCTTAATTAAAAATAAAATTTGTGAAAAAAATAAATAACAAGATAAAAAAACTATACCTTAAGCACTAATTGAAAAATCACCTAACTCAAATTACATGAGAATGTCTTGAAAATATGAAACTGTTAGGGGTGGAAAATCGATCAAACTTTTAATGCCAATGGAACATAATATCTTCTGAATAATAGTACTCATCGCGTAGTTAGTATTCTGTTTCATATATTTGAATTAAAATTTTTCATTGATTTGCATTATTTTAAATTTTTAGTAAAATTATAATAAACGATAAGTTGATAAAATTAACACTTTAAATTTTTTATTAATATTATAAATTATTAAAAAATTATAATTTTTTATTAAAATAAATATGAAACCTAAATTACCAAAAGACTTTCATGCCACATATTTATCTATTTTTTAAAAAAGTTATATACTGATAGTTAAAATTAAAAAAAAAAAAAAAGAAAAAGAGAGCGACAAAACGCATCAAAGAAAAAGAGTGGCTTTTTCCAATGTTGTTTTATTTAGAACTTTACAGCTGTTAGTCAAATACACAGTAAAAGTAATTATTTTTTAATCCTTAATAGAATACAACTTCTTCTTGGGGCTTAGTTAACACAGACTTACTCTAAAGACTGACAACTTGACAAAAACAAAAGCAAACAAATCGAAATGCAAATGCGAAGTTGGGATGCCATAATTCATGACATCAATGGGTACTTTCCAAGGGTGACCCATAATTTTGGCATAAAATGTGAAAAAATGTCATAAAATATAAAATCAATATTTTTTATTAATTCAAATTATATAAAATTTTTTAATAAGATTATTATTTAATAATTTAATAAAATCAAGATTTAAATTATTTTATTTATTATTTATTATTATATTAATATTATAAATTAAATTAAATATTATTTAAAAACTTTTAAGTTTTATTTTCTTTCTAATCAAACTTTCATTTTTAAAACGTATTGAAATAAATATTAATATTTTAATTTTATTCAAATTAAATTATATTAAAAAATTTAAATATCCAAAATATTCTTTTATTATAAATTTTAATTTATAATTATTTATATATAAAAAATATTTAAATTATCATCATAAAAGAATTCAAATTTTTTTAAATACGAAAAATATTTCTTTAGAAATACTATCAAAATTTTAAAAAATTTTAAAAGTAGTTAATTAGTTGAAAAGTATTTAAATTTGAATAATAAAATCAGAATGAAGTGTAATTGTTAAGTAGTTGTTAGTTATTTTAACAATGAAAAAATTATTAACATTTTATAATTATTCTAAGTTAAAATTTAATTTAAATAAAATTAATAGATTAAAATTTATTTGAATATGTTTTAAAAAATTATAGTTTAATCAAAAAAATATAAATTTTAAATTTTAAATAATATTTATTTTATAAATTATTAAAAAATTTATATTTATATTTTAATTTTATTTATTATTTATATTAATATCATAAATTAAAGTAAATATCATTTTAAAACTTCAAGTTTTATTTTCTCTCTACTCCAATCTTTATTTTTAAAATATATATAAATAAACTTTAAAAATTTTAAATATTAAAAATATTTAAATTAGAAATATTTTATAATAAATTTTGACTTATAATTTTATATATATATATATATATAAATTTAAATTTTTATCATAAAAAATTAATATTTTTTAAACATTAAAAATATTTTTTAAAAAATACTATCAAAATTTTAAAAAATTCATAAAAATAGTTGATTAGTTGAAAATTTTTAAAATCTAAAAGATAAAATTTAAATGAAACATAAAATTTATTTAAGTAGTCTTTAATTATTTTAAAAATTAAAATTTAATAAAAATAAAATTTTAAAATTTAAATAATATTTATTTTATCAATCATTAAAAGTTTTATATTTTTTTTATTAAAATATTTAATATAAAAATAATATTGATTAACAAAGAAGAAAACCCATCGTCTCATCATTAAATGCAGCGGCAGAGGAGCTGGTAAAGGTGGTTGGGTCATACCGACTCACTCATCTGTCCTTTTAATTTTCTGGGTCCTGCATTTAAAGGAAGGTCCTCAGCTAGCACCTTTTATTACTTTCTTGGAGGGTGAGTATTGATTATTAATTTTAGTTTCACTTCAAATTATTAGTTTTGAATTTCAATTATGAATATTATAAGCTGATTTATTTTTTAAAAATAATATTAAATATTACCCATTCATTTTTAATAAATTACTAATACCCAGTCATTTACTATTCAAATATTGACTAAAAATTTAAAATAAGATTTAATTAGTTATTTTGACACGGCAAGAAAACCTTTTTTTTAATTAATGTTTAAAAATTGGAAAAAAAAGAGAAAATTTAATTTAAATTTAGATAAAACTATGGATGAGTGGGGAATTCTTGGTTGACCGGTCTAATTCTTATAGAGTAAGCATCGTCCATGCAGACTTGCCGTGATCTCATCCATCACATTGAATTTTGGTGGTTTCTTTAACTTACATGGACTTGTTTGTACTCATCCTATTAAAAACTGGATATATTTTTTTAATGTGAGTTGATTTTTTGAAATTATTTATTTATTTATTTTTATATTATTATTATAAATTATAATTTTTTTAATTTTTATATTCAACCAATTAATTTTAAAGTAAAGATTTTATAAAATTTTGTTTATTTTAGGTTGTTAATTAGATTTTTATGTTAAAAAAATGATAAATTGAATCTTGATAATCTAATTTGAATTTTATTAAAAATTTAAAAATTAAAAATATTCAAATTAAAAATTTTATAATTTTAACTTACATTTAAACCACAATTATAAAAATTTTAAAATTTTTTAAGTATTAAAAAAATATATTTTTTAAATTTATACTGTAAAAAATTTAAAAAACTTATAAAAAATAAATCTTACATAAAAATTTATTTAAATTTAAAAAAGATTTACAATAAAGTAAATAATTTATTTAAATTATTTCTAAGGTATTTTAATAATACAAATACTTTTAATTTTTTATAGTTATTTGAGTTAAAATCTAATTGAGATAAAATTAATATATTAAGATTCGACAAATACATGATTTTATGATATTTTTATCATTAATTTTTATTGTGGGCAAATATTTTACTCTCTCTTCAAAAGGAACCGATTTATTATTTAAATTAAATTAAATTAAATTTTAAAAAAATTAAAAATTAAAATATTTAAATTAGAAATTTTTTAGAACGAATTTTAACTTAAATTTTTTTCATGGATGTAACTACTATCATAAAAAAATTTAAAATTTTTTTGAATACTTTAAATATATATATTTTAAAAAATTATATTATTAAAATTTTAAAAATTCATAAAAATTAACTTATTAATCAAAATTATTTTAAATTTAAAAATAAAATTAGAATAGAAAAAATTATTTGAATAATTTTTCACACGTTTTAATAATTAAAAAATTAGAATTTATTTACAAATATTTTAAACATTAAAATTTGTTCAGAATTTAACTAGTTTTTATTGTGTATAAAACAAATATATATTATAATTTTTTTAATCCATTGCTGCTTACGTCAGCAAAAACTTGATGCCGACGGAAATCTGTTTTGGACCTCTATATATAAGAGGGCACGGAGAACTGCAAAGCCCACTAATACCAAGCAAAATCGGATCAGATTCGGAGAGAGAAAGAAGAAACTTTTCCAAAGAAAACCAAAGGCGGAGCAGAAACATGGCGTTACTGGGGGGTATCAGCGAGGTGGAGGGAAGCGCAAACAGCCTCGAGATCGAAAGTCTCGCTCGTTTCGCTGTCGAGGAGCACAACAAGAAAGAGGTTCGTTTTCTGCTCTTCCTTTCTGCTTTCTCCTTTCGTTGCCCTGTTGATCGGAGATTTCTCTCGTCTGGTTGCTTAATAATCATGATCAACCGGCAACGTCAGAGCTTTTCTAAATCATAATCCGAAAAGTGATCAGAGGATCATCGTTGACTTCTATTATGAAGGAAACTGTTGCTCCATGGTTTCCCCGTTCTGAAATAATTTTAATTTTCTTTCTCTGTGTTTGGGTTCTTTTATCTGATTCTGGTTATTAATTTAGGTATTTCTGTGTCTGCGAAAAAAGGGGGTTTTATTTTTTGAGCTTAAACCAATAAATAGCCGCCGATCATAAGGCTGTTTGTGATCATTAACGACAGGAAAGGGGAAAAGCATGATAAATTCCCAGTTTACATTTCGTGTTTGCAGAACGCTCTTCTGCAATTCAAGAGGGTTGTGAATGCAAAAGATCAAGCTGTGGCTGGGGTTATGTACTACATCACACTGGAGGCAGCAGATGGTGATAAGAACAAAATCTACGAAGCCAAGATCTGGGAGAAGGCTTGGATGAACTTCAAGGAGCTGCAGGAGTTCAAGCTCATCGGTGATGCTCCTTCGGCCTCTTCTGCATAGCCGGGTCGGCCCTGTTTATCATATCAAACTAAGTCTATCAATAATTTCTTACAAGGTACTGGATGTCTTGTTATCAGTAAAGATCTCATATGTAAGTTGTTGTGGATTGCAGATCTTATTATTGTATGATATGATTATATGTAATTTAATTTTTTTTAATTATCAAAAGTACTTTGAATAAATTGTTAATGAAATTTTAAATAAATATTAAAAAGATAAATTTTATCTTAATTTTAGACATCCAAGTTTCAATTGATGCAATTTGATTAAGATTTTTTCAATTTGATTTAGTTTATGAATAGATTCAAATGATTATAAAAAATTAATAATATTTTAATTATTTAAATATTTAAGAAATAATTTAAATAAAGTTTACAATAATTATTTTTAAATTTACAAATTATTTTTTATATTGTGTTAAAATTTTGATAATATAAAATTAAAATAAATAGTTTTTACAAAATTCTAAATTTTTATGATATAAATCAAAATTTATTATATTTACCCACATATATTAAGTAATAAAATAAAAGTTAAATTACAACAAAATAAATATTGATTTATTTATTTTGGAAATACCTTAACAAATTTGCTAAATATATATGATTATTAGGATAGTATAAACATTTATTAATATTCCAATAAATAATATTATAATTATTTTCATAAAAAAGACTTATTATGTTGTAAAAAATTAATAAATTTGGATAAAAAATAAAATAATAACAAAGTCTATTGACTTCTGTAATTATTAGCTACTATTATGTTTATTATATGAATTTCAGAAAAGAACATTATAATTTTTCTCATAAAAAGTTCTTATTATATTGTAAAAAGGGATAAATTTGGATAAATAAAATGGTAATAACATCTATTAACTTTTATAATTATTACTTATTATTATTTTATTATAAAAATTAAAATAAATAACATTACAATTTATCTTATAAAAAGTCCTTAGTATATTGTAAAAAAAAAAATAGTAAATCTGGATAAAAAATAAAACAGTAATAAAGTCTATTCACTTTAATAATTATTGACTATTATTATTTTTATCATAAAAATAATAGCAAAAACTTACAATAATTATTAAATCTGGATAAAAATTAAAATAATAATAAATGCCATAAAATTTTATAATTATTAACTAATTTTATTTTATTATAGAAACTACAATAAATAACATTACAATTTCTTATAAAAATTTCAGAAGATATTGTAAAAAAAATAGTAAATCTGGATAAAAATAAAATAATAACAAATTTCATAAAATTTTATAATTATTAATTATTTGTTATAAAAATTAAAATAAATAACATTATAATTTTTCTCATAAAAATTCCTTATTATATTGTAAAAGAATTGGTAAATCTGGATAAAAAATAAATTAATAATAAAGTCCATTAAATTTTATAATTTTAAACTATTATTATACAGACTTCATCATCTTCTTTCAAGAATTAACTTCATATTAATGTATCTTAGTTAAGAAGTGATTTAGAAAAAGAAGATAATAAAGCAACAAGAGGAAGCACTGCGCCATTTAGCCCGTATGGAGGCCAAATGTCACAGGATCCTTTTGAATTTTAGAAACAAGAAGATTAGGAGACATTGATAGCAAGAACAAGATCTTGAAAAAAAAAAAATTCACTATATGACTTATGCACATCCGACCACTGCAATCTTTTATCCCCAAGACCTTTTCCATAACAAATAGGCTGCAATTGATAAAAGGCATGACAAAAAAAGGGCTCATAAAGAACCTTTCTTGTGGGCAAACTTTATCCTCTAGCCTTCACTCACTTTTTTTTTTTTTGAAAAAAAAAAGTTGAGCTGGTAAAAACAAAAAACTTATCAAAAAAGACCAAAAGACTTCAAAGATTAAAAGACTAAAGGACACATCAAAAGACCAATCAAGACAAAAGATAAAACATTAAAAGAAATGGACAAAAGCAAAAGGAATTACAAGGACACATTAAAGGACCCATAGGCACATTAAATAGCAAATACCAACACGAAAAAAGACTCTGTCTTATGGCCTTCACTCATTACTTATCCTTTTGAAAAAAAAAAAAAATTGAGTTGACAAGATTAAAGACTTTATAATTCATCAAGGCCTAATCAAGGAACACATCAAAGAAAGGGACAAAAGCAAAAAACATCACAAGGACATAAGAAATCCAAAAGACACATCAAAGGACACATCAAAAGATATGTCAAGACAAAAGCAAAAGGTATCACAAGGACACATCAAAAAACCCATCAAGACAAAAGGAATCAAAAGACACATCAAGATACACTAAGACAAAAAAAAAAAAAAAACACCAAAAGTACATCCACAAAGATACACATGCCCAACATGACTCCTACCATGATTTTCAATATAAAAGGAGCACGAATGAAGAAACAAGGGGAAAAACGCGTAAGAGCGAATTCGGAGGAGATTCTAAAGCTCTTTCCAAAATCAAGACTTAGTTTCCTTCAAAAATTTTCCTTCAAAATCCTTTCTCTTTGCATGAGTAAATATCCTTGTATTACAAATTAGAGGCGAAATTTTGGGAACATTTTTATAAGTTTTCTAAACTAATATCGATATTCAATAAATTATCATTTCATTATCATTTCTAATTATTTATTTCATTACTGTTTTATGATTACTATTTTCATTACTGTTCAATACTATTTTACATTATTATAGTTTTATATTATTAGTTCACATTATTATTTTAATTATTATTTTACATTACTGTTTTCATCACTATTTATTATTTTTATATCCACCTTAGTGATCTAAATTACTATTACTTAACTCCTTTCCAGTACTGGACTAGTAACTTGGTAGAGCTAAGTGGACATAGGAAGGAGAATAGTTTCAGGATGAGTCCCAACCACTAGTGTTGGTTAGCCTGTGAAATCCATTAGTCAACTTGAGGTGATAGGTGGTCCCGGTGATGATCCTTCTAGTGTGATAGGATAAGTCTTGATATTATAATTACTCTAATTTCCAATTTGGCAAAGAGACTGTTTTACATAGATCTAGAACAGGCTTAACAAAGAAAGTTTTATCAAGTTGTAATTTAGAGAAAATATGGAAGAAGATGATACCACTATAAAACGAAATTATAATCATTACCATAGCATACCAAAAGTAAACAAAGCCTACAAAACTGGTCAATACTTGTACAAAATTATTCAAAGAAAATAGTACACTCATTAGAAAGAAGAATCGAATGGGATTCTACAACCCCAAGAGTATACAATCCATCTTCATCTTACTTAGGAATAAAAAATTATGAAGCATTAAAAATTATGACTAAGTTTATTATAGATAAATAATCATTAAAGATAGATATTAATTCAAAAGAAAATAAACAAAAGGAGAATGGTTCATGAGGACATGTACAAAAGAACAGAGGCAACAAATTAGAGAAATATACTATTAGAACATAAGTAAAGCATTAAAAATACAAAATTCTTTACATGATTTGAACTGTTTATGCAAAATAATAATTTAGAATACTCTTTTAGAAATCAAGTAAACATAATAAAAGAGACAACCCAAAAAAGTATGTTGGCAAAAATATAAAAAACATTAGAACATAGCCCCATTTAACACAAGTATAATTCCATGACAATCTAGTTATAACAATCTCATCCAATGAACTAACCAACCAATATATCAGCAAAATTGCAACCAAATAAGTTGGTAACGGAGAAGAAACTGATCAACATCCACTAGAAAAACGGGAAGTAGGAACCTTTAGTTTAGAAAAATTGCTTACCAATCCCAACAAACCTATGTGTGATGTTCCTAAAGAATAACTATCAACTTTAGGAACCTTCAGTTTAGAAAAATTGCTTATCAATCCTAATAAACCTATGTGTGTTATTCCTAAAAAACAACTACCAACCTTAACAAAACATGAATATTAAAAAAATAAAAACTTTAGAAGAACAATTTAAGAAAACCATCTTATTATCTGTCAAAAAGAAGAAACCTCCCTTTAGGACAAGTAAGCTAAGAGACTTACAAAAAGAAAAAAACAAAATAATACACACAATAGAAATAAAAAAGGAGTATGTAATTACAAGATGATCAACATGATATTACAAACAAATGATAAACAAAATGTTAAACCTTATAATTCGTATAAAGCATTAACTCCAACCAAGAAAATTGAAAAGTTAGGACTCAAGATCTTCAATCAGGAATGAATAAGCTTCAAGATGGAAAGAAAAAATTTATGAATAAAATACATATACAAAAATGGTATGTCAATATAACATTAGTAAAAAATAATAATTTTCATCATAGTACGATAGCTTTAATAGATTCAGGAGCAGACCATAATTGTATTCAAGAAGGACAAATACCTACCCAATACTATGAAAAAACAACTGAAATATTATGTGGAGCTAATGGTGTCAAGTTACAAATAAAGTATAAACTTTTTATAGTAAAAATATGCAATAAAGGATATTGCATAAAAACCCCCTTTCATATTAGTTGAAGATATCCAACAAGGATTAATACTAGTTTCTTAACACAAATATATCCCTTTTGGGTAGATCAAAAAGGACTACATTCATCAAGATTAAGGCAAATTATGACTTTTAGGTTCATCACCTCTCCAATAAAATTAGAGTTGAATCTGCTATAAGAAAATTCTGAGATAAGGAACAAAAACAGCTCAAATAAGATATCTTCGGAAGGAAGTATGTTATAAGAAAATAGAAGATCAAAACACAATGCTAATGTTTTATAGATAAGAAATGATTTTCTTTCTTTACTTTTATTTCTATTTGTTAGCATGGCAAACTATACTTAATAGTCCTTACTGAGTATCTTGATCCTAAAACTATACAAATGACTAAAGGTCATACTTCCCATATAAGTAAAGCACTTAATAACTAAGCTCTTCCCAGTTTCCCCATTTTCATTGCAACTAAAAAAACACATAACACCTATTTTTTTTCTTTCTTTTTTCCTAAATCTAGTCAAGGTAGTTGGTGACCTGCAAGGAAGAAACAAGTATCATACAATGTAAAAAGTAGAAACTAACTAAACAAACAAGAAAGGAGTAGGGCGATCA
The DNA here is from genome assembly GCA_021397835.1 of Moringa oleifera. Classification (NCBI taxonomy): domain Eukaryota; kingdom Viridiplantae; phylum Streptophyta; class Magnoliopsida; order Brassicales; family Moringaceae; genus Moringa; species Moringa oleifera. The sequence continues at coordinate 1,720,158 of JAJFZO010000659.1, read as the reverse complement.
TCCTTTCACAAAATTCTATCCAAATAGAGTTCAAAGGAAAATCAAATCTATTTTTTCGTATACAATTTTTTTTTTCATTATTGTTTTATCACATGTTTCCTTTTGTTTTCCTAAAAGGATGACAGAGACATGTTCTTGACTAACCTTTACAACCATTTATGACCCAACACTTGAAATAACCATCAAGAACTTGAATAAAACTATTCAAGTTCATATAACTCATTGACGCAACTGGTAAAATGTTTCCTATCGCATTACCTATCTAATAATTTACTAAATAAAAAATATATAAATTCCTCTACACAATGTACAATAAGGAAACAAGAGATTTATCAAAGATACCTTTAAAGACTCAAAACTTCTTGTAGCATTTGGAATATTTGCTTACAAGAGAAAGGCAACACAAGTTTAGTCTCTTTGACTAAAACCCTTTTAAAATTACTCTGATGCCGAATCTTGAAACCTTAATACTTGAAAATAACAAACCTAGCAGAGCAAACACAAGGAAAGAGAAACAATAGAGATAAATAAAGAAATATAAAGAGAGGAAAAGAGAGAAATGCCGATGATGACCCCAACATTGGTTAAAAACCTTCATCGAGTACAAATTAGAGTGAAAAGAGAGAAAATGTTGACGATAGGCTAATGGGAGACTAGAATCCCTAGTCTCATAAAAAAGAGTTTATATACCCGGCCTAAATGACGTCGTATGAGTGTTAAAGGGAGAATTCTAACGAAATATTTTTTTGAAATATTTCACTAGAATATTCATTAAGTAGAACATTATGTAAGAATGTATCGTTAGAATCTCCAAAAACGACCTCCATTACTATACTTTAGTGCCATTTTGACTTAAATTCTAGCGGTATATTCTTACAGAATATTATGTTGAAACCTTTTAATAACATTTCTATAAAGTTCAATTCATATATAATATTTCTATAAAGTTCAATTCACATACAATATTTACATTATATCTCTTATACACACAAATCATATAATTTAAATTCACAACTTAATTTATAACGTAAATTATTTTCTTTAACAATATTTAAATCATATCCATTAGACATACAAATCACATATTTACAATCTCTTAACTAATCCCTTACAACTTAGTTTACAACCGTTGCCTACATATTCTTTTGCAACTTAATTTACAACCATTTAAATTCTTAAATTAAGATTTATAAAAAAATTATGTCAATCAAAAATTTATATTTTAACTTTTAGTTTATGTGAGAGTTTTAAGTATCAACTTTAACTTTAATAAATTTTGATTTGTGAAATGATACTTATATGTTATAGCCTTGCATAGATCTTTAAATGAAAAAAACGAAAAAAATTTTAGAGCTAAATAGAGAGGAGAGATCTACCATATATTTTTTGACATATCTTTTATTTAATATATTTATAAAAAATTAAAAAATAATAATCAACTATATAATCTTTATTTCATGTATTATAAACCATGAATATTAAAATAACAAAATTTATTGAACAAAAATTTCACCAAAAAAATGTAAAAATGTAATTTTTTATTAATATAATTTTTCACAAATACATATTTATTAATTTATACAAAACATAAATTCTTATGATATGCTTAACTAATTAACTAATTTAATTTTTTATACTGATGAAATTGATTAGGCTTTGAAAAGTCAAGAGATTTTTTAATAATGATTTAAAAATAAAAAATTATTTATTAAAAACTTAAAATTTTTTAAAAATTATAAAATCATTTTTTCTATTTTTTCCTGCTCTTGCTTTTTAATTTTTCTTATTATTCTCAAATTACTTTTAGAAAATTCTCTTTTTTAAATTTTAATTTTTTGACTAAAAATTTAAATATAAAAGAATTGATATAATAAGATTTAAATTAAAAAATTAATTTATTACATATTTTTAAAATTAAATTTATACATTTAATCAATGAAATTTATTTTTTTAAATTAAAAATTTTATAAAATTTCACTTCTTCACTTTTTGTAAAAAAGATTCATTAATTATCCAATTTTTCATATTATAAAATATTTAAAGATAAATTTAGTTGTTTTTTCTTTTTTTTCTTACAATGTTTAATACTTTTTTTAATTATTGTTAGTTTATTTTTACTAGCATTATCATCATCATTATCGTTATCATCTCTACCATTTTCATCATTGTTATTATCCTTAACGTCTCCTGCAATATCATCATCGTCGTCATTATCTTCATAATTGTCTACATCTTACACAAGTCATAATATCCATTATTTAAAATTTTTTCTATAATTTTTTATTAAAAAAGAAACCAAAATAAAATATCATTATGTTTGTTTTGTATTATTTGTAATAAATATTTGATTAATATAATAATTTAATTCAAACTTTAGTCTCATGCATGCATTCAAGAAAATAAAAGCAGAATCAAGTAGAAGTTATAAAAACAATGATTTATTTTAAACAATAATTAACTTTGTAAAGTAAGTTAAAATAACTCCAATTATATGTAAATGTATTTGAGTAATAAAATTATTATGAAAAGCATGAAGGGTAATGAATAACATATTTAAGGATGCATTTAGCATTAAATTTTAAGGTAGGTTAAATAATTTAATAATATTTGTATCAAATAATATATTAATTTTAATTTAAAAATATTTTTAATTACGTCTATAATTTATTAAAATTGAAAACGTCTCTCTTTTAAATCATGAAGGTCATCAATTGCAACTTAATCTATATTAAATTTTTTAGCAATTTTTTTTTCAATATACATTAGCAAATAATCAAAAAGGAATTCATCTTTTATCATGTTACAAAGTGTAGTCTTGACTATATTTATTTTTGAAAAATATCTCTCGGTGGTAGCCATATAAATTAAAAGCATGAGAATAAGTGTTATCACTTTATACGCAAGTGAATAAATTTTTGATTTTCTAGTTTGCACCAACCAGTAACAAAAATTAAAAGTAATTGTCAATATTCTAAAATCAAGAAGAAGTTGCAGATGATTAAAATACTCAAATTACATCCTTAATTGCATTGTTTCATGTTTTGTAAAGTTTTGTGAGTAAAATTTTTATAACAACTTACAAATATCATCAAATCTAAATCATGTGTGCATCTCTCTTGGATCCAGAGATGAACTAAACATAATTAACTCCATTGTGTTTTCGTTGAATATGTTATTCAATTCTTGCAATTAAGAGTCTATCACAACATTGAAAATATCAACTTTAGAATGATTTTATCATCTTGTTAATGGGGAGCACTTCCGTTTTCTTCTAATAAAATGGATATTAAAATTTGACATAGGTATATCGACTGTTTAACAAAAAGATTTCACATTTGCAACCAATTTATCCCATCCATCATCTCTGAATAAACAACTTAGTAGATGAAACAAAATGCATTGCATTTAAAATATCTTGGGACTGAGACTATGGTGCTAAACAAAGCAAGTTAGAGATCTCTAAAATTTTCTCATAAGATGCAAAATGAAAACAAATTTTAAAGAAGTTAGTACCTTATAAGTAGCATTTGCATCTCTACATTGAGTAAGTGTAGTTCCATGCTCAATAATATTTAGTAAAACTTCACATGTTGCACTAAACATCTTTCACAAACTAGAAAGAAAGTTCAAGTAAGGACTACAATGAGTATCCCCCACCTTTTGTAAAGTTCATTGTGGTTAAGCATTTTCCAATTTTAAAGCTCATCAATTTTAAGTAAATAAGTAGTATTTATGGTTTGAGTAACTTTTAATTGGTTATTAAGTTTACACGAGACACCAACAATCTTTATAATAGAGTTCAATTTGGTAAAAAGTGATGAACATGAATAACTTTAATTTCTTAGATGCAACAATTATTGCTAATTGGAAATAATGTGCGAAACAATGAACATAATAAGTATAAGAGCATCCACTTCAAATTAAAGTTTGCAATCCATTCCACTGTCCATGCGTGTTACTTACATCATCATAACTTTATCTCCTAATATTTTGAACATTAAGATTATGATAAGAAATGATAAAAAAGATACATTCTCTCAATGTTGATATAACAGTATCTTTGACATGAACACACTCCCTTCCCTTAAAAAAAAAATTGCTTTTACGCCAACCATCTTTGTCAACACATCTCAAGATCATGGACGTTTGCTCTTTTTTAAATTCATCTCAAGTTTCATTAACAACTATAAAAAATTTGAATCACTAATTTCTTCACGAATGCATTCTTGACTAAATTTAGATATCGAGATGTGTAAATTTTCTTTTCCCATGATCGATGATTCATATGACGCATTTTGAGGAGTTTTATGCAAAATTTCTACTTTGTCTTTATAAAAATCTAAGGTAGAATATGAATGAGGGACATTGGGTATATATGTAAAGATTCTCTGGAGAAGCCTAACAAGATGAAACTTAACAGATAAGGATGCCATTATAGTCATGCTCGAAAGTTTTGTAGCCCTCTATGCTTTTCTAGTCTATGATGGCCAAAAAACCATAGACATGTGCAACTTTACTCGATAGGGCAAAAAAAGTAGCCAAGGTAGAGGAGGCATTAAAAAAGAGATAAGTGAAGGTAGCTCTATTAGCTCAACTAAATCAGCCTATACTCTTAGTTAATAAGGTCGAATCACTAGCTTAGAATAAAGAATATGATTCATGTGAGGTGCGACATAGGCCTTGAGAATAGGATAAGATAAGACATACCTTTACAACCCTTAATACTAGAAAAAGGCAGAGTCTGATAAAGATGTGTACAGATGACTCTTGAGGTGGCTTAGGCCCATGTAGCCCTAAGCAAAGAGAAACCTCAACAAGTACAACCACTTCTCCTCCACATGGTTGGTCTTTTTGCAAAAATGACAAGAAGAAAATTATCTCTCTAGATGCTTCATTTTTCCCTTGCTCTTTTGATCTTTGAGTGCATTCTCATTATCCTTCCTAACCAAATTCTTGCCTTTGAACTTGGCTTAAAAAGCATCTTTGACATGCTCTTCCTTTTGGATTATAGCCTTTTGCTTTTGAGATTGTAATATATTCATTAACTTAGCTATGAAAGAGTAGCAAATCACAAGACTTCTCTATGACCGAGATCTTTGATTGAAATCACCAGGGATACTAACCATGATTTTTTTCACAACTCATTGATAAGGAAAATCTTCACTTGCTAACTTGATTTGGTTTACAATGGTTATTAATTTACTTATTAACTCCTTCACTGAGTCGGAATCTTCCAGGTTTACCATCTCAAATTCTCTTTTAATAATTATTAGTTTAACAACCTTCGCCCTTGGACTTTTGTTTAACTCTTCCTTAACTTATCCCAAATTTTCTTAGTTGTATTATAACCAATAATCCTTGCAAAAATAAAAGTGATCATGTGCTATGAATGCAAGACATAACCTTTTGTTTCTTTAACTTTACGTCTTCATATTGCTTTATTTCATTCAAGATTGCATTTGGTCCCAATGATGTGGGCTCCTCATCACTCAAAATTGATTCCAAAGGCCAAGGGTTTAAAGAAACGATTGCCTTTTTATAACCCAAAATGGTACTTGTCGCCATCAAATTGTAGGAGAACCACCAAACAATGAAGTCATAATAGAAAATGAAAAATTAGAATTCTCTTAATTTCTCAAACAAATCACAATCTTTCAAATCTATATAAGGTTCTGATACCACTATCAAAAGTGAAAAATAAAAGTATTACTAAAGCACTAGTAAAAGACAATGTGAAAAGTTAAATACCATATATTAAAAAAGATGAAACTTCTTTTTTTTTTTTTATTGCTCCCTTAGATAACAAGAACACAATCTTATTCATAAAATTTTATCACAAACATTAGAGAGACACATGGACTCTTTTGGATTCCACATTATCTCTTCGCATGCCACACTTTAACAAAAAAAAGTACTATGAAAAGACACACTGACTCTTTATTTACTCTACTACATTAAAAAAAAAAGGGCCAAAATATGAGAGAAAAATCTCATAAGCCTTAACAGTTGTTCACAAGTTTAAGATACACGCAAACTTCAGCCTTAAGATTGCTAATTATCTACCATAGAAGTTGGAAACCTTAGTGTTGCAATATGTAAGCAAACTTGAAATGAAAAAAAAAATGATTCCTATTGTAATGTAACCTATTACACGTTGAAAGAGTAATATCCCTTCCATCAATCATTGAAGGAAACAATGATTATATATTTGAAAAATAAGAAAAAAGAAATTTGAAAAAAATGATATGTTATATACAACGATGGTCACAATTCAAATAAGATAATTGCATCAGTTATAGTTTATTTTAAATAATTTGAATCATTTATTGTGATTCTAATTCGAATTGAGCTTTAAACTAATATCATAAGGTTCATTTATGATTATTTCACTTTACAAATCATAACTTGAATTGATGATTCTTAATCGTTGATTCATGCTTAGTTTTCATTAAAATAAATTTTGAATTAAACCCTGAATCAGTTTTAAATTAGGCATTCAGATGATATTGAATCAAATCTTAACTAAAATCATAACTTAACGGTTTAAGTTTCTTTCCCTTAACCTTGAACTGGCAATTTAAATTCAAAATTAGGTAAAATTTAAATCGTAAATATATATTCATATAAACTATATTTATTTATATTGTGATATAATAATTTAATATTTACATTTTTATGATTTAAAAATAAAAAATTAAATTAAATAATTTATCTAAGTGGACTTTGCTACAATGGGTTTTTGACCAAAGAATTTTATGACGACTTACAAAAATTTTATTTGGTTTTTCAAAAAAATAAAAAAGTTAAAGAATCACTATAATTCTTTTTTATAGTGTAATTAAACACTGAATGCTTATTTTTGAAAGCCATTAAATGATTAACAAAGATAAACAAAAGTAAGGCTGGACTAGTCTTTTAAACCATATAAACATGTTTTCGAGTGATTACACATGAGAAAAGATTAGCACTCCCATTACACTCATTAATCGGTAGCAATCAAACATAAAATTTTTTTATTTTAAAATTCATTTGATGTTTAAAATTGATTCCCAAATACGTGAATAAGAGACAAAATCATTTTTCATTTGTTTTTGGAAAATCCAGAGGTTTAACCTTTGCTTCACCCCATTTTCTCAAAATCAAACATTTTTATTATGTTTTTGAACAAAATATACAAATGTTTTACCATTGTTCAACCTCTAATACTCAAAACTAAAATCATGACACTTTCATAAAAAATATAAATAACGAGATCTCGTTATTATTTGACCTTTAAATTTTCAAACTTAAAAATATTTATTATATTTTTCATAGAAGATACGAAGATCTCACCATTGCTTAACCTTTAATTCTCAAAACTGAAATCATAATATTTTCATGAAAAATATAATGATTTCGTCATTGCTTGATCTTTGAATTTCAAAAAAAAAAAAGAAGCACTTTCACAAGGAATATAAAGGTTTTTACTATTGTACCTACTTTAATCCGGCAAGTATACTTTTTATGATTTTAGGTTTGACAATATATTAATGTTATGCCAAAATAAGTAAAAGCATTATCTAAAAATAAAACACATGTAACAATTTTCATATTCATACATCCAAAATCTAGAACATGCATAAAAGACAGATTTGTTTTTAGATATTTAAATATAAGCCATAACTCCAAATGTCTAATCTCATTAATTAGAAATAAAAATATATCTAGACAATATAAACACAAGGACTACGATACATTCATCAATACACAATCCAATTGTTTGAAACTTAAATAAGAAAAGCAAGCATCAGAATAATATGGGATTTGCTTGGATCTCTTTCCTTGAAAATGAGAAAGGATGTATAGTAGAACTATGCATGAACCATGCATGCTTGCAAACATATTACAACTAACAAACATCGACATAATCTATAACTGCATAACATGCATCCAATTGAGCTACTTATTAGCAACCCATTGATTATCCAAATACTACTCAGCTTGGGAAATCACAATAAAAAAGGAGCCAAAAGAGATTTCATACTAATGTACTATTAGAAAATCAAAAAGAAAACCATAAACCATTTGTGATATCTTGCACACCCAAAACCAAACAAGCCCATAAATAGAGTAAAGACTAAAATAAAGATAGGGGAAAGGAAGTTACCCACAGATCTGGCAGTAAAATCGATGAGTAAAGAGAAAGCTGGAGAACGCGTCAAGATGCCCTCCAAGAACACTATCAAGAAAGAAGCTTTTCACTATTAAGACAGTTGCAGAAGGAAAAACTATTACTCTAGAGTTTTTTTTTTTTGGCACCAATCTCCCTTTTTAAAGAACCTTCTTGCAATTGTTTATCCTGTCTTTATTTATGGCTAGAGCAGGCGACTCATTTTTTCCTCAAATCTCGTAAAAGGTAAAAGTGATAGGGACCAATGAGCAAGCTGTGTTAAATAATTCTTGTAGGCTTATTTGGATTTTTGGCTAAGTTACAGAGAATATAAACAGAGCTTCATTAGCCGTCAAGGGCTGTAGAGCTGGTCCTAATAGGTGTTAATTTGGTAAGGCTGTTTGCTCTCCTTGTGGGTAATGGTTAGTTCTTTTTTGTACACTGAACTGAGCAAGAAAATTAATTTCAGTTGGTTTTGTGTAAATTAAGATTGGAGAAGAAGATTACAAAAGGGAATGTGTATAGTAGACTAAGGTCACTAGAATTTTAAGTTTTAACATGTCTGTAGCAATGCTATGGATTGCTTCCCCCAACTCAGAGTTGTCCAAGTGCTTTGGTTTCCTTGATTTAGTGAGAGATGGTAATCGAATTTTGGATTCAGCGAAATTCCTATCCCGAGATCGAAGTTTGTTGATTAATGGTAGAGCAAAGACAAGTAGGAACCGGAGTTGAATTTTGGCTTTCTCTACACAGATTTGAGGTATCGTTGCTTAGGTGATTTTGGCTCGAATGATGGAAGCAAGATTTCTTCAATGTCAAGTGTGTTAGCTAGCCCAACTGGGAAAATGGCAATCTCATCGGAAGAGAAGGTTTACAATGTGGTGTTAAAGCAACCAGCATCAGTTAACAGACAACTGAGGTCTGGTGGCGATCTTGATGTGAAACCAGATATGGTTCTACCTAGGACTTTGGGTTTGTTGAGTAAGGCTTATGACTGTTACGGTAAAGTTTGTGCCGAGTATGCCAAGATATTTTATCTGGGTATCTTGTTGTTGAATATGTGTCAAGATAAATTTACTTATAAGCATATTTTGATGTTTATATATACATACATTGTTAGCTTTGAAATTTATTATATAAAAAAAGATTCTTAGCATGTAAATACAATAGAGAGTACGTGATAGTCTTACACTTTATTATGATAAAAAGATAAAAAAATAATTATTTTTCTTATAATTTATTTTTACGTGAAAATTTTTTTATTGTAAAGTGGATATAACTTTAATTGAAGGTGAACCGCTATAAATTTTGTATTTTTATAATTGTTTAATTTTTTTTGTTTCTACTATTATTACTTTTCGAATTTTAAGAAATTGATATTAGATTTATCAACTAAACATTTGGTTATCAAATTCCTAATAATTAGCATCATAGCTTCAACTTTTGATATTGAAAGTAATGCATAGCGAAGAGGACTCATCACATGAGATCATTAAGTTTAATGATATAGATTACGCCTTTTGAAGAATACAAATTGAATATTGTCTGTACACATGAACCACTTTTAAGTCAAAAGTCTGAAAAGATTTTAGAAAACGATTGAGATCTCTTTGATAGATAGGTACTAAAGGTTATTCGATTGACACTATCAAAGAATGTTGCTCATAATGTGGCGAAGGAGAAAATAACTGCAAGTTTGATGAAGGTACTCTCTGACATGTATGAAAACTTTCAGCAAACAATAAGGTTTTTCTCATAAAGAAGTTATTTCACTTAAAAATGGGTGAAAGTAATTTTGTGGCAATTTATCTTAATGAGTTTAGCACTATTGTTAATCAGTTATTTTCTATTGAAATTGACTTTGATGACAAGGTACATGCTTTGATACTTTTAGCATCACTACTAAATAGTTGGGAACCCTTGAGAGCAGTGATTAGTAATTTTGTTGGAAGTTCAAAACTAAACTTCAATGGTGTTCGTGATTGAATTCTTTTAGAGGAGATTCGAAGAATCGATTCAGGTGAAACATCAATTTTAAATTCTACCTAAATATTAAAAGGAAGGGAAAAGAAAGTGATAGAAATTCTAATTATCATGAGGGCAAATCTAGGTCAAGGAATGGAAGAAGCAAATCTAGATTTAAAAGAAATCTAGAATGCTAGAACTGTAAGAAAAAGCGCCGCATGAAGAAAGATTATTAATCACTGAATAAAAAGGGTAAGAATAAAGATGATACTGCAAATGCTGTAACAAATAAGGTAGATAATGTATTACTTTTAGTTGTTAATAATTCTCGTGACTCTTAAGTTTTAGACTTTGGGATGTCATTTCATACCATTGAATATAGCAAAATAATGGAGAATTATGTTGTTGGTAATTTTGGGAAGGTTTATTTTGCTGATAGAGAACCTTTGGATATTATTGGTATGGATGATATTAAATTGAAGATGCTGAATGGGAATATCTAGAAGATTCAAAAGGTAAGACATATGCTAAAGTTGATAAGAAATCTGATTTTTGTTGGACAACTTGATAATGAAGGGTGTACAAGGTGATTTTCAATGATAATGTTTGAAAAGTCACTAAAGGTGCCATGGTTATTGCTTAAGAGAGTAAAACTGGAACTATTTACCTGACCTTAAGTTGCAAGGATACGAGTGACTACCATTGACACTGGTATAAACTCTGATTTATGGCATTGCAGACTTGGGCATATGAGTGAAAAGAGAATGAAAGTCATGGTGACAAATAGTAATTTGTCAAATTTGAAATCTGTAAAGCACAAGTTTTACGAAAGCTATATTGTTGGCAAATAAAAAAGGATTAACTTCTCCAAAGCAAGAAAGCAATTGATCAGGAAAAACTAGAGTTAGTTCATACAGATGTATGAAAGCCTTCAATTATGACATCTTTTGGGGGATTTAGCTATTATGTGACTTTCATTGATGACTTAACTAGAAAAAATATGGATTTATTTTCTGAAAAATCAATCTAATGTGTTTGATGCTTTTAAGAAATCAAAAGCTATGGTTGAGAATGAAATCAATTTTAAGGTTAAATATTTGAGATTTGATAATGGTGAAGAATACATTGATGGAGATTTCAAATAATTTTGTACTAATAATTGGATCAAGATGGAGAAGACTATTCCAGGAATACCTTAGTAGAATGATGTTATAGAAAGGATAACAAGACTTTCAATGAGCATGTAAGGAGTATGAGAATATATGCAGGGTTGCCCAAGGTATTTTGGGCAAATACAGTTAACACTGTAGCCTATTTGATCAATAGGAGTCCTTAAGTTCCTTTGGATTATAGAATACCTGAGGAGGTTTGGAGTGTTGAAAAAAATAAACTTATCTTTTCTAAGAATATTTGGTTGCCTATCTTATATTCATATTAATGCTACTGCTAGAGGTAAACTTGATCCTAAATAAATAAAAAAAAATTTATTGGATATGGTGACAATGAGTTTGGATGTAATCTTCAAAGAACAAGTTTTGTACAAGGATAGTTCAGTAAGAGTTCAAAAGTAATAGATTCTAAGGTAAAAAGGCCTGAAGTAATCCAGTCGAGAGATATTCTAGTGAATCAGTTGCAATAGAATACTTAAGAAATTGAAGATGATATTGCTAAGGAAAATTAAAAAAGTATGGCTCTAGAGGTAAATCCAACCACTCTTGTGACAAAAGTGAGAAGATCTTCCAGTACTGTGAGATCATCACAGAGATTTTCACTATCTTTAAACTATATCTTGTTGACTGATAGGGGTGAACCAAAAAATTTTGATGAAGCTTTGCAGGGTAATAAATAAATTAGAAGTTAGCCATAAAAGATGAGATGAATTTCCTAATGAGTAATTGAACATGAAAGTTGGTAGAACTACCACAAGAAAAGAAGGTCTTGTAGAATAAATGGGTTTACCAAATAAAAGAAGAACATGACAGCAGCAAGTAGTATAAATTAAAGGCTTTCAATAAAAAAAAGGCATTGACTATACAGAGATTTTCTCCCTAGTGGTTAAGTTACCTACAATCAAACCAGTGCTTAGGTTAGTGGCTCAAGAAGATTTGCATTTATAGTAAATGGATGTAAAAATAGCTTTTATTCATGGTGATTTGGAGGAAAAAATTTACATGCATCAGCCACAGGGATTTAAAGTCAAAGGTAAAGAGAAAATGGTATGCAAACTTATGAAAAGTTTGTGTGGGTTAAAATAAGCTCTTAGACAATGGTACTAGAAGTTTGACAACTTCATGTGTGATAATAGTTTCTTCAAATGCCAAGTAGAACATTGTTGTGTTTTCAAGAGGTATGATAACTCTTACATTATACGGTTGTTACATGTTGATGACATGTTAATTATTGGAGCTAATTTATATGAGATATAGAAATTAAAGAATAAGCTTTTAAAGAACTTTGCTATGAAGGATTTAAGTTGTTTTAAACAAATCCTTGGAATGAGAATTACTAGAAAAAATAGGAATTTCAAGTTATTTTAGGAAAAATACATCAATAAGGTACTTGCCAAATTCAGAATGAATGGTGCCAAACTAGTGAGTACACCTTTGGCTAGTCACTTCAGGATCCAAGAGTTAATCTCCTTCAACTGATGATGAGATTGCATATATGGGCAAAGTGTCTTATGCCTCTGCTATTGGGAGTTTAATATATACCATAATATGTATAAGACCAGAATAGCACATGTAGTGGGAGTTGTTAGTAGGTACATGAGTAATTCAGGGAAAAAACACTAGGAAGTAATTAAATGGATTTTCAAGTATTTGAAAGGTACTGTAAATTTAGATTTATACTTCAGAAAAACATATGTTAGTTTGTATGATTATATTGATGCTGATATAGCTGGTAATATTTAGTTAAATGTCTAAAGAATAAAAGATAGTTGCACTTTCTATCATAGAGACTGAATATGTTGCTCTTACAAAAGCAAGTAAGGAGATGATATGGTTATTATCTTTCTTGAATGAACTGGGGCATAGTATTATGATAACTAGAGTGCCATTTATTTGGCAAAAAATCTTATGTATCATGTTAAGACAAAGCATATACAAGTCAAGTATCACTTCATAAGATCAGTTTTGGAAGATGGTGTCTTATCGCTTGAAAAGATACAAGGAAGTTAGAATCCAATTGATATGCTGACTCAAGTTATGACAATCGAGAAAGTAAAATTGTGTGCAACTTAGTAAGACTTCTCAGCTGCTGATTGGGGAATTATGGTCATTAAGAGTAGAAAAAATAGTTAAGATAATGAATTAGTCTTCAATTGGGAGATTGTTAAGTATGTGTGAAGACAAATTTACTTAGAATGATATTTTGGGATTTTTACACATGTATTATTAGTTTTGGGCTTTTACTATATAAAAAGGGGATTTCTACCTATATAGATACAATAAAGAGAGTGGGTGACAATCTTAAGCTTTATTATAATAAATAGAGGGTTAGAAAAAAACAGTTATCTCTCTTATAATTCATTTTCATAATGAAAAGGTTTCGTGCAGTGGGTGCAAAGTGGCTATAACTTTCAACTAAGATGAATTACTATAAATCTTGTGTTTTTATGATTATTTAATTTCTTCTTACTTCTCTTATTATTGTTTTTGAGTTTTAAGAATTTGATATTTAATCCATCAACTAAGCATTTGGTTGTCAAATTTTTAACATATATTTCTCTTATTTTCGAGCAGAGGAATTTCCTTTTGAGGTTCTAATTATGAGAACTCAATTTTGACCAAACTCTCTATCATTTTTGCATTTTAGGAACTTTGCTGATGATCTATGGAAGGAAAAGAGCTACTTAGGCTGTATATGGTCACTTACTTTTATCAATGTGAACTATGAAATTAAAGCTTTATTTTTCCAAATTTAATTCTTATAACAAACTCAATATAATGGAGTGAGTGATTCTGATTATTCACGTTGGCGATTTTGCTGGAGAAAAATCAAAAGGCGAGCAAATTATATGAAAAAGACCTATAATATTAGTGAGTTGAAGCTTATTAACTCTTGTACTCTTTATTAAAATATACGATTCTTACTTTTGATAAAAGACATGACGTCCCTCCTTGATCACAAGAAATCCCATAGGTATCTGATGTAACTATGATTCAAATCATAGTAAGTCACTATATCCTTGTTTCTTGACATGAAGTTTTTGGTACTATTGATACTAACAAACTAAGTATCATGATACTATTTGATAATGCTAGAAAACATTTAGCCAAGAAAACTTAAGCTGTTCGAGGATTACCCAAAAATGTATATTAAGTGTCTTTCTAACAACACCCTTTCCATATTAAATGGGACCTTCATATGGTATAGGTCTAGAATATTATCTGTTCGGTAATGCCCTTGGTGGCTTTTGAGAAGAAGAATAATAAACAAGAAAAGAGAGAACTCTTGAAGCTTGGAATTGCTTGCTTTACTTCATTCATGAAGGTCCTATTTATAAGAAAAATGAACAACTTAGATTGAGCTTATCTAGATATCTAGCCTGAATATTCTTCCTATCTAAAATCAAATTAAAGATTATTCTTGTCCAAACTAACAGATTTTTTAAAAACTACTTGATAAAACAAAAGATTAATCTTATTTGTTTTATCTTTTACTAAAATTGTGCAAAAAATACGCTCTTATTAACATTTCTCCTTACTATTTTTGCTGCAGACACCAATTTATTTTCTTAGCAATTCAAACCTTGATCTTGACAGTCCCTTAGTTAAAATATCAGCAAGTTGAGCTTTTGTCTTGCAAAGCATAAAATAGACTTCATGATTCTTTTGAACTTCCTTCACAAAGTAATATTTGATTTGGAAGTGCTTTGTTTTGTCATGGAAAATTAGATTGTCTGATATTGCTATGGCAGCTTGATTATTAAGAAAAATTCTTGTTGCATCATCTTGAATTATCTTTAAATCTGTCATAAGCTTCGTTAGCTATAAGGCTTGATTAACTGCAGTAATAGTTGCAACATACTCAGCTTCAACAATAGATTGAGCTACAATTTTATGCTTTTTGGAACTCTAGCTGAAGCAACCAGATCCAAAACGAAACAAATAATCTAATGTGCTCCTCATGTCATCACACGATCCTTCATATCACTATCTGCAAAATCATGCATAAATAATTTATCTTCCTTTTCAAATTTAATTCCAAAATCTAGAGTCTCTTTGATATACCTGAGCACCTTTTTAGCAGCTTTATAATGCAACTCACTTGCATAATGCATATACTTTGATAACAGACTTACAAAGAACATTATGTAAGATCTTGTCACTGTTAAATACATCAAACAGCCTATGGTACTCCTGTATAATCCCTCATTAACCTTTTCAGCACCATTATCTTTACTGAAGTTTTCATTTTGAGCTAAAGGAGTACATATTAACTTACAATCCTCTATGTTGAATTTCTTCAATACTTCCTTAGCATATTTCTGTTGCCCAATGAAGATTCCTTATGGTAATTGTTGAATCTCCATTCCTAGAAAGAATGTCATCTCTCTAAGACCAGTCATATCAAAAGTTTGCATCATTTGAGCTTTAAATTACTCCCCCGATTCTGCATTATTTCTTGTGACAAGTAAATCAACAACATATAATGAAATACTGATTACTTCACCACTAATAACTTTAATGTACAAAGTTACTCCACTTAGGCTTTTATTGAAGCCTATCTTCTACAAGTGTTCATCAATCTTGCTGTACCATGCTCTTGGAGCCTACTTCAATCTGTGTAATACCTTCTTTAATAAGTGTACTTTCTTTGGATCTGCAATAAAACCTTCAAGTTCTTCATTAAAAATTTTTTCTTCCAAATAATCATTGAGAAATGCTGATTTTACATCAAGCTGGTAGATCTTCCAATTTTTTTTGTGCTACAAATGATAGAAGCAGTCTAATAGTTTTCAATCTTGCTATAGGTCTAAAAGTATCAGAAAAATCTGCACCAAATAATTGAACATATCCTTTTACAACTAACCTAGCCTTGTATTTGTTTATAAAACCATCATCATTAAGTTTGGTTCTATGGACCCATTTTACACCAACAATAGTTTTATGTAATGGTCTATCCATTGGCTCTCAAGTTTGATTCTTTTCCATTGCTGCAATCCACTTTAAATCCTTAGCAACTTCATTATACCCTGTAGGTTCAAGCACAGCCATGTTGCATTTTTCATAAATTTTTACAGGTAAACTAGTACTCCTATGGGCCCATCATTGATGATATCTTCATCTTGTAATTCTGGTTCATTTGTATAAAACTGTTCTGGTTCAGCTTTATCCTAATTCCATTTTACAAGTTTATCAAATCTGAAATTCCTGCTTATTATAATTTTTCTTGTCAAAGGTTGATAAATTCTATAACCTTTAGTGGTATTTTTAGTCTAACTTTTCCCTTTTTATATCTGGAACATGAGTAAAACACAAGCAGCCAAAGATTTTGAGATTATGAATAGAAGGTTTTAAATCATACCATGCTTTAAAAGGTATTTTTCCTTTCAAAGTCTTGGTGGACAATGTATTTAGCAAAAATACGGCAATATTGACAGCTTCGGCCCACAATGTCTTTAATTTTTCCTTCTCAAATAGGAGACATCTTGCCATGTTCATAAATGTCCTTTTTTTCTCTCACTATCTCCATTTTGCTGAGGAGTATAGGTTGTAATAAGTTGATGTTCAATTCCAATTACTTCATAAAACTCAGCAAATTTATTAGCAGCATATTCCTTCCTATTATCAAATCTAATCACTTTAATTTTGTAGCCACTATGATTTTCAATCCATGCTATAAACTTCCAAAAAACATTAGCAACTTCAAACTTTTGTTTGAGAAAATAAATCCAATACATTATGCTAAAGTCATCAATGAAAATTATAAAGTAGTTGTTACCATTTAAGGATGCCATTTTCAAAGGTCCACAAACATTTGTGTGGATTATCTGAAGCTTCTCAACTACTTTCCATGCCTTGTTAAAAAGAAATGGTAATCTAACTTGCTTTCTAAGTTGACATACTCCACATATTATTGCTTCTCCTACATTAAATGTCATTCCTTCCACTAAATCATTTTTCTGTATATGACTTAATCTAGAATAGTGAAAATGCCCCATTCTCTTGTGCTATAACTCAGCTTGATCCATAGCACATAGATATGCACTAGATCCACCCTTGTTTCAACTTATGCTGAAGCTGTTGCTATTCATTTTCACAAAGAATAACACTACACCATTTGAGTCTGCAATCACACATATGTTATCTTTAAATACAATAGAATAACCTTTCTCAAGCAGCTATCCCATACTTGATAGATTTTGATCAATTTCTGTAACAAGTAATATAATAGAGATTAACTTTGTACCTTTTAGGCCTTTTATTGTAATAGTCTCTTTACCTTTCACCTCAATATACTGACCATTACCAAATTTGACTCTTGACACCTTTGACTTGTTTACTTCTTTGAAAAATGACTCATCAAAAAGCATGTGGTTTATGCATCCACTGTCTATAAGCCAATCATCACTTAAACTGCTGCTAGAAAAACAAGATGCAATAAAAAGTTGCTCCTTTTATTGTTGATCTACCACTTGAGCTTGTTGTCATTCTTGTTGTTTGTTTTTACATACTTTCTCCATATGCCCCATTTGTTTGCATGCCCTACATTGAATGTCAAGTCTAAACCAATAATATTTTGGTAAATAAGAAGTTTTCTTACAATAAGGACATGGGTGTTTGCCTTTACTATCACAATTATTATTGTTTTCTCTCTTTTTGTAATTCTTCTTTCCCTATTATTTATTTCCTTTGTTGCCTTCTTGAGTTTGATCAGTTTCTTTCTCTTGGAATGCTCCTTCAACTATTTCTTCTGTTCTGTGAGCTCTCCTTTGTTCTTGAGTTTATAGTGCATTGATGAGCTCTGCGAATGTTATTCTTGACAAGTCTTTGGACTCCTCAAGTGAAGAGATTTTGGATTCAAATCTCTCAAGCAAGGTTACCAGAATCTTTTCCACTCCCTTTTTATCAGAAAGTTTTTCTCCCAACATTCTAATCTTATTGGCTAATGCCAATAATCTGTGTAATCCTTAGGTGCTTCGACCTCTTTCATCTTCTGCATCTCGAATTCCCTTCTTAGATTTAGGATCTGCATTTACTTTGTCCTTTCATTTCCTTGATATTCTTCTTTCAACAGATCCTATGGCTGTTTTGCTGTTTCACAGGCCATGATTTTCATAAATATTGTATTTGAAACTGTGGAGTGGATACAAGTCTTAGCCTTGTATCTCCTCTTCCTTTCTTCTTTATTGTTCCTGAGTTGTGCCACTGTTGAATCTTCTGGATTTGCATCCACTAAATCCCATAGGTCACATGCTTGCAGGAAGGACTCCATGTTCATTGCCTAAGCCTGATAATTTTCTCTGGTGAAAATTGGAGGAATAGGCAAAAAAAACTATTACCTATCACATTAGATTTCAAGATGAAGACAAAGTGTTTGATTTGCTTGGTTGAAACCTTATTGAATTTCACTCTCGCACTCCAAAAGTCCCTTAAGAGAAAGGGCCTTGATAACAATTTATTCGCTTTTGAGAAGATTAATAATAAATAAGAAAAAAGAGAACTCTTGAAGCTTGAAATTACTTGCTTTACTTCGTTGATGAAAGTCTTATTTATAAGAAAAATGAACAACTTAGATTAAGTTTATCTAGATATCTAACCAGAAGATTCATAAATAGTCAAATTAAATATTATTCTTATTCAAACTAACAAATTTTATTAAAACTATGTGATAGAAATAAAAGATTTAACCTCATTTATTTTATCTTTTACTAAAATTAAGCAACAAATACGCATTTTGTTAACCGTCCCAAACATGAAATGGGCCTAGCATGTCAAATCTCAAAATAAAAGAGAATTACTGAAGCCCAAATCTATATATGAAAGTTATAAGTCAGGGATTCCTAGGATTTGGACTGAAGCATTAAAACCATGTTAAAAACAAAAGACCTTTTCAAGGACGCTGGTTATTTAATTTAGAACTTCTTCTTTTGTTCCTTATTACCAATCTGGAGAATTGTTGGTTAACATACTTAACTTTTTGTGAACTTTTTTTTTTTTTAATGAATGATTGAGAGGCACGATTCTGATAACTGTGTTTTATTTGTACAATATGTTCTGCACATACTGTTGGGTGTAGGAGGACAGATGAACTTGTAGATCGACCAAATGCTCCACACATAACACCACAGCTTTAGACAGGTGTGAAGCAAGGTTGGTAGTTCTTTTCCAAGGTTGCCTATTTGATATGCTTGATGCTGCTTTGTTAGAGACAGTTGCCAAATTTCCTGTGGACATTCAGGTTATGCTCTACTTATTTTCATGATCAAGCTAGGTCTGAACTGGAGAATTGTTACTGCAACTATCCATAATCTTTTTGTAGTATTATCATATTTAACTGATCAAGTGACTCCAGGTGCTAATGTAAGTAAATGAGCTGAAGATCATTTTCCAGTTGAACTGCAAACCTGTTTTAAACATTAAAATGTTTCTTTTATTTGCATAGATCCTGTTCTTCTCAAGTGACATCATGTTGCATTTGTGTTCACCTTTTTTTCTTTGCCTGTTTAAGAGGAACGCATGGACGATGTTATATATTGTTTATTTAGCTCATATAGGTACATACTCTTTTAGGACATTCCCTTGCATTTATTGGGAAGTGGTGTGTTGTCATGCCAAGGTTTTCTATTTTCTTGTTTGTTTACGTTGCTACTTCTATTTCCATGCGCCGGTTCATCAATTTTGCGATCAACGATGCTGACCTGATTTTTCTCCCTCTTCTTTGCAGCCTTTTAGAGATATGACTGAAGGAATGAAGATGGACCTTAGAAAGTCAAGATACAAAAACTTCGATGAACTTTATCTCTACTGTTACTATGTTGCTAGAACAGTTGGGTTGATGGGTGTTCCTGCTGTGGGCATTGATCCTCCATCACTGGCAACAACAGAAAGTGTCTATAATGCTGCATTTGCGTTGGGGATAGCAAAGCAGCTCACTAACATACTGAGGGATGTTAGAGAGGAGTAAGTAAGGTTTAAAATTCTTATGCTGCAAGTTCTCTAACCTCAGCAGTGTCGTGACTGAAGCACTGTACCCTAAAAGGGGCTTTATCTGGTGCGATTTTGCCAAGAATTTTATTTTGTCAAGCACAGGAGCATGGGTCCAAGCACACTTCCCAGGAATGCCAGGACCCTGTTCTGGCTTGACATCTTTTTCGTTACCTTTAATATCTGTCAAACTTTAATTTTTTTTTTTTTTAATGATCTATGGTGCAAAGTCCTGTCATATCTCCCCCAGTGCAAGAAGAGGAAGGGTTTATCTACCTTAGGATGAGTTGGCACAAGCAGGCCTTTCAGATGATGAAATATTTGCTGGGGAAGTGACAGATAAATGGAGAAACTTCATGAAGAAACAAATTAAGAAGGCCAAGATGTTTTTCGATGAAGCAGAGAAGGGAGTGACAGAGCTTAGTGAAACTAGTAGATGGCCGATAAGTAATCATCAAATTCCATCACTGAAGCTAGTATCAGGTTCAATGAGTTTCAACTCTTTGGGTAGAAAAATCACCAAAAGAGGAACTTCTTACGATTCTTTTCTTCCATTCCATCTTCTTGGTGATCCTTTTCCTCATGCTGGAAAACTGCTTTTTTACTTTCCACACGAGAGTTCTTACAGTTGTGACTAGCTAGCTCAATCTTTTACTCAGCTGCTTTGCTTCACAAGCTTCCTTTCCAGGTACAATGCATTAATGAAAATAACGTACAATGTTGCAGGTATGGGCATCTCTGCTATTGTACCGCCAAATACTGGACCAGATTGAAGCCAGTGATTACAACAATTTCCCGAAGGGAGCATATGTGAGCAAAGTACCTTCTTTGACAAAGGTATAAATCCAACAGTGAACATCAGATTTCAGAGTCATATATTTCATGTGAAGAGAAAAGAACAAAATGAGTTGAAATTTGTACATTAGAATTTGGTATAGTGCTGCCAGTATTCATTACATTAGATTTACAGTTTCAATCTTGAAGGTGATATTGTGCTGCTGGTTCAGCGCCTGTATATGTATGCTTCCTTGATCTGATGATGATGATCTTATTCACAGAAATTCAAAGGAAGCATACATGTAAAAATAAATCAAACAATTATAAAGTGTCTCGTTTAAAATAAAGTAAGAAAGAAATTTATATTCTCATAGATCAAATGAGTTATTAATGCTTAATATTAATAGAGGTTATAATGTAATATGAATCGATTTTAGCATAAAATGGAGCCGTTTCACTAATTTATATAGTTATTGATTTAGGATATAATGTAGTCGCTTTACCTTTTCATATAATTCCAATTAATCCAAAATGCAAAATAATGTTGTCAAATATGTTGATTCCAACCTTGATCAAGGGTGATTGAAGAATGATTTTTTTTTTTTAATTAGGTTAATTTTTTTACCAAGTTCTTGTTAAAGATAAACGATTTTGTAACCATTCTCATCTCTTTTTCATGATTTTAAGTTGGGTTTCTTGCTAAATTAGCGAATGAAAAGAAAAACTTTTGAAAAACAACTTATAATAAGTAAATTTTGATTTTATTTGTTGGATTTGATTTTTATGACTTGAATTTCGCTTGATCTTGATTCTTTTTAAAATCGATAGTCAAATTAGAATTTCAGATTTGAGCTAAATCTTAAAATACCTAATCTCAATACAAAATATAATCTTTATTTATCGCAAAATGTGAAGAATTTACATAGAATCCAAAACTATATAGTTATATAGTCGAGTTTAATTAGTTGTCCTTTTTAGGTTGTGGAACTATAGATCTTACATATATAGATCGGACAAAGATCCTATTAGCGTTGAGCTTAAGAAAGATCGAGGGCTTCAAAATCAATTGCTAAAGGTCCACTTAAGACCAAAATAATATTTCTTCTTTCTTCTTTTAAAAATCCAATTAACAAAATTTAAGAATTATTTGAAAATCTATTAAATTCAATGAATATCAAACGCCTTCACATGGACCCATACCACAAGTAAACTCTGTTTGCTTCTCATATTTGTCTACTTTTCTCGTTGAGGTTAAGCAGCACCCATACCACAAGTGCTATTAAATGAGGTAGCATAGTAATATATTTTTAAATTTTAACTTATCTTCTTCGTTTAAATAAGTTAAATTTAAAAAAAATATATATAAAGTACTTTTTTTTTTGTCTAAAAAAAAACTATTCTTTTTTACTATTAAAACTAACTGATAAGAGTAAAACCAAAAAGGTTAGTAAAAAGTGTTTAATTTTCTTTTTAATTGTATTTAATATTTTATTTTTTAAAAATATTTTTATTACTTTTCAATTTTGTTTAATAAAATAAATTTATATCATATTGATGTTTGATCATTTCATTGAAAAAAATCGTAATAAATTACCTTGCTCAACTTTTTGATAAAAAATTATATTTTATTGCATTAGAAGTTTGTTTTAATATGCAATAAAAAATAATTTTTCTTGTCATGTATGATTTTACTATTTTCTTGTCTTATTATGTTTGAATCATGTCTCCTTACATTGATGTATTCTCTTACTTTATTGATTTTGCTTTTATTTTTTTTAACACTAATGCTACATCTTACAGCATTGAATTCGTGACTTATTATGCTTGAATTGTCTCATATTACATTAATATTGTGTCTTACTTTATTGATCCCACTTCTTATTACATTGATGTTACATTTAATAATTAGATCATTTTCAACCATGTAATTATTTTTATGATAATACAACATATATATTGAATTATTTATCAAAAATATAATTTAACTAAAAAGTTAATAATTTAATAAATTTTTTTAAAAAATGATAGGTGCAGTACTGTAATAACACCAATCTGACACATCTCATATGGCGTCTCCTCGGAGATTGAAAACAACAAAATTATATACTAATCTATTGTTTTCCTATCCTCATGGGAGGCAATCTTACTACAATAAATCATGTCTTATTATATTGACGATGTGTTTTATTATATAGAGATTGTGTTTATTGTATTGAATTTGTTATATTATAATAAAATCTTATTGTGTTGCTATTGTGTTTTAACGTAATGACGTCTTGTATTATCATTTTCACAAAAATTGTTTATTATTAACTTAATTTATATTATTGCGTATCTATAATATAGTTAATGCAATTTGAATTTCATTATTGTTTCAATGGATTATGCATCCAATTGAATGAGAGTTTCCTACATGTTGAGAATTCAATTAAAAGAACAAGTTTGTCTTTTGATAAACATATAAATTATGCTCAATTAACAAAGAAAATCGGTTGTCTATGGAGACAGTTTTTTTTTAAAAATTTAATGTTAAGTTTAATGGATAATTTTTTTCGAATCAAAATAAAAAAACAATAAAAAATTAAATATTTTCATGCATATTTAGTAAGAATCAAATTTTATGAGTGCTTTTCTACTTAATATCAAAAAAAAAAAAAGAACGACCCAATGGAGATCAACGCCAACCCCTTCGTCAATACGACCCACTGCATATTATTGCCTATATGCTTAAAGCGTTGACTTAATAAATAAAATAAATATTCATCAGGCTATGGACTTTGATGCACGTGGAGTATTGTATGATTTTGAATTTGATGAAACCATTTGTTAAAAAAAAAAAAACGTACATACTTAATCAAGAACATAAAAAGCATGCAAATTAAACACAATTTTATAGAGTAAGTCATCAAGTAAATAAGATGCCATTATTTAATAAAAGAGCGCAATCTTGTAAATTAAGTCATGATGAATTCATAACAAAGCACGATAATAGCATCATCAATATGATTCTAGTACAAGACATAATATTAATAAAGTAAGCCATAATCCAATTACAATAAAATAAGATGCTATCACAATAAAACACAATCCTATCACACTAAGAGATTATCTTATCACAATAAAATTCTACTAATACAATAACATACAATTCATGTTTATTAACACATGATAAAAGAGACTGACAAATGACGAAGCAAAATAACATATGACGACCATAATGCCACACAATAAATGCATAAGAACCACACTTGACCTCACGCATGAAATGGAACTCTTTTTTTCATGTTAAATGCTATCTTATATTTTAAACCTCCACAGTTTGTGTGAGCCCCGTCAATTTCTTTGAGTTTCATTCTTGTGAACGTACTCTTCAGGTGGGATACTTAATGCGTTAGCTATGACACTCAATAGGTCGATACGCATAGTGCATAGTATCCATCGTTTACGACTAAAACTACTAGGGTATCTAATCCCATCCACTTCTCTAGCTTTTGTCTCTTAGTGTCAGTGTCGACCCAACTCCAACTACTTCTTCGTAAGTGAGGTGAAAAAGAGATTTGCACATTCAATAAAACATATCCATATTCATAATTATAAAAAGAAGACACTTTAAAAATAATATAAAACATAAAATAAGACTAATTTTTATTTCACTAACTGTTTAAGGGGTGCAAAATGCACAAACAAGACAAAATAAGTTTCAAATCCAGCTTATGGGTATTTTACACTCACATGAATACATTTTCATGTAAAAAACAAACTTTTGAAAGCTTAATGTGCTCGGTTAATTCAAAGTGAAAAAAAAAATACAAAACAAAATTAAATCTATATTAATTTAATAATTTTTATTAAAAATATTATTAATTTTAAATTTATTACTAAATCTAATCCTAGAATATATACAACTCGTTTTTATTGCCTTTTTTTTTTTTTCCTACAAGACATCAAACTTGTCGAAATTGTAAATTCTGCAGATTATCTTTTACAGAGTTACTCCTTTATAATGCTTGCTTTACCTGATTTAATGGGATTTTAAAAAATTGAATTTGGTTCAAGGTTATGCGTGCCTTTTACTTCTTTTGCCCGTTCTATTAATGGCTTGAAATACATATTTAGTAAGTCATTTTAAAGCATCACTTGTTTCATTACAGCATATGTAGTGGGTTGTTGATTGTTTTAAAAAAGAAACATTGATTTAAAATAATTCAATTTGAATAAATTGTTATAAAAATTTCACTTATTTTTAAATTTAATAAATTAATTTTATTAAAATATTTTTTAATAAATATTATTTTAAATATTAAAAAATAATAAAATATTTTTTTTAATTTTTATTCAAAAGATTTTAATTAATAAAAAATTATTAAATTAGATCTTGACCTAAACTACTGTAAAACATTAAGTATATTTTCGTTATTAAAATATTTAGAAAATAACTTGAATAAAATTTGAATTTCATTTTGCGTTCATTTTAGATAATTTTTAATTCATGACTTATTTATTATGAATTTTTAAATTTTTTAAAAATATTTTTAATAATAAAAATTTTGATTTTTTAAAAAATATTTTGAATATTTTCTTATATTTATAAGACAATTTAAATCAAAATTCATGATACAAGATTCTCATTTTGAATATTTTCAATTTTTGAATTTCTTGACAAGATTGAATTTGATTATTTTTCATTAATCATAATTTTTTTGAAGATATTCTATAATTTAAAATAAATATTTAAAATTTTAAATAATATTTACTTTAAATTTTTAAATAATTTAATTTTAAAAAAATAAATTATATCAAATTAACCCAAAACATTCTTACAATGACACTTT
The DNA here is from genome assembly GCA_021397835.1 of Moringa oleifera. Lineage (NCBI taxonomy): Eukaryota > Viridiplantae > Streptophyta > Magnoliopsida > Brassicales > Moringaceae > Moringa > Moringa oleifera. The sequence goes on along the minus strand of JAJFZO010000659.1, from coordinate 1,694,281 downwards.
AACACCTGCTTTCACCTTAGCTAAAAAACAAGAAAAAAAATCTTCAAGTACATATATTATTATTACTCTATTACTTGAATATAGTATTTTTGGTTAATTTTTTTATAGTTAAATTAAATGTGGTAAGACTTTTGAATTTCAAACAAATAATTACAGTTATTGATTATAGATTAATTAATGTTAATATTATTTATTAATTATTTAAATTTTAAATTACTATTATTTTGTTAATTTTGTAAAACTTTTTATCAAACTTTTTTTACTAGTGAAACATGCCAAAACATTTGAATCATGACTTATATAACGTTTTTTCATCCATAATATTATTATTTAAATATATTTATAATTATTATTTTTTATTTATTATATTATTTTTTGTATAATAAATAATTTTTAAATTTAATAATATTTAGAATAAAAATCTCATAAAACTCTTATATTTACTTAAGTGATAAATTAAATCTTAATATTCAAAAATAACACTACAAAATCTAAATTAATGTTAATAGCTGGTACAAACCTTGACGATTAACACCATTCAAAACAAGTGACATTATGAAGGATAAAATGTTGTTTTCATTCTCTGTTAATGATATTTTCATTTACGATGATCCATCACTAATGCTTTCACTTTTTCATTCTTTGCAATTATGTGTGATCAAGACTTGTAATTAATTAAGAAAATAAAAGTTGTGGTATCGTCAATTCTTCTCTGGAAATAAATTGACATATAATATATCAAAGAAGAGGATGAAAGCATAAAGAAACGAAAGCTAAGATTTTGAATCTTATAATGCCATGGAAGCACCTCCATGCATGAGTGAGCCATTAACCTCGGAATGCCTCTCTGTCATCAAAGGAAACTACCCTATGTTTCAGGTTTCAGGTCATTAGGCCATCTAATACAGACATTAAGGGAAGCTTCGCATGTTAAAGTGCATTGACTCCTTACAAGTATTAAAGGAGTTTAGAGGCCAAGAAAGTTTATCTTAACTTATTCATCCAAGTCATCATGTTCAACAACAAGTGCCAAGTTTATTGCGATTGTCGTCCCCACCACCACCATTATTGAAAACCTTAAGCACCATATTATAGCGAAACTATTGTCTCTAACCAACATTTTTCTTCTCTTTCTCTACTCAATACTTATTTCTATTTCAAGGGCAAATCAAGCAATCCTGTTTGGTGATTTGGTTTGAATAAATCACTCCAAACTTATCTCTACTTAATGATTTAATTTGAGTAATAACCTTATATTCGGTTGCCAAAAAATCCTAAAAAATTAGAGCAAAAGAAGCTTTTAATATATTTTCCTATATATTCATATACGTCTTATATTTGGTAATAAAGTTGAAGGGTTTCTGATATGGTAACTTTAGATTTTGATTTGAAATGTTACAGTTTTTTCTTTCTTATGAACTTTCCTAATTGTGAATCTTTGAGAAAGAAAGAGCAAGACAAGGAGAAAAGAAGAAAAAAGGTGGCATTAAAAAGAAGAGGCTACTTTCACCTTACATTCTTTAGTGCAAAGATTGACAGTATGAGGTAAGATTTAGGTTTGAAAATTTGCATCCCTTACTCTACACGTCTTTTACTTTCTCTCTCTACTAACAACCAGCGCGTAAGAGAGAAGTGAGAAAGAATCATTTTTTGCTATCTAGTTCTTGAATCTCCATGGAGTAAAGCCTAATTTCAAAGATCTATTAGACTTTAGAAATGCAAATTGAAGTCTAAAAAGAATGAACGTATAGATCTATAGTGACGTTTTTCGATCTTTTTAAGAAGGAGAAAGGTTTATCTAAGAAAATAAACAAATTTGAAAACTCGTTTTTATCCATCTTAAAGTGTTAAACATCATAATTAAAACATTAAGTTAGGAGTTGTTTCAATTGACACACACATTTCAAGGTTTTTATCGATCAATATTGAATATGAGGATTTGATTTGTCATCTGAGATAAACAGAAGAGTTTTATGAAACATTTACCCTCATATATATATATATATATATATAGTTTAATGATAATTTGAACTTGAAAATTATTTTATTTGTTATATATATATAAACTCACTTGCTAGACAAAATGAATTTTCAATGACGGATTCACAGATTATACATAAACTAACACCTAACAAGAAAAAGCTTTGAAAATCCTCTCGAAGATTTCTTATTTTAGTTTTCATTTCGAATTCAAATTTTCTTTCTCGTAAAAGAATTTTGAAATTCTTCATTTTTGTACTTACATTTTTTTTAAAAAAATGAGGAATTCTTCAGAAAAAGTAGGGGACTTCAAAAGGTATTGATTTCTTGTAATATTACTTTGTATTAAATTCATATTTTTGAATAAAATTACCTTAAGCTAAGTTGAATTTCATTGAAGTTTTTGTTAATTTATATGTTTTTGATCCATTTAAGTTATGCTGAAATAACAAATGCATGTTATAGGATTACTGACACTCGTTTATAGTAATATTATAATTTCCTTTTACAGAAATTACTTTTGTTATAAAAATAATATTAATGTATATCTTAAACTATTTATTTTGGAGTTGAAAAAGGGTGAGCAAGTGCAAACTCATTTCTACTCCCTAAAAAATGCTTTACTATATCAGGATGGAATAAGTATGATCATGTATACTTTAATTGAAATACCGCTAAAAATATTTTTGAAAAAAAAATCAAATGGTACCAATTATGGGTGTTTTGCGGGTTTTAATCCTTCCCCAATCATAACCGACTCTCGAACTAGATCTCACCTTTTGAACTAGTTCATCTTACTTTATAATGATGGCCAATCACACCTAAAAAGATTGATAACGACTCTTGTCTTTTCTCACGCTGTAGGTCTCTTTGGTTGAAACCTCGTTGTGATAAGGGGGCTGCCGAAATTTTCATGAACTACTTTCTTGTATAAGTTTTTTTTCTAATGAGAGGTCCTTTAAGCATGGGATAAAAGCCACACCTTTGAAATTCAAAGTTGCTGCAAATCTTAACTAAAATTATTTAAGCATCAAGTGTTTTTCATTATGTCAATAGATTGTAGATTCTTAAGCATCATGGTTAGGTGTATAATAGATAGGAAAACTAAATAGAATGATTTGTCCTTAGAATTTAGAAGCTTGATGAATTTATTTTGGTCACATGTCAGCCATATGTGTGTCCATTTCAAGGGTCATTTGTGTTCATACACGTGATTTTATGACCCAAATAGAGTAAGGATCCATATGTATAAGAAAGGCCATTACAATTAACATAGCCATGGCAAGATTAATCCCCCATTTATTGCAAGTTGTTATGAACTTGCTTCAGTCCACACACTGTCAATACTTAGAGAGATTAGTCATGGATGTTATGGGTGCGTCATTTGTTTTGAATATCAAACCAAAAGATCCTAACTTGAGCTAGTAGATTATAACATAATTACAGCGTGCATTGATAAAATAATCACATTTATCAAGGAGGTCTTACCAACAGGTAATTGAATGTCTAATAACTTTTATCAAGCTAAAAAATTAGTCTCTTAACTTGATTGTTATCATAAGAAAATCAATTATCACCCCTTTTAGTTGCATGTTATATTACAGCTATAGTGCAGTAGACCAAGAATGTAATGTGGCAAGACTCATTTCCAAGTACTCAGAGTAAATAGTTAGAATGAGGATATCTGGCACAAACATATGTAGTATTTGTTCATAATTCTATAGTTCCAAAGATTGTTTACGTCCGATGCAACTATAAAGCATAAGAGATGGCAACATGAAAATTTGAGCAAAAAAGGAGTGCAATCCATTTCACTCTCCATGCTTCCACTTTGAAAATAAAAAAATTTACTTTGATTTGCTATATATAAAAGTCCTAATAATGTGTCACCCTATAACCTCTAAGCATTATTAGCTTTTGTGGTGAAAAATTCAAAGATTGTCTTTCAGTTGATTCAATCTCATAACATGGATGTCACCCATAAACAATGAAACATATATGACAGAACAATATGATGTCCCCTAACTCCGTAGGCAACATTATATCACAAAAATAGTTTTGCTAAGTCTAGCAGGAAGTAGCTGTTCAAGACATTTTCTGCAATTATTTCATCCTTACATCATCAAGGTAGACAGAAGCTTCATGGTGATATCTTTCGCTATTAGAGAGATCACTGAGAGATCCGCTACCAGCATACTAGCCAACAATTTCCGGTCAGTTCAGAGTTATGTCATATATCAAAAGCAGCTGCATATCTTGAATACCCTCCTGATAATCTAATTCTTACGCAACTAAGTGCTAATGGTGACTAGTTACCATTTTAGCGCATCAATGGTATCATGTGAGAAACAAATATCATAACACACATAAATCAAGGTGAACTTGCTGGAATAAGTTTTGAACAAACACATGCCCTTTGGCAAAAAAAAAAAAGAAAAACGAACTTTTAAGAGTGCATTCGTCATTTCATTCATTCCCAAGCTAGTCAAGAGTACCAACACAAAGCACATGACAGATGAAAACAATGTCTAATGATGCAAACAAAAATACCGCCAAAAATGGCTAACCTAGATAGAGCCCATTGAAAAGAGTTATCTTAGATTTTGTTGAAGGCAACAATGTCACAACTCTGGATATACTCATTGCAAGGTTCAACTGTGAGATGTTCCTCTATGAGTGTATCCACAGAAACAAGGTCATCAACAATAGTCATCATGATCTGCAATTTCTTTATCCCATAACCAACAGGAACCAGTTTAGCTGCAAAAATTCCAACACAAGATTTTTCACATAAGAAAACATATCCAGTAAATCCATCACTTTCATATACAGGAAAAAGTCTATTAATTGACAGAAGACCCAAATCATACATGCTCCCCATAAGAGACCAGGCATCTCAATGCTACGAACAGCCTCCTCCAATTTCTTCATGTCAGTTTCATCATCCCAAGGTTTCACATCCAAAAGCACAGAAGATTTTCCACCTACAAAAGACAACAGATGAATACAAGGATTGATTTAAGACATGTTGCATAAAAATAATTAAGTCAACCAATTTGACTAGCAAATGTTATGTACTCATTTTAAGAGCGTAAATCAGATACCATCTTCTTTCAGGCAGCAAGTCAAAACATGGAAAATCAAATTTGTGCATAATGCCAGAAGAAAAAATTTCTGAGTGGTATTGCATCAAAAATTGATATCAAAGCATAACATGTGAAAATGCTTTAAGGCGCTTCAAATATAGAAGTTATCCAGTAACAACGAGCACTTACTCTCTTTGCTTTTTTTAGTATCCTTCTTAGCTGCCTCCCTCTGCTCTGCTGCCTGCTTCTCCTCCTCTGTTTCATCACCAAAAAGATCAAGGTCATCGTCATCATCTCCAGCTGAGGCCTCCTGGCAATTTCAGTGCATAACAAAAAAACAAAGGAAACATAAATTGATTGAACAGCAATGAAATCCGCAGGAAACAGGACATAGCCAATCCTGAAAACAGTACAGCTGAGAATGCAAAAGACTCATAATGTCATGCACCGCTGCACATCTGTGAAAGCAGTTTGACATTACAGTGATCCCAGAAAAAGTTCCTATATTTCATTAGATAAAAATCTTCCCATCGTCACTTTCAAACATCAATATGAAAAGATTATTCCAGGAAACACCTCGAGCTGCACCTCCAACCAAGCCAACCCAATGATTAGTACCCAACTCAGGAAAAACACAGCTTATTTTAGCAAAACAGAATTTGATTTACTCTGACATATCAGAGAACAGGTTTTCCACGATGCCTCCAATTTACTGTAACCATGGCTACTTTACTAGTTCAAGCACAGAAAATAGTTCAATAACCAATTACAGGGAAACAATAGCATTTTGAAATAATAGCTACAGCACTGTAAGTCTTAGAGAAAACTCAAAACAACAGATTTCAGTACTGATGAATTTAACAGCAACCTTAGCCTCCTTAGCTGGAGCAGCTTCAGCAGGAGTAGCTTGGCCGCCAATTCTCACACCTACAGCTTTCCCAGGGAAGCTGCAAATAATAAACCAATATGCACATGACTCAGAGATTTCGCTCTTAAGCAGGTCTTAACAAACATGAAACAAAATATAAAACATAATAAACAAATGTGAAAATTGAAATGCTAATTTGAAGTCCAAAAGAAGGGAAAATAAAAAATGAAAAGACAACCTTGAAGCTAGATGCGAAGACACACAGTGGTACCACTTGCTAACGTTCGGGAAGGAACTGCCAAGATTCTGTGAGACAGCAGCATACACCGTTATGTCATCCTTTGTCAGCTGATCTCTGTCAAATCAGTACTCAAAAACGTTAATTTTGAATTCTTTTCACCCAATTGGAGTCTACTAAGAGAGAAGAAGAAAACCATCAAAAGAAGAGTGATCAGAAAAATGAAAAGTACCCAGAAATGTAAGTTTTGCTTGAGAGAAACTCATCAAGAGATTTGAGGCCGGATTCTGTGTGGAGATCTGAGAAAGTGACGGCCATTTATAACGATTAAGCTAATAGGAGAGAGCTGAGTGGCTTAGAAGCAGTGAAAGAGAGGCTGGCGAGACACCAAGGCAAACAGGAAGCGAAACAGAGATCAGAAACTCCGAGCCGTGAGCCCTTTATAGAAGTGGCCACAAACCCTAATATGGGATGGGATATTCCTTTCGGAGACCATCGTGGCTTGATTATGAAGTTTGGCGGTTGAAGTTGCTCGAACCGAACCGGACGTACCAGGCCGGGAAGGTAATGGTTGGTTTTATAGTACTTTTCGGAACTTGTGCAATATAATAAATTGTAGTATTTTATTAATTTTTTATTAATAAATTTAAAATTAATATAAAAAATTTCAATTATATTTGTTCATCGCTTACAATGTAAAATATAAATTAAATTAATTATAAATTTAATATCATTAATTTGATTTAATATAAAATTTACAGTTAATTTATTTAAAAAAAATTTATTCAAATTAAAATCTTAGTTATTAGATTAATTTTAATTTTCAAATTTTATTTGCTAATAAATCAACTCATTCAAATTCAAATTTGTTAAGCAATGGCATCAACAAGTAATATACGACACATTTAATTGCAATCAAACAACATATATTCAACAAATAGCCTAAGGAAAAAACAAAGTATATCGTGCAATAATAATCTTCGAGTAATCGATTTGTCGCAAAAAAAGAAAAGAAAAAAAAAATGAAACTAAGGTGACTCAATATGATATTTACATCTACGGAGGAGTTTCATCAAGTAAGAGACTTGACAAATTCACTAAATCAAATACCTAAGCAAAATTAAGTAAAAACAACTTATATAAGCTTACAAGCTCTAGTCCATCACCATATCGAGTCAGTTTGCTACGAACTAACCACAGATAAGATCAACTATGGTTAGGTTATAAAGTTTAATTATAGTACTCGCTCAATCCTTTCTCTTTCCTTATAATTTTCTCGCTCATCTCTCTCTTTCACACAAACATAAACACATACACACACTTTAACCATCATAAAACAAAGCTTATTACGTTATATAGGCACTTAAGTTTATTAGGCTGACGTGGTCAAGGTTGACTTGTCTCAAGTGGCATAACTTATTTTTTGTTAATGCTAATTGCTTTCAAGACTTCCATATTTGTTAAGGTTGGTTCACTTATTTTCATTGCTGTGAGTTTTGACAAGGCATCAACTTGGGAATTTTCTTTCCTATAAATCTGATCTATTTAGAAGCTCTTTACTACTTCGAACAATTCCTTTACCTTTTAAAGGTATTAGGCCATGTGGGGTTCCATGGCTTCATATTTCTCTAAGACACATTTTACAACTAATTGAGAGTCGATGTATGTTTGGAAATTATTCACTTGTAATTCTTTGGCTAATCTTAGCCCTAGTAATAAGGCATCGTATTCGACCTTATTATTTGAGATTGGAAAGTTGAAAGTGATTGTGTATCTTATTTTGATGTTCTTAGGACTGATTAGGAGGATCTTTACTCCAGTCCCTTCCTTCCTGATCACACCATCATCACAAATTTCATTCAAAATGTTGGCCTTAGCTTGGCAACCCAAGAGCAAAAGTGAATTAGATATTTAAATTTTTTTTATTTACTTAAAAAGATGATCAAATCTACATTTTAATTTAGTACAAGCACACAAACAAGATATAATTGCTGAATTAAAGAGAGAAGGGTTCAAGAGAAATAAACACAATAAGTTTTATGTGGTTTAACAATCCTTATCTATACATGTCTCCAAGTAATTTGCTTGAGGACTTTACTAATCTTTTAATTAAAATTTTCTTTAGTTTTACCTAACTCAGCTTTACAATTAAGGTAAATCTCTTCACTTTATAAACTCATTCTCTCTCATTAAGATTACAACACTTTGTGCCCTTCTCACTAAGATTTTCTCTAACAATTTGACTCTCCTCACCTTACAACAATCTCTAACAGTAAAGAAATCTATGACTTTTACGAGGAAATGACTCCTTCAAATAGTGGATACAAATAATGAAAATTCAATCTAGCTTTTTACTTAGTAGATGGTCATTTCTGCAATATATGAGTGAAGAGTAATAAAAGAATTATAAAATTAGTTTTTGGACATTCAAAGATCTTACCCAAGGCTTTTTCAAACATCTTTTTATATCCCTATTCAAAAATATGATTATAAGGAATAACTTTTGGCCATTTGAAATTTAAAATGTCATCGGGATGGTGACATTAGGTCATAAAATTTAAAATGTCATCGGGGTGGTAACATTGGATCATAGGATGATGATACTGACTAAACTATCAGTTAGAGATAAACTTTTCAAAATGACTCCATTTGGGTGGTGGCACTGACTGTATAAGTAATGACACCAATCGAGATAGAAATTAATGGTGGCACCTCTTATTTGCGTTGGCACTTATAGAGATAACATCTTGGAGGTAACACTAGCCAATTTTGTGGTGATGCAAATCAAGGCTTATCCTAAACCTATGCTTGCTTGATTTTAAATTTTCACTAATATAATCCTTTTAAAATCCAAGTCCACTTTGTTAAAAATCTCATGCAATTTGAAAATATTTCATAAATGGAAATGAAATATTCCTAGACTTTCTTGAATTTACTTTCATTTCCTTTGTTCAAGAGCCTCAAAATAAGTTCTAAAATGATGTTTTGTAAGATCTTTGAAAAACTTGTTTCTAATATTACTATGAAAACATGATTCAAAACATGATCTTTAAATGCACGAACACTTGCAAGGAATGCATGAGGTATGTGTGTGATCATCCATCTTGATTGAACACACCTAAAGCATTACATAAAGGTGGAAAACTAACACTATCATGGACCTAGCTCTTCTTTTCTTTATCCTTAATTATTAAGTATGTGTAAGCCTTGACTTTTTTTCATCTCTTACTAATAAACATTACACACTTAATAAACATAATAATTCTTTGTAACATGTTTATTATCATCAAAATCAATCCATTAACCTCTTAATGGCGTTATGGGATTATTGTAAATTTGTTTGAAGGGGCAGTACAACTTCCTTTGCTGTGGTTCCTTTCGGATAATGGCCTTTTCTTTTTTAGTTGTTGTTCCTCTAGTAGTTAGAGCTATTCAATATCAGATATGGCATATTATACGATAAAAGTGGTTAGGTTAGGGCTTTTGTTGTCGTTTAAAGCTTATAGTGAATGCCAAACTCACCAAGTTCCATAGACCATCTTAACATTCTCGTGGACATTTCTTTCTGTGGTGAACTTGTTTCAAAGGTTCATGACCCTAAACACTGATGTTATGAGCTTGGAATAAGGCCTTAATTACCTCATTATAATCAATAATATGTAAGATATTTTTTTTCTATTCTTGCGTACTTGGTTTTTACTGCCTGGAGCACTCTGTTAACATAATAAATGAATTTTTATTTGTCCATTGCCAATCTTACTAGTATTGGGCTTATGACTTCTAAGGCAATGCCAAGTATAAGTATAGCTTTTCTCTTATCTATGGATTAAAAAAAAGCGAGAGTGCCTATGGATAACTTTTAAATTGTTGGAATGCAGCTTGAAATTGAGGTGTCTATTTAAAATCTTTAATGTTGTATAGTGTTTTGAAGAACGTTAGATTTGTAAACAAATCTATTTATGGCAATTACTTTTCTCATAAGGCTTTAAACCTTTTTAACATTTTAAGACAGTTTTATTTCTAAAACTACTAGAATTTTTTCTTGGTTTGATTGAATGCCCTTTTGGGTTATCGTTAAACTTGAAAACTTCTTGAATGAAATGCAAAATGCACATTTCATGGGGTTGAACTTTATGACTTTGAAGGTTTTCTCAAGTCTATAATGTGATTTTCCTTTTCCTTACTCTTGATGATCATGTTGCCCGTGTATGCATCAACATTTTTTCTTAATTGATTGTCAAAAATTTTATTCATAGGTTGTTGATAGGTTACACCAACATTCTTGAGATTGAATAACATGCTTAGTAGTAAGTACCAAGTTCAGTGATGAAAAAGGTCTTTTTAACACATTCTTTTAATACATCTGAATCTGGTTAGAGCCTAAGGGGGCATTCATAAAACTAAAGAGCTCATAACTAGAGGTGTTATCCATCAGTTAGTCAATTCAAGGTAAAAAGTAGTTGTCTTTGGATGAGATTTATTTAGGTCATACACATGCACAATTTCTCATTAGTTTTCTTTTTTTTTTTTAACTAAAAACTATATTTGAAAACCAATAAAGGTATTGTACCTTTCTAATGATACCGACTTCAAGTACTGTAATGATGCCATTTTTAGTTGCTTATTGTGGCTCCATTTTCTTCTGCTTTACAAGAGCTCTTGATGGGTTTAGCTCGAGGTTATGGATGATTACCTTAATATTGATACCTAACATATTTGATGTTGTCCATTGCATAGCTCTTTATGGTGTCGATACCTATTTTGTCCCCCTAAAACTTTTATGTTAAAAAAAAAGGGATGTAAAAAAAAAAAAAAACTTGCGACCTTTGGACTATATGAAGAAAGAACTTCTTTTTCGAAGAATAGCAAATTTTACACCTAGTGTACCCTTCGAGATGCAATGAAAAATCATGTTCATAATGCAAAAGAAATCAAACTTTATGGGAGTGACCAAGAAATGACTATTCTAGAATGCTATCGTTAAGAAAAAGACGTTGTCAGTGTTAGGAGTACCCCATATCCAGTAAATAAGAAATATTTTAAGTGAAAATTTTTGACTTCTAAAATGTACAAAGGTTATAAATAAAGGAAGTGCAACTGAAATTAAAACATAAGCGCATTCAAAGGGTTATTAGGGCTATTTCAAGAGGTTATTTTTTTTTAAAGTGTTATTAGCATTGGGAATAGCCCATATCCAACAATTAGGAGGTGTTTTAAGTAAAAATTTTAGAATCTTAAGATGAGTAAAAGATGTAAAAGCAAGAATTGCAGCTGAAATAAAAAAGATTAGCAGATTAGATAGATCATTTAAGCTATTCATGGTGGAAAAATGATGTTCATGATAAGTTTTTTCTAGAAATATCCAAGTTTAGATTCTTGGTACTTTTTAAGTTGGCAAAAGGATTATAAGCTTAGAGATAACTTGAAAAAAAAAAAAAGAGATGAAGCTAAGAAATGGAAAAGGTAGAAAGATAAAAGAAAGTAGAAGACACAAAAGTAATGTATAGTTAACTATAGGAAAATTTAAAAAGAAGGTTATTACCTTTGAGGAATAACAAGTTTTGACTTAGTGCACCTTTTAAAGTATGTTGAAGAATGATGTTCATGATTGAAAAAATGTTAGATCTTCTTGGAATTGTCATCAAAGAGGTATTCTTGAAGGCTATTCTCAGAAAAGCAAACTTGCAACCTTAGGAATAATCATATCTAGCAACTAGAAGTGCAACTAATATTGAAGAATTTGAAGATTTAAAGGCTCATATGGGCTCTTTTAGATGAAAAATTAAAGAGTTATTCGTGTAAGATTTTTATGGAAAAAAATTAGATTTGAGTTTTATTAGCATCAAGAACTTTTCCAAGATTAGAGAAACAAATTATTAACATAGAAATGCTTTGAAAAATAAGGAAAAATAAGTCAAGAGATAAGATCTACATAAGAATTCGAAGCTCTTTGTGGTATTCTTCAAAAAATTGGATATTTCAAAAGGTGAATTACCTGTACAAAATTATGAACATAGAAATACGAGTTGGAAAAAGATCAAAATGAGCATTTTGAAGAATATAGAAGATGTCAACAATGAGGAATGAAGATCAAAGTAAAGACAGTCAACTCGTATTTGAATTTGGAAGTTGTTAAAGGTGATTCCTAAGTTAGTAGTAAGCTTTTGAATGGGTGAATAGTAATTTTATGTGTAGTAGACCATAAATAGATACTTATAAAACATCATTAATGATCTTATATGAGAATTACAACGCGGGATTATAGGTTTAAGGATATTTTCAAAGGCTATTCCTAAAGATATTTTTAAAAAGGGTACATAAAGCCTGTATTTCTTTAAAGAGCTAAATAAAATTCATTTAAAAAGGATGAGTTGATGAAGAATTATTTGTTAAAGATAAAGTTTCATAGAAAATAATAATCTGTAGGATTCATGTGAGGTATTTCCTACAATAGAGAGGTATTCTTTGAGGTATTCCAAAGTATATTCATTCGAAATACCTGCTATAACTTTCACTTTCGAGATCCAACTCAAGTGATTTTAATGGCATTGTAAAGCTAAGAGATAAGGCTATAAATATTATGCTAAGAGATTACCTTAACTTGAAACTACAAAATGTTGAGCTACTCTACTGCAGTATTTTCACAGAAGAGCACTTGCCATAACTTTCACATATGAGATTCAATTAAAATAACTCAAGTGTATTAGAAATCTAAGAGAAAGGGCTATAAATATCATGTTAAAAATAGATGGAGATTATGCAAGAATCAAGGGTATATCATTATTCGAAGCTGCATGACATTAAGATAAAACGACCAGCAACCCTACTATAGTATTTCAAGTATAACTTTCTCATTTGAGATCTCATTAAGGTGATCAAACTATGTTTTAAAGCTAATGAAATATAAATATCATATTTAGATCAAATGAAAAGTATAAAGACATATAGGTATATTATGGTCTGTACTTGTATAACATTGAGCTAGAGCAACCAATAGCCCTATTGTAATTTTTTGAGCATAACTTTTTCATCTATGATTCAATTAAGGTGATTCAAGTGATATTACAAAGATAAGAAAAAAAGAGCACTACAACTTTTATGTTGAAAGTGAAAGAAGATTGAGAACATTTCAGCAGGTAAAACCCATAGGAATAACCTATAAGCAAAAGCAAGGTAAAATAGTGAAAAAAATACTTTAATAAGGGAAATGCCCTTCGTGGATCATGTAACCTAAATTTTTTGTAGGATGATGAGCCAAAAAAGGAGAACATTAAGGATGAAAGGAAGTAAAGTCAATTTTAGGTATCTAAAACAAGATTTGGAAAAAATAGCCATATAGAGAGACATTAAGGAGGTCAGTATACTCTTCAGGAGTAATTGTTAATATGGTAGCTAATGTGGCACTAGATGTTAATCCTGTGACATCTCAAGGGAGACATCTAATTATGCATAAGGGATTACCTGGCAAGGAATACTTGTTGATTAGGCTAAATATGTGACATGGGTGAAAGATATTACGCAATGCTGTTGATATGGCACATACAAGTTTAAAGGTTTCTAGTTGACATAGCAGATTAATTGACATGGCAGAAGCTAGTAAGGCATCATTACTAAGGTGGTAAAAGCAAGCTTAAATGAGGTTACCAATTGATGTGGTATATTAATTGACATGGTTGGAGTTGATTGGGTGTATCACTATTAATCGTGCAAACATTAGGATTTCTGAAGAAATCAGTCTATTTTATTTACATGATTGGTGACATGTTTTAATTCGTGTGGATTTTTCTTACATGGAATAACTTTTTGGTCAGTAGGGAGGCTAAAATGCAAGAAGAACTACTAACATGGCAATATCCTTCTATGAGAGGAATACCTAGTAAAATACATAATGACTCGATACTTCTCAATTGTCCATCACATTGAGTGTGATTTAAGGTGAAATTTGTACATAAATAATTAAATTATTAAAGACAAGTGTCTACCTCATGAAATTATAGATTCAAACAGGAAATTTAGGGGATTGAGGGGGTACTAAGCTGTTTGACCTGGAATAACCTTCAAGTGATTGGAATAGCACTAATCAATCAATCCAAAGCATCTTGAAGAAAACTATTGCACAGGAACATGCAAAGACCCATAAAAAGGCTTGAAATGAGGATGGATTAAGCAATACAAGGTCAAAACGGAAGAATTAATGAAGGTAGATTCCCCAAAATAGAGAGCAAGTAGTGCACATTACACCCACCTGCCATGTGATGCTAAGATGTGCCATTAAATCCCTATAAATAGAGGTTAGTCCTTAGTCTAAAAAAATCATGATAAAAATCCTAGATTGAATTACTTTCTCTCTTGAAAATTATTTATTTCTTTTTTCTCTCTCTAAAAAGTTTTCTCAAGAAAATTTTAAAAAGCTAATACATTAATTTTAGATTGTTGAAGAAAGGATAGGAATAAGCTTCACAAAGTTATAAACTTCAAAAAGGTAACCTCCTTTTCTTTTTTCTATTTATTCATAATGTAATGATACAATTTCTGAAATTAAATGAAAGCTAACTGATTGAATGAAGTTTCTGTTTTTTTTTTTTTTTTGAAATTGTTAGTTTTGATCTTGTAAATCTAGTTGATGAGGAGCGAATATGGTTATCTATGTAAATTATAATAACATAGAAGGAGTTATATTGCTCAAATAAAAGGAGCAATAACATTCAGGCTATTCCCAATAAGCTCAAGAAATAATAGTATTTTTTTATTAAAAATGATATTTTCTTATTATATATATAATCATATTTTCTACCTCATTTTAAGAAAGAAAGAAATAAGCAAGTACGAGTTTCTAAATTTCTTTTAAAAAAAATCGTTTTTGGTCCAAAGGGGTTGAATGAGTGTGAAATCTTTTATACTTTTATCAAAATACTCTTTTAAAGATTTTCTTTCAAAAATAGAAAAATAATTTAAATCCATACCAATTATGGGCATTTTGGGGGTGCTAATCCTTTCTTTAGTGTAATAAAATCTCGAACTCAAATTAAAAACGAAAGAAACTCAATTTATCTATATTTTAATAGTGACTAATCATACTTGAAAAGATTGATGACGACTTCTAATTTTTCTCACAATCTGAATTTTTCTAGTTGAAATCTCGATTATGACATATAGTATTGGTAGAAAACAAATTAATTTCTCTCTTTTTTTTTGGGAGACACTATAACAAATTTAGAAAATTCTAACAAAAAGAAACTATTGCAATTTTGTCTAATTTTTTTTGAATATAAAATTCCAATAGAAATTCTCTCATAAATGAAGTCATCAGAAAAATTGGTATGGCAAAAGTGAAATTCTAATGAAAACAAATATGTTGGAATAATTCCAATAATATTCAAATGGTATTTTTGTTGGAATATTAATATATATTATATTAATAAAATTATTTAAAAATTTAATTTTTAAAAAAATTTCACCGGTTGTCAAGACCTTTAAAAAATTCATAAAAACAATTGTTTCTAATGAAATAATGTGAAATCAAATATTCAACCTAGATAGTCACGGTAAGTTGCATGTTGAAATTCATCTGATAATTCTTACGGTAGATATGCCTTGAAAATTTTGAATAATTCCTCCAGAAACTTTCCATTGAAATTTTATTGAAATAAAAAAATCTTACAAAAATCTTTCCATAAGAAAGTTCAATATTCATATGGTATTATCTTGGTGAGAATTTTGAAACATTTTTTCAAAAAAAGTTTTCATTGAAATTTTTTTGAGATAAAAATTCTTATGAATTTTAATCTGTAAGAAAGTAAAATATTCTTATGGTAATACTTTCGTGAGAATTATGATTTTTTGATAAAAAATAATTTCGTTGAAATTTAATTGAAATGAAAATTCTTATGATTTATTTTTCATAAGAAAATTTAGTAAAAAATTGTATTTAAAAATAATTAACACATTATTAGATTAAATATTCTAATTTATGAAAACATTTTGTAAAAATTTTGAAATTTGGGAAGATACACTTTTTCAACGATAATATTTCCATGAGAAACTTAAAAGTGGATGTAAAAAAATTATTATTTTAAATTATATTTATTTTTATTAAAATTATATATCTTGTATATTAATATGTTAAAATAATAAAATATAGTTTTATATTAAAAATATTTTTAATTAATATATAAATATTAAATATGTATAAACATATTTTTATGTAAAATTATATATTTGATTACGAATACATAATTTTAACTAATAATTGTAAACTGTAAAAAATATATCTATCAAAATTTTTAAATATAAATAAATAAATAAATTATAAATAAAATAAAATAATAAAATAAATAAAATCATATAAAACAGATATTAAATAACAACCCATCATATTACCTAAATTTAAAATTTATACACAAAATGTTCAAACTAATAATAATATAATGTAAGTATCACCCATAAAATCATCACTATTACCAACGTTATTGCCGACTCTATTACCATCATAAGCTCCATCACCATTATCATCGCCAATTATGTTGGAAGAAAGCAACCTATACACCTAAAAGACCTTCCTGCCTACTTAATATATATGATCGACATTCAATTAAGAAAAACAAACTAATTAGTAACAATTAATAATTAAGTTTCATATATGACACCTTTATCGCACTTTCTATCACAAAAGAAGATCAACATTTATAAGTGTCTAATTAATCCTCTCACAAATCTAAAAAATATAATTCAAATTAAATAAATTATTGTCTTCATGATCGGGTTTCTCATTATATGATGAACCCGGTCATGAAGACAATCTTTTTCAGATCCTATTTCAAAGCAAAGTGTCAAAAAAAGAAAGAAGTATGCATTTGTTTGTGTGCAAAAATGATATGGTTTATAGCAAGATGGGAAGGGAAAATATTTACAGGTAACAAATTATAGTTTGTTTATAAGTGGGACAAGTGAGGGGATTAAGGTTCCTAATATGACAAGCTAATCTCTTCCTAATAAAAGAAAGATTAGTCATATTATCTTTGTAATTAAAATTTTTTAAATGTTTCTATTTTGATATTTAATAATATTAAATAATTATTTTCACTTTTAATTTTGATGATAAAATATTTATTTGAATACTTAAATTTTTTTTTTTACAATAGTAAAGACAAGTATCAATTTTTTTTAATAATCCATAATTAATTCTCATCATTTCACTTTTTGTTAATTTATCTTAATGAAATATTCTTTCTTCAAAATATGAAAGCTTGATATATTGAAAAAGAAATTATTTGAAGATAAATATTTTATTTTTCATTTCTAGTTCCATTATCTGATTCTTTTAATCAAGATACTCATGTTTTCTCCTACTGAGCAATTTGGTTTGATTGAAAATAAAAATTTCTTAATTCTTTTACAATTTAAGTGAGTGTGATATATTTTGGATTTTCAATGCAAATTTTTTACTCTGCAATAATTTATGTATGAAAATCTATAATGTTTTTTGTACAATAGTCTTTTACTAATTCAAACTAATGTAAACACTTTTTATTTTGGGTCAACATATTTATCTTAACAACTCTCTGTAAAATTTACTCAAAATTAAAGTCATGTGTATATTCACTATGTTAAGTTGGCGCGAATAGTTTGATGAATGTATGACAAATAATTTCATGTTTGAGATAACACATTTATTTATCTTCAAACAAATCATGAATTTTTAAAATGTTCCAAAACAAATATCAATTTGGATTGAATTAAAACACATTGAAAAATTTTAAAAATTAAATATTTTCAAATTCCAATAAATTTCACAATGAAATTTGAATTAAATTTTTTTAATTGAAAATTTTATTTAACTAGTTATTAAAAAAATCAAAATTAAAGAGCACTAAAAATTATTTTTTCAAACCCCAAATACTCTCAGAGATTTGAATATTTGATAAAAATATATCAAAAATAAAATATTATTCATTTTTGAAAACTGATCTTGGTATGGCATATAAAATTTATTTGAGTCAGTCTTTGACGTATTTTAGTAATAAAAAAAAAGATGTAGATTTTTCACAATCACTTTGAACTAAGGTCAAATATGAACACAATCACTAAATCATAGTTCATTTAAAAATCAATTTAAAAGTTAGAATTTGTTGAGAGGGAGAAGTTGCCCTAAATAATATAATGTTGGCATGGGCAATTTCTTTTAAGATATTAGTGCTATAATTCTTCATTTTTTGAATTTCAAATTCTTAAATTATTCATGATATTATTTTAAATTCTTTAAGAAACCTATTACCTATTCAAATTGTCATGTTTCCATTTTCTTTTGTTTTCTTATAAATGCATCTAATTACTTTTAACAAAATTCATCGTTTTAATATGTAATTCGATTTTCAATATTATTGACAAAAGGGTAATAACATCCAACAATTGATTATTCTTTTCGTGTAATTATTTCTCTCTTGAAAACAAAATGTGAATTTACGTATAAGATTAAAATTAGAATTTAATTGCAAAATTTTTATGTTTTGAAATGATATTTTAATTATAATTCAAGAAAAATCAAATTCATGACATCTTATTCCATTAAAAGTTACAAACGTTTTGAAACGATATACACCACACCCCTAACAATTTTACTCATTCAATGTTAAGTGAACTTATAAAAACAATGGCTAGTTGCTTTTGCTTTTGTTACTTCCGAGGGAAGATTCATTCGTAAAAGTAATGCTTGAATTGAGAATCGCTTCGTGTTTAAAAAGAAATGCAGCGGACAATTAAAGCTTCATACCTTTTGGTCTTACTCCTTCATGCCACTAACGGGCTAATCATCATGAGGCTCTAACCGTTCTTCCTAAAAAGTGAGGGATTGGAAGTAAACTCGGATCCGGAGACCTCCAAAAACTCGTTCCTGCATAGTATTTATCCGCCATGCAGAATCCCTTATTTAGTCTACATTGCCTTGAAATCCTTTGGTTGTTAAACTTTTGATTCCTCTTATCGCGGTTGTGATTATGTCTTTTCTCCGCAATGAGGCTCAATGTCTCCTCCTTTTTCAAAATCTTGACTTGATGGATGACCTAATTCTTGACAGGGAATTTGTCTTTTAGAGACTGACATTGTGATTGGTGATCACTAGATTGAAGCCGCACAATGCTTCGTCTTTATTGACAAGAACTAACTAGGGTAGGCCTATAACGAGTAGGATTTGAACAAGCATAAGGTCGACTTTGAGATCTTAATGAAATAGTTGATGTTACGATTTCATGACGAACCCAATCAGGAAGACAATCTTTTTTGGTTCCCATTTTAAAGCAAAGTGTCAAAGAAAGAAAGATGTATGTATTTGTTTATGTGCAGAAATGATATGGTCTATAGAAAGATAGGAAGGGAAAATATTCATAGCCAACAAATTACTGTTTTTCTATAAGTGAGACAACTGATGGGATTAAGGTTTCTAATGTAACAAGCTAATCCCTTCATAATAGAAGAAGGATTAGTTGCATTATCTTTTCAATTGAAATTTTTGAAATGTTCCTATTTTGATATTTGAATAATATTAAATAACTATTTTCACCTCCAACTTTGTTGACAAAATATTTATTTGATTATTTAAAGAAAAAAATTTTATTTTTACAATATACATGGCTAGTATGAATTATCATTTAATAATCCATAATTAATTCTCTTCCTTTCATTTTTTTTAATTTATCTTAATGAAATATTCTTTCTTCAAAATATGAAAGCTTGATAAATTGAATAAGAAATTATTTGAAGATAAATATTTTATTTTTCATTTCTAGTTCCATTATCTGATTCTTTTAATCAAAATACTCATGTTTTCTCCTAGTGAGTAGTTTGGTCTGATTGAAAATAAAAATTTCTTAATTCTTTTACTATTTAAGCGAGCGTGATATATTTTGGATTTTCAATGCAAATTTTTTACTCTGCAATAATTTATGTATGAAAATCTATAATGTCTTCTGTACAATAGTCTTTTACTAATTCGAACTAATGTAAACGCTTTTTATTTTGGGTCAACATATTTATCTCAACAACTCCCTGTAAAATTTACTCAAAATTAAAGTCATGTATATATTCACTATGTCAAGTTAGCATGAATAGTTTGATGAATGTAAGACAAATAATTTCATGTTTGAGATAACACATTTATTTATCTTCAAACAAATCATGAATTTTTAAAATGTTCCAAAAAAATTTGTTTTGATTGAATGAAAACGCATTGAAAAATTTTGAAAATTAAATATTTTGAAATTCCAAACAATTTAACAACGAAATTTGAATTGAAATTTTTCTAATTGAAAATTTTATTTACCTAGTTATTAAAAAAATCAAAATTAAAGAGCACTAAAAATTAATTTTTCAAACCCCAAATACTCTCACATATTTGAATATTTGATAAAAATATATCAAAAATAAAATATTATTCATTTTTCAGGAACAATTATGGGATGACATATAAAATTTATTTGAGTCATTCTTTTACGTATTTTAGTAATAAAAAAAAGATGTAGATTTTTAACAATCATTTTGAGCTAAGGTCAAATATGAACACAAACACTAAATCATAGTTTCTTTAAAAAAATCATTTTAAAAATTAGAATTTTTTCAGAGGGAGAAGTTGCCCTAAATAATATAATGTTGGCATGGGTAATTTCTTTAAGATATTAGTGCTATAATTCTGCATTTTTTGAATTTTAAAGTCTTAAATTATTCATCATATTATTTTAAATTCTTTAAGAAACCTATTATCTATTCAAATTGTCATGTTTCCATTTTCTTTTGTTTTCTTATAAATGCATCTAATTACTTTTAAAAAAATTCATCGTTTTAATGTATAATTCGATTTTCAATATTATTGACAAAAGGGTAATAACATCCAACAATTGATTATTCTTTTCCTATAATTATTTCGCTCTTGAAAACAAAATGTGAATTTACCTACAAGATTAAAATTAGAATTTAATTGTAAAATTTTTATGTTTCGAAATGATATTTTAATTGTAGTTTAAGAAAAATCAAATTCATGACATCTTATTCCATTAAAAGTTACGAACGTTTTGAAACGATATACACCACACCCCTAACAATTTTACTCATTCAATGTTAAGTGAACTTATGAAAACAATGGCTAGTTGCTTTTGCTTTTGTTACTTCCGAGGGAAGATGCATTCGTAAAAGTAATGCTTGAATTGAGAATCGCTTCGTGTTTAAAAAGAAATGCAGCGGACAATTAAAGCGTCATACCCTATCATCTTACTCCATCATGCCACATATGGGCTAATAGTCAAGGGGCTCTAGCCGTTCTTCCTAAAAAGCGAGGGATTGGAAGTAAAGTCGGATCCGGAGACCTCTCAAAACTTGTCCCTGTGTAGTATCTATCCACCATGCAGAATCCCTTATTAAGTCTACGTTGCCTTAAAATCCTTTTGTTGATAAACTTTTGATTCCTCTGATCGTGATTGTGATTGTTTCTTTCCTTCCCGATGAGGCTCAATGTCTCCTCCCTTTTCAAAATTTTGACTTGACGGATGACCCAGTTCTTGACAGGGAATTTTTCTTTTAGAGACTGACATTGTGATTGGTGATCACTAGAATGAAGCCCAGCTATGCTTTGTGTTTGCTCCCAAGAACTAACTACGGTAGGCCTATAACGACTAGGATTAGAACAAGCATAAGGTCGAGTTTGTGATCTTAATGAAATGGTTGATGTTACGATTTTATGACGAACCCAATCAGGAAGACAATCTTTTTCGGTTCCCATTTCAAAGCAAAATCTCAACGAAAGAGAGATGTATGTATTTGTTTATGTGCAGAAATCATATGGTCTATAGCAAGATAGGAAGGGGAAATATTTATAGCCAACAAATTACTGTTTCTTTATAAGTGAGACAACTGAGGGGATTAAGGTTCCTAATGTAACAAGCAAATCTCTTCATAATAGAAGAAGGATTAGTTACATTATCTTTTCAATTGAAATTTTTGAAATGTTCTTATTTTGATATTTTAATAATATTAAATAATTATTATCACCTCCAATATTGTTGTCAAATTATTTATTTGATTAATTTAAAAAAGTTGTTTTATTTTTACAATGTACATGACTAGTATCAATTATCCTTTAATAATCCATAGTTAATTCTCTTCCTTCCATTTTTTTTTTAAATTTATCTTAATGAAATACTCTTTCTTCAAAAAAATTGAAATTTTTTTTTTAAACACGAAATATTCTCACGTATCTGAATATTTGATAAAAATATATCAAAAGTAAAATATTATTCATTTTTTAGTAACAATCATGGGATGGCGTATAAAATTTATTTGAGTCATTCTTTTACGTATTTTAGTAATAAAAAAAGATGTAGATTTTTAACAATCATTTTGAGCTAAGGTCAAATATCAACACAATCACTAAATCATAATTTCTGTAAAAAATCATTTTAAAAGTTAGAATTTGTTGAGAGGGAGAAGTTGCCCTAAATAATATAATGTTGGCATGGGTAATTTCTTTAAGATATTAGTGCTATAATTCTGCATTTTTTGAATTTTAAAGTCTTAAATTATTCATCATATTATTTTAAATTCTTTAAGAAACCTATTATCTATTCAAATTGTCATGTTTTCATTTTCTTTTGTTTTCTTATAAATGCATCTAATTACTTTTAACAAAATTCATCGTTTTAATGTATAATTCGATTTTCAATATTATTGACAAAAGGGTAATAACATCCAACAATTGATTATTCTTTTCCTATAATTCGCTCTTGAAAACAAAATGTGAATTTACCTACAAGATTAAAATTAGAATTTAATTGTAAAATTTTTATGTTTCGAAATGATATTTTAATTGTAGTTTAAGAAAAATCAAATTCATGACATCTTATTCCATTAAAAGTTACGAACGTTTTGAAACGATATACACCACACCCCTAACAATTTTACTCATTCAATGTTAAGTGAACTTATAAAAACAATGGCTAGTTGCTTTTGCTTTTGTTACTTCCGAGGGAAGATTCATTCGTAAAAGTAATGCTTGAATTGAGAATCGCTTCGTGTTTAAAAAGAAATGCAGCGGACAATTGAAGCTTCATACCTTATCATCTTACTCCATCATGCCACATATAGGCTAATAGTCAAGGGGCTCTAGCTGTTCTTCCTAAAAAGCAAGGGATTGGAAGTAAACTCGGATCCGGAGACCTCCCAAAACTTGTCCCTGCGTAGTATCTATCCGCCATGCAGAATCCCTTATTAAGTCTACGTTGCCTTGAAATCCTTTGGTTGATAAACTTTTGATTCCTCTGATCGCGATTGTGATTGTCTCTTTCCTTCCCGGTGAGGCTCAATGTCTCCTCCCTTTTCAAAATTTTGAGTTGACGGATGACCCAGTTCTTGACAGGGAATTTGTCTTTCAGAGACTGACATTGTGATTGGTGATCACTAGAATGAAGCCGCACTATGCTTTGTGTTTGCTCCCAAGAACTAACTACGGTAGGCCTATAACGACTAGGATTAGAACAAGCATAAGGTCGAGTTTGTGATCTTAATGAAATGATTGATGTTACAATTTTATGACGAACCCAATCAGGAAGACAATCTTTTTCGGTTCCCATTTCAAAGCAAAGTCTCAAAGAAAGAGAGATGTATGTATTTGTTTATGTGCTGAAATGATATGATTTATAGCAAGATAGGAAGGGGAAATATTTATATCCAACAAATTATTGTTTCTTGATAAGTGAGACAACTGAGGGGATTAAGTTCCTATTGTAACAAGCTAATCTCTTCCTAATAGAAGAAGGATTAGTTACATTATCTTTTCAAATGAAATTTTTGAAATGTTCTTATTTTGATATTTTAATAATATTAAATAATTATTATCACCTCCAATATTGTTGCCAAATTATTTATTTGATTAATTTAAAAAAGCTATTTTATTTTTACAATGTACATGACTAGTATCAATTATCCTTTAATAATCCATAGTTAATTCTCTTCCTTCCATTTTTTTAATTTATCTTAATGAAATACTCTTTCTTCAAAAAAATTGAAATTTTTTTTTAAACACCAAATATTCTCACATATTTGAATATTTGATAAAAATATATCAAAAATAAAATATTATTCATTTTTCAGGAACAATCATGGGATGGCATATAAAATTTATTTGAGTCATTCTTTTACGTATTTTAGTAATAAAAAAAGATGTAGATTTTTAACAATCATTTTGAGCTAAGGTCAAATATGAACACAAACACTAAATCATAGTTTCTTTAAAAAAATCATTTTAAAAGTTAGAATTTTTTGAGAGGGAGAAGTTGCCCTAAATAATATAATGTTGGCATGGGTAATTTCTTTAAGATATTAGTGCTATAATTCTGCATTTTTTGAATTTTAAAGTCTTAAATTATTCATCATATTATTTTAAATTCTTTAAGAAACCTATTATCTATTCAAATTGTCATGTTTCCATTTTCTTTTGTTTTCTTATAGATGCATCTAATTACTTTTAAAAAAATTCATCGTTTTGATGTATAATTCGATTTTCAATATTATTGACAAAAGGGTAATAACATCCAACAATTGATTATTCTTTTCCTATAATTATTTCGCTCTTGAAAACAAAATGTGAATTTACCTACAAGATTAAAATTAGAATTTAATTGCAAAATTTTTATGTTTCGAAATGATATTTTAATTGTAGTTTAAGAAAAATCAAATTCATGACATCTTATTCCATTAAAAGTTACGAACGTTTTGAAACGATATAAACCACACCCCTAACAATTTTACTCATTCAATGTTAAGTGAACTTATAAAAACAATGGCTAGTTGCTTTTGCTTTTGTTACTTCCGAGGGAAGATGCATTCGTAAAAGTAATGCTTGAATTGAGAATCGCTTCGTGTTTAAAAAGAAATGCAGCGGACAATTAAAGCGTCATACCCTATCATCTTACTCCATCATGCCACATATGGGCTAATAGTCAAGGGGCTCTAGCTGTTATTCCTAAAAAGCGAGGGATATGAAGTAAAGTCAGATCCGGAGACCTCTCAAAACTTGTCCCTATGTAGTATCTATCCACCATGCAGAATCTCTTATTAAGTCTACGTTGCCTTGAAATCTTTTGGTTGATAAACTTTTGATTCCTCTGATCGCGATTGTGATTGTCTCTTTCCTTCCCGATGAGGCTCAATGTCTCCTCCCTTTTCAAAATTTTGACTTGATGGATGACCCAGTTCTTGACAGGGAATTTTTCTTTTAGAGACTGACATTGTGATTGGTGATCATTAGAATGAAGCCCAGCTATGCTTTGTGTTTGCTCCCAAGAACTAACTACGGTAGGCCTATAACGACTAGGATTAGAACAAGCATAAGGTCGAGTTTGTGATCTTAATGAAATGGTTGATGTTACGATTTTATGACGAACCCAATCAGGAAGACAATCTTTTTCGGTTCCCATTTCAAAGCAAAGTCTCAAAGAAAGAGAGATGTATGTATTTGTTTATGTGCTGAAATGATTTGATCTATAGCAAGATAGGAAGGGGAAACATTTATAGCCAACAAATTACTGTTTCTTTATAAGTGAGACAACTGAGGGGATTAAGGTTCCTAATGTAACAAGCAAATCTCTTCATAATAGAAGAAGGATTAGTTACATTATCTTTTCAATTGAAATTTTTGAAATGTTCTTATTTTGATATTTTAATAATATTAAATAATTATTATCACCTCCAATATTGTTGTCAAATTATTTATTTGATTAATTTAAAAAAGTTGTTTTATTTTTACAATGTACATGACTAGTATCAATTATCCTTTAATAATCCATAGTTAATTCTCTTCCTTTCATTTTTTTTTAAATTTATCTTAATGAAATACTCTTTCTTCAAAAAAATTGAAAATTTATTTTTTTAAACACCAAATATTCTCACGTATTTGAATATTTGATAAAAATATATCAAAAGTAAAATATTATTCATTTTTTAGGAACAATCATGGGATGGCGTATAAAATTTATTTGAGTCATTCTTTTACGTATTTTAGTAATAAAAAAAGATGTAGATTTTTAACAATCATTTTGAGCTAAGGTCAAATATCAACACAATCACTAAATCATAATTTCTGTAAAAAATCATTTTAAAAGTTAGAATTTGTTGAGAGGGAGAAGTTGCCCTAAATAATATAATGTTGGCATGGGTAATTTCTTTAAGATATTAGTGCTATAATTCTGCAATTTTTGAATTTTAAAGTCTTAAATTATTCATTATATTATTTTAAATTCTTTAAGAAATCTATTATCTATTCAAATTGTCATGTTTCCATTTTCTTTTGTTTTCTTATAAATGCATCTAATTACTTTTAACAAAATTCATCGTTTTAATGTATAATTCGATTTTCAATATTATTGACAAAAGGGTAATAACATCCAACAATTGATTATTCTTTTCTTATAATTCGCTCTTGAAAACAAAATGTGAATTTACCTATAAGATTAAAATTAGAATTTAATTGCAAAATTTTTTATGTTTTGAAATGATATTTTAGTTATACTTTTAAGAAAAATCAAATTCATGACATCTTATTCCATTAAAAGTTACAAACGTTTTGAAACGATATACACCACACCCCTATCAATTTTACTCATTCAATGTTAAGTGAACTTATAAAAACAATGGCTAGTTGCTTTTGCTTTTGTTACTTCCGAGGGAAGATTCATTCGTAAAAGTAATGCTTGAATTGAGAATCGCTTCGTGTTTAAAAAGAAATGCAGCGGGCAATTAAAGCTTTATGCCCTATCATCTTACTCCATCATGCCACATATGGGCTAATAGTCAAGGGGCTCTAGCCGTGCTTCCTAAAAAGCGAGGGATTGGAAGTAAACTCGGATCCGGAGACCTCCCAAAACTTGTCCCTGCGTAGTATCTATCCGCCATGCAGAATCCCTTATTAAGTCTACGTTGCCTTGAAATCTTTTGGTTGATAAACTTTTGATTCCTCTGATCGCGATTGTGATTGTCTCTTTCCTTCCCGGTGAGGCTCAATGTCTCCTCCCTTTTGAAAATTTTGACTTGACGGATGACCCAGTTCTTGACAAGGAATTTTTCTTTTAGAGACTGACATTGTGATTTGTGTTCACTTTTGTGTTTGCTCCCAAGAACTTACTATGGTAGGCCTATAATGACTAGGATTAAAACAAGGATAAGGTCGAGTTTGAGATCTTAATGAAATGGTTGATGTTACGATTTTATGACGAACCCAATCAGGAAGACAATCTTTTTCGGTTCCCATTTCAAAGCAAAGTCTCAAAGAAAGAGAGATGTATGTATTTGTTTATGTGCAAAAATCATATGGTCTATAGCAAGATAGGAAGGGGAAATATTTATAGCCAACAAATTACTGTTTCTTTATAAGTGAGACAACTGAGGGGATTAAGGTTCCTATTGTAACAAGCTAATCTCTTCCTAATAGAAGAAGGATTAGTTACATTATCTTTTCAATTGAAATTTTTGAAATGTTCTTATTTTGATATTTTAATAATATTAAATAATTATTATCACCTCCAATATTGTTGACAAATTATTTATTTGATTAATTTAAAAAAGCTGTTTTATTTTTACAATGTACATGACTAGTATCAATTATCCTTTAATAATCCATAGTTAATTCTTTTCCTTCCATTTTTTTACTTTATCTTAATGAAATACTCTTTGTTTAAAATATGAACGCTTGATATGTTAGATAAGAAATTATTTGAAGATAAATATTTTATTTTTTTTTTCTAGTTCTATTATCTGATTCTGTAAATCAAGATACTCATGTTTTCTCCCAGTGGACTGTTCGATGTAATTGAAAACATAAATTTCTTAATTCTTTTATTATTTAACCGAGTGTGATATATTTTGGATTTCTAATGCAAATTTTTTACTTTGCAATAATTCATATATGATCATCTATAATGTTTTTTATACAATAGTCTTTTACTAATTTAAACTAATGTAAACGCTTTTTATTTTTGTGTTAATATATTTATCTTAACAACTCTCTGTAAAATTTGCTCAAAATTAGAGTTATGTGTATATTCACTATTTTAGGTTAGCACAAATAGTTTGATGAATGTATGATAAATACTTTCATGTTTGAGTTAATAGTTTTGTTTATCTTCATACAAATTGTGAACTTTTAGAAAATTCCAAAACAAATATCAATTTGAATTGAATTAAAACACATTGAAATTTTTTGAAAATTGACTATTTTCAAATTCCAAACAATTTCACAATGAAATTTGAATTGAAGTTTTTCAAATTGAAAATTTTGTTCAACTAGTTATTAGAAAAATCAAAATTAAAGAGCATTCAAATTTATTTTTTTAGACACTAAATATTCTCACATATTTGAATATTTCATAACAATATATCAAAAACAAAATATTATTCATCTTTGAGGAATGATCTTGGGATGGTGTATAAAATTTATTTGAGTCATTATTTTATATATTTTAGTAATAAAAAAATATGTAGATTTTTCACAATCATTTTGAACTAATGTCAAATTTGAACACAATCACTAAATCATAGTTTATTTAAAAATCTTTTTTTGATGTTAGAATTTGTTGAGAGAGTGCACTTGCCCTAAATGATATAATGTTGGCATGGGTAATTTCTTTTAAGATGTTAGTGCTATAATTCTTCATTTTTTGAATTTCAAATATAAATTACTCATGATATCATTTTAAATTCTTTAAGAAACCTATTATCTATTCAACTTGTCATGTTTCTATTTTCTTTTGTTTTCTTATGAATGCATGTAATTACTTTTAACAAAATTCATCATTTTAACATGTAATTCAATTTTTAATATTATTGACAAAAGGTAATAGCATCCAATAATTGATTATTTTTTTCGTATAATTATTTCACTCTTCAAAATAAAATTCGAGTTAACCTATAAGATTGAAATTAAAATTTAATTGCAAAATTTTTATGTCTTGAAATGATATTTTTATTATAGTTTAAGAAAAATCAAATTGATAACATCTTATTTCATTAAAGGCTACGAACATTTTGAAACAGTATACATCACATCCCTAATAATTTTGCTCATTCAATGTTAAGCGAACTTATAAAAACAATGGCTAGTTGCTGTTACTTTTGTAACTGCCAAAGGAAGATGCATTTGTAAAAGTAATGCTTGAATTGAGAATTGCTTCGTGTTTAAAAGGAAATGGAGTGGACAATTAAAGCTTTATGCCCTATGATCTTACTCCATGCCACTTGCGGGCTAATCGTTGTGGGGCTCTAATTGTTTTTCCTAAAAAGCGAAAGATTGGATGTAAACTCGAATTCGGAGACCTCGAAAAACTTATCCCTGCGTAGTATTTATCTGCCATGCAAAATCCCATATAAACTATACACTGCCTTGAAATACTTTGGCTATTAAACTTTTGATTCCTATGATCGCGGTTATGATTATCCATTTTGTCCTCGACAAGGCTTAATGTCTCCTCTCTTTTCAAAATCTTGACTTGATGGATGACCCAGTTCTTGACAGGAAATTTGTTGTTTAGAGAGTGAAATTATGATTGGTGGCACTAGATTGAAGTCCCACTATGCTTCGTCATTGCTTAAAAGAACTAACTAGGGTAGGCTTATAACGACTAGGATTAGAATAAGCATAAGGTCGGCTTTGACATCTGGATAAAGTGGTTGGGGTTACAGTTCTGTGACAAACCCAATCATGAAAACAGTATTTTTCAGTTCCAATTTTGAAGCAAAGTATTAAAGAAAGAGAAAAGTATGTATTTGTTTATGTGCAGAAATGATAAGTCTATAGCAGGATAGGAAAGTAAAACATTTATAGCTAACAAATTACAGTTTGTTTGTAAGTTGGGCAAGTAAGGGGATTAAGGTTCCTGATATAGCAGACTAATCTCTTCTTAATAGAAGAAGGATTAGTTACATTATCTTTGTAATTAAAATTTTTTTAATGTTTCTATTTTGATATTTAATAATATTAAATAATTATTTTCATCTATGCTTTTGATGACAAAATATTTATTTAATTATTTAAAAATAATTTTTTAAATAATTATTAACTATTTCAATTTTATTATAAAATTTACAATTTTAATTACAAAAATTTCAATTTTTATAAATATATCATTCATAACATAAAATTTAAATTACAATAAATAATTACTAAAATTTTATTGTGACAAGTGTCATATCTTTTTTTAGAAATATATATGATTACTATAATAATATTTAAAATTTTTAATCAATAAAAGTGTAGTTTTTTATATAAAAAAGCCTGTTTCATTATCAAAAATATAATCACTTTACATACATAATAATAATGGCAATTAAATAACATAATTAATTATTATAATTTTTATAATAATAATGTCAATTAAATAACATAATTAACTATTATAATTTTTATTATAAAAATTACTTAATTTATACGTGTATATATTTATATGTATGTACATGTGTATTAAATAATAAAATATAAGTAAAATTACAATAAAAAATTATTGAATTTTTTATTTTAAAAAATGTAAAATCATAATGATATAGTACTCTTTTATCTCCCTTTCTTATCTATTCATCTCTTGGTTTATAGGATTGCTTACAAAATTTAGAGAAAATTCAAATCCAAACTCAAAACTCAAGGTATACATTAGAAATCAAATAACAACTAGAATATACATAACAAGTTGAAAGCATAACAAATATGTTAACAAGCTTGTATTGCAATACGAGGATATTTTAGATAATGATCAATAGTAATATTAGGTCATAATAATCACAATAACAAGAAAAAAAACTAAATCATTGCATCTAGTATTGAGTAATAACAAAATATATACAATAGTCGTCAAGTTTAGTTTTAAAAAACTCTCTAAAGCCTCCAATTTGTTTGTTCCTTATTCTTCTTCTTGTTTGATACTTCTAGTTCTTATTTACTTGTCTCAAATCAAAATGATGATACTTTATTTTATGGATACCAATTCACAATCAATAAATATAAAGAGTATTCATCGAATCATTACTAAGAACAAAAATTATATCATACATAATGTGAAGTTACAAAGAAGTTATTGACAACATGAGACAATACCCTTATTGCTTCCACTGATGAGAAAGAACCTGAATTGTAAACAAAGTTGATGTGCTCTAACTCGAAATTAATGTGCTTAAACCCAAAGAACACTTAGAAAACTTTGTACATGAAACTAAAGACCCGAAATTGAGACAATTACTATATCACAAACCAAAAACCCCCAAATTTCATGTACATGAAACCCGAAGAACCATAACAATTTTTATGTTGAAACCCTAAAATTGTTGTGCAAAAATCCAAAATTCTCAAAAATTCTATGTATATTATTTAATCGAAACCAAAAAAAAACCCCTAAATTGATGTGCTTAAACTCGAAGATCACCTTAAAATCTTTGTGCCGAAACCCTAAAACACCCTAAGTTGTTATGCTGACAATTAAAACCCCTAAAATTTGATGAAGATGAAACTCGTAACACCCTAAAAAATTGTTTAATCCTAACCCTAAAGACACTGAAAGAATAATTGTGCAAAAACCTTAATCCCAACACTATACAATGTTGAAAGAGAGAGAAAGAGAGAGAAAGAAAAAGAAAGAGAGAAAAAGAGAGAGAGAAAACAACCTTAGATGAAGAAATCCGATCGGACATGGAAAACTCACCCTTCACCCTTCGGCGGCTACAAAGAAAGAAAGTGGTTATGTGTGAAGATAAAAACCCTCATTCACCTAAATAAGATATTATATAAAGTTATTTCAATAGTATTTTCTTATGGAATATTTTGTTAGAATCTTAATACACCTAATTTATATCACAAGTAACATTTATATCATTTACTTTATACATCCAATTTAAATAATTTAAATTCATAACTTACTTTATAACATAAAATATTTCTTTTAACAATATTTAAATCATATCTACTATACATGCTAACACATATTCACAAATCTCTTATACAAAACAATTCAATGTATATATAGTTAATCTCTTACAACTTAACTTATAAACAATTGCATACATATTCTTTTATACTAAACATAATTAATTTGTTGTAACCATGCACACACATATATTATTGTAGATTGAAATTAAATTGATTTTCACTTTAGTGAATAACAATTTATAAGACTTTGTATTGTTATGAAATATAATTAATTAAAATTAAATTGAATGTAATTCAAATCATCATTACTACTCAATTCATCTCACTATACCATAAATTTGTGACATATTATGTTAACAAAATTTAAAAATTTTCAAATTTATCAATAATTTAAAAAAATTTAATAAATTATTGTTCAATTATTTTACAAGTTTAATTTTTAATTAAAAATATCAAATATATATTATCCAACTAAATATAACTTTTTATACAGGTAAGTCAAAATTTTTCAATATATATATATATATATATCATTCTTATAATTAATAATTGGGGGTATACAATAATTATAATACTTAAATATTATAAAAATTATGATTTTACAATATTTATTAATTTTTTATTAAATTAATTTAAATTATTATTTTGAATTAAAGATAGTAATTACATCTTATCAAAGTGAAGTATTTTATACATAGTTCAAACCTCCTCATTGGACAATATATATATACACATATATATATATATATATATATATATGTGTGTGTATACACATATACACACATATATAATTTTTAGGCAAGACTTAATTAATAATGTAGTACACAATAGTTACAATGCTAAAATACTATGAAATTAAAATTTCAAAATTTGTTAAATCTTTACATAACATTTATTTTATTGGAAAATAATTTAACATTTTAATTTTTCCTTCCAATTGTAAACAAGATTACAATAAAATTCGATTTTTAGAAATTCTAGGGGAAATTCTGTTAGAATCTTATTGGTAAAAAAATTTTAATTTGAAATACAATTTCTGCCTAATTTACATATTTTGAATTCAAAAAAATTTTATCCATTCTTATGGATTATTCTGCAAGAAAATTATGATTTTTTTTTCATAATTCTTAGGAAAATTTCAAAAGAATTGGTTAATACATATTCCTTCTATTTTTGCCTTAAGAATTTCCTTTAAATATGATACAATAATTTTATTTGAAAAATTAATATTATATATATAATTTCTCACAAAATATATTGTAAGAATTTTATAATTTGCATTCCAACAGAATTTTCGTTAAAAAATTGTCATAAAAAATTTAAAAATTTGATTTTTATGAAAACTTTTTGTTGAAAATATACAATCAAGATTCTTACGGTATTTTCCATGGAAAACTTTTCAAAAATTTTTAAAATAAAATTTTATTATTTTATTATTTTTTATCTTTAATAAAAATAAATCACAAATAAATTTTTTTCAACTTTTTCACAGTAATTACAACGGAATATTCCTAACCCTTTTTCAAATATCATATTTTGTTGGAATTTCCCTTGAAATTTCTCACTAACTATTATTTTTGTGGTAATATTTCGTGAGAAAATGCTAATTTTTCCATAAATATTATTTTCATTGAATTTTTTCGTAAAAATTATTTTATTTTCTTGTAGTAGGAGGGATGGAGGGGGAAAGGGGAGTAAAGTCTCAATTGGAGTGGTTTGTCCTAATTCCTTTACAGTGGGAACCTCTATCACCTATTCAACTAGTTTGGCTTGTATTAACTATTTTTCGTCTTTTTTATTTAGGCTTTTCTAACAAATCTTTTTTTTATAGCCTTTAAGTGAAATAAAATAGCATTGTTAGATAACTCTTTGCTTTTCATAAGCTAGTCCTACTCTTGTGACGGTAAGGAATTTCATGGCAAGGTGGTATGTTGATGGGATGACACGTAACAGGTTTAAAGTTGGCCTACCTATGGTCGTGTTATAAGTTGCTAGAGCTTTTACCACTAAGAAGATTATCATGAGCTTCGCCTGCTATTTCTTTACTGTTAAAAGCTGTTAGGAGTATGGAGAAGGGCTTAATCCTATTAGTGGAGACCGTGATTTTAAGAACACGTGATAGTGTAGGATGCCCATCTAGCTTCCTATATCAACAATAATTCTTTTTACATTAAAATTTGTAATTATGAGCTTGATTACCAATGCCTCATTATGCAGTGTTATGATTTCCTCCTACTGTTGGTTTTTGGCCTTTATTTTTTCCACTCCATCAATTTTTAGCATATGCTTTTTCGTTTGGACACTGTTTGTCCTCCAGCTACGGTGCCTCTTGCCATAACATTAATCATGGGTCTCTATCCATCACGTACTAATTCTGAGTTGGTCATTCGATACATTAATTCTTTCGAATACCACATCATCATCATGCTAAATCTATTTAGGTGATCTGTTAGGTGCATTAAGCTGTCATATGGCTCCATTTGTGGCATATGAAACCTTTGAGGTATAAGTGCATCCAAGATCTCCTTTATGAAAGGGGAACCTACTGCATATTTATATTTTATTAAAAATTACATACCTTGATTATGGGATACTACTTGTTCAAGTTTTGATCAAACTGTACCATTTACTTCTTTAAGACTTTTTATTTTTTGTCACTTTGACATGAGTTAGTTGAAATTTCTTCTCTTTAAGGATCTTTTATATTTGGAGCAAGAATCGGTTTCTTGGTAGTTACATCAGGTTGGTTAGTCAAGTTGCAAAACTCCATTTCCCTTATCTTTTTTTGAAAATAATAAGAATCTTAATTTTCAAGATATTGAGGTTGTGGGCTTTATAAAGACAGTTACTTGCGTTTCATTGTGGCATTGAGGGCTTTCAACATCTGTTGCATTTATTGCTTTTGGGCAAGGACTTCTTTACTAGGGTTTAGAGTAGGTTGAAGAGGGCATCAGTGGTGACATGGGTTGTTAGTAAAGGCTTTAGAAATGGATGAACAATAAGGATTAGAACAGGATAACACAGAGTGGCAGGCGAGCGAAAACACCAACGTTTAGAGGGACAGTACCATGATGGAGGTAATTGATGTGCTATTGACTGGCAAACCTGTAATTTTCGATAGGGTGAAGGAAAAGGGAGTACTTTTAGTGGAAGAATGTTATTCAGCTGATAACTTAAGTCCTCTAATAGTTGCCTAGGCTGGAAGAATGGATCTTGTATGGTGCCATATCTTTCTGTGCAATTTTCATAAAAGGTACAAATTATATTGCATAAATCTACTTCCTTAGGCTTGGCAATAATGATATGGTTGCTCTTTCTTAGGTTGGTAAATCTTACAAGGATCTTGAGACAATCTTGATGGATTTTTTTTACTGATTCTTGGTGAATATTAGATGATTCTTGGGCTAGTCGAACATGCAAAAAGGAGAGAAAAGCCACTGAGTAACTTTAAAGATCTAATCTAATGCTGAGGTCAAGGGACAAAAGCTTTAAGAAAGTGATAAATGGCAACATGAGCATTTTATCAGGAAGTATAATAATGGGCAAAGAATTACTAACATGTGATACTCATGAGAAAATTTTTAGTTTTATGATGATTTGAGTACTATATTGACCCATGTCCATTATCATGCATGTATGTTTATTTTTTAGAAATTATGACTCTTTAAATTAAGTATTGAAAGAAAGTAGGTAAAGCTAAGCAATATTTAGTCGCTAAGTAATATAATCTTAGATCTCAAAAATTACACGAACTAGAAATAGACAATCAAGATCGAAAGACTTGAGCAAACATAAGCTATAGAGTACAATGTAGGCTTAGCTTCAACAAGTGATGGCTTCTCTTAGCACAGTTAAAAAAAAAAAACAGCCTTGTAATAGTTGAAGCTCTTGAAAAAGCATCTTTTCAAAATACTTTTATACCCTGACATGTAAGTTCAGCGATGGCAGAGGGGTCTTAGAATCAAGAGAAGCAAAAAAGCAACATAATATATCCAAGACATGGATGATCAATTTGAAAATGAGAAAATAATGGATGTTAAAACCATAAATCAAGAAATTTGGGCAAAAGTTAAATATTTATGGAACAAATGAAAATTTTCAAGCAAGAAAGAGAAGCAAGAGGGATTGATATACATGAATTTAGCTTAGAATTAAGTCTGCTTATACTACCAAAATTTAAGGCCCTTGAATTTGATAAGTATGATAGGATAACATGTTCTTGTACCCATCTAAAGATGTATTTACAAAACATGCATGGGTATGAAGCCAACTGAAAGTTTTTAGTTCATTTCTTTCAAGATAACTTGAAAGAAGAAGCCTTGGAATGGTATACCAATCTGAAGCCTTTCAATATCTAGTCTTAGAAAGATTTAGCAAATGCTTTCCTAGTTGATTACCAACATATGAAAAGGTTAGGACCTAATCGATAGAATATGTTCAAAAGAAACAATGAGACTTTTAAAGTATATGCGACCTAATGGTGAAAGATAGTTGCCAAAGTTTAGCTTGCATTAACTGAAGTAAAGTTTTCTAAAACTTTCTTGCAAACTTTGTGTCCCCCATTTTATACCTATGTGATTTCTATGGATAGAGAAAAATTCACCAAGATTGTTCAAACTGGTGAATTCATAAAAAACACATTTCAAACCGAGAGATTAGATGATCATATTAAGAGAAAGGCTCCTATAACAAAAAAGAAAAAAGGTAAAGCAAACTATATTACTCAACCGACTTTTCAGATAGCCAAACTTCCTTAGGGCAATAATGAAAGGCAATGATAAAAGAAATAGAAGGTTTTGATTCATCTAATTCCAATAGCTTACTTGGATTTATTTCTATAGTTACTAGAGCAGAACTTGGTGGCACTAATATATATCAAACTATTATAAGCCCTTTTTCCTTCATGGTCCAATCTAATGGCAAGTTATTGATATCGTTTGGAAGTAGAAGGGCATGATACAGAACATTGCCTAACATTCAAGTACAAAGTCCAACCTTTAATAGATGCGGGGCTATTAAGTTTTGAATCAAAAAGTGGACCCAATGACACCCATAATGCTATACCTACTCATGATCAACACCAAGTGAATATGATTGAATAGTGCAAAAAATAATATTGAAAAAAGCATGGGAGGTCATATGATTAGATAATCATAAAGGACAAATCTTTCCTTGGTTTACCCAAACTTGTATTTACCAAATGATAAGCACTTGATTTACCTGATATTTTCATTGAGCATTTTTTTTAAAGTTCTTATTTACACTTTATCCTTGTATAAACATGAGGGTATAACTAGATATCAACTTTCATTTGGTTTAAAAGAAAAATGATTTTGAGCTTACTAGGTCATTAATTTTCGTTATTATCCTGCACTAAAATCGAATGGATGAATTCTTACGGCGAAATTCTAGTCATCCTCATATTGGAGATATGATTGGGTAACTTCTTTCATAACTTAAAAGACCTTTCAATTAACCTTTAAAAATGTGTTATTTATTTCACGATTTTCATCATTAGTTACCTTTTTGAGCCTTGAAATGTAAGCCTTTCTTTTCGTTAACCCAAAGTCCTTATACCTTTTGAATAACTAATACAATAAAACCCCCTACCCTATACATCGTGAATTAGAATGAATGGGCTTGAACATATAAGCATTTGACGAAAGAACAAAAAAGAAGAAAAAGAAAGGAAAGACAAAAGAAGAAAACAAGAGGAAAAAACAAAGAAGAAAAAAAAGCACTAAGACAAAATAAGAGAAGAAAAGAAAACAAAAAAGAAGAAGAAGAAAGAAAAAAAGTAAAGAACATTCAGCTGCATTAGGGTGCCTCTCTCTTTTATAGCCATACTTTGATTAGTATTTTCTCAATTGAGTTATTTTCCTTCCCCTATCCATTCACCACATTACAATCTTCTAAAAAAATATTTTGATCTCTATATTTGGTAGATGACTATATTAATGGAAAAAAATTCAAAAAACTAGACATACGGTGATAGAAAAAAAGAAAGAATCTTTTAATAGTTATAGTGGCTTCAGTTATCTTTGATACGCTTAATGGCTATTGATAATTTGGCTTATCACGTCCACACATAAAGACTTGGCTTAAAGAAAGCAAACTCTTAAGTATTACTCGATATTTTTTGAATAATTCGTCTGAGTTTACAAACTTTTAGAGAACTTTTGGGCACTGTTCATTCAGTAAACTCCAAAAGGTAATTATGATGCATGGCATTGTTCAATTTTAAAAAGAGAGATGGTGGCAACAATTAGTAATTGAACTCTTTTTAGACTCTTTCAAGATAAGATTCAAAAAATGAATATGATATTAGTGTGTTCA
Organism: Moringa oleifera; assembly: GCA_021397835.1. Taxonomy (NCBI): domain Eukaryota; kingdom Viridiplantae; phylum Streptophyta; class Magnoliopsida; order Brassicales; family Moringaceae; genus Moringa; species Moringa oleifera. The sequence continues at coordinate 1,655,834 of JAJFZO010000659.1, read as the reverse complement.
ATTCAAAGCTTGCTCAATAAACCTTGTGGCCCAAAAATGTCATCATCAAAGTCTATCTCATAAAACCCTTGATATTATGTCTATTCATTTACATAAATACTCTTTAAGTATCAAGATGATATATCCAAAATGAGAATGGTGAATTATTTTAAGTTGAAGTTATGACTTTACACAGTCAAGGTTTATCTTTATAAGGCATTACATTATGTGTTTAAATCTATTTAAGACACCTTTGAGGATAACCAAAGTATATGTCAAAAGAAAAAAAAAAGGATGATGATCCTCTTGGGCCTATATTAGAGACATGCAACCAAATATTCAAACATTCGTGAAGAATTCCCTTTACAATGGTGCAAATATTTTTCCCTAAGGAAGAATTATGGCACAATGAAAAGATATAAATTTAAGAATTCAGTTGAGGCCATCATCAAGACTTCATTTGCCAAAGAATTTGAAGGTTTAGAGTGGTAATCGGGTAACTTGATTATAAGGCCTTGCCTATAGAAAAGAAAAAAGAGAATATGTATGATGTATACATATGAATGTAAAAATATTAAGGAATTTGTTAACTTTGCAATTTGAAAGCAATATAGGTTCTTATTAATTTCATAGAGCGTCCGTATACACGGTCAATATTTAACATTAAGTCCATAATTAAAAATATCCCAAGCCATTTGGTATAAATGCTAGATGTGATCCAAGAAAGTAGTCAATTCTTCTGAGCTTTCATTCCTTGTTGAGACCTTCTTTTTGAATTCTTCAATTTCTTGATACATTATCATAGCGATTTCTATGGCTTTATCAACTCGAAGTAGGATGACATTGATGTTTTCTTGGCTATTTTTCAATTCTACCATATATTCTTCTTTATTTTTACACCAATTGCCACATATTTCTCATGCCTTGTTTTCCCAAAATTCTGAATTTTCCAATGCCTTTTCTGGTTCAGTATAAAGGTTATCTTGTTTTAGCATGTGCTCCCAATGAAACATTTTACGTTGGTATTCTTCCTCCTTTAGCTTTTGCATTTACATTAGTTTTTTATTTCTTTCTTATGTTGAAGATGACTAAGCTACACCATATTCCTTAGCCTTCGAATTTCCCGTTCTAACTCCTATAAGGCTATGGTCAACTGATCTCACTTTTGAAAGCTCCACTCTAACTGTTAGTCCTTTTCTTACATTTGCTCTTACAGTTGATTTACTCGTCTAGTGAGGAGTTTGAGTTTTCCTTCTTTCCTCCTGACTATGCGAGTCCAAGTCTCGGTCTTATCTTCCTTTCTCAATTTTCTATAGCTCTTCCTTTCATATTTTGCTTCTTTTCTGGCTACATCCCTTTCTTCCTTGGTCTTTTTGAGAATTTCCTCTTGAACTTGCACTTCATATTGTAAAGAATTTATTTTTCTGTGGAGTACAACTCTCTTAATTTTCTGTTCTTTTATCTTCTGCTTGTATCTCTCAATTTTTTTTTTATTCGATGTCGGGATATAAGAAGATTCTGCATGTAATAACATACCTAGTAAAGTAACCTTTCTAACCCCTCTGGCTTTCCATTGGTCATATCCCGGTGTAGTCTCATTTATTAGCTTTCCCCTTGCAATTTGGTAAGTTTGATTCCATGCTTTTATAATTTCATCGATCTGATTTAAGGCATTTAGCTCATCATATTTGAATTCCTTATTTCCAAGCTCATGAGTTACTAGCACAAACTATTTTACTCCGAGCTGTCTAAGCACTAAAAGTGGGGTACATCCAATTCCACCCCATAATCTTAACAATAGTACATAATTAAACTTCCCACATCGATATAAAATAAAATCATATGAGATCCATTGGGCCAACAAGCGAACTTCTCCTTTTGCCATCTCGAATAAAAACCTCATCCATTCATTCATTGTCTTCAACACAGGCCATGTTGCTTTGTAGGAATCTTCAATTAGATTCTTATTCAGGAAGCTCATTTGAAATACTCTTTCGGTACTCATAAAATGACTCCTTAGCCATACTTATAATAACGACAGTCCTCCAAATATTTTGCCTTCCTTGTTCTGCCTATAATAGTTCAATGATATGAAAGTCTCTACTAGAATGGCTAGAACTGGATTGAAATCATGCTTAATTGTACTAAAAAGATCCATGACTGTCATTTCAATATTCCCTTAAACCTTTAGAAACAACACTAGTCCATAGATGGCTAAAGTTAAGCCAACTTTCTCGACATCCTCTTTGATATGATTTCGCGTGAACTCTAGGAGAAAATATTTTGTCAAGCATTCGCTTCCCCCTTTTCTTTTTATACGTTTCTCGGCCTCTTCTTTTCATATCCCCAAAATAAGGGATGGTTGTTTAACTCCAGGAACTAAAATTTTCTTTTTTAAATAAATCTTATCGTGCTTCTTGAACTTCATCCCAGCAACATAGTATATTCCGTCAAAGTGGACGTTAAATCTACTTATTCAAAACTAAAGCATCGATAGACAAGGTCCCAAAATTTTACTGTAGCACAAATCAAGGCTTCCTCAATTTACACGAATAAAAAATTTTCAATATGACCATACTGTTTGTCAAACTTATCCTTGTCTTCTTGGCTCAAAAGATTCTATAATTGTGATAGTTCCAATAGACTATTTGTTTTCAAATTTGTTTCTCTTGGTAAATCTAGACTCAAAGCTCTCTGTTAAACAGTCCCTAAATTCTTGTTGTACGCTTTCTGACCAATACTCGACTTCATAACTCTGAACCACCATTGACATTAACTTGCTTGACTATGAAGCTTCCACGATTATCAATACTTTATAAATTTAACAAAAGTTTATCACTTGTTTTCAAGCTTGCGAAGGTAATAATCCTCTTGATGATATGTCATGCAACTATAAAGCAAAAAAACAAACATTAAGCAAAGAGTCAATATCACAACAGGATAAAATATTAAAAAACATTCATATACAAAATATAACTCCCTTCGTGTCCTAAATTTTTTTTTTTTACTAAATTTTTTTTTTTTACTATGACTAGCTATGGCCCTATCTTATTCTTAATTCCCTAGGCTTTCTATATGCTGGGCTTTGAGAAATTGATCGGTTTTCTATAGGTTCTTAGATTGCTCCTCACTAGATTAGTAAGGCACTTTGAAACACTAGCATCATTGATGCAGAAGCATTAACTTCTCAAAAATGACAAAGTATTTCAAGTTCAATCTAAGTAGGAATATTTCGCTAGCCCGTGCAAAAGCAAGGTGCTTCTTGAGAGCATAGTTTACTCTATTCCATCCTAAAAGGTAAAGCTCGGTCGAAAGCTTATGTCATGAGGTGATGTGTGTGTAAGAAATGCGTAAGTCATAAAACAATTTAGGTGACAATATATAATGTAAAGTATACATGCAAAACAAGTAGAAAATTAATCAAACAGTAATTCTAAATGCAACAAATGTGAAGTAAGAGAGAACCAAGATTAAACTTCAATTTTCAAAACCAAAAAGTAATCCATAATCAATTTCGGCCTGACTCTCTAAATGTCCCCAGTGGAGTTACCAAGTTGTCACGGTTAGTTTTCTGTAGGGGTCAAATTCTTGAACACAACTTATTTTTTATAGGGCAAATTCTTGAAGCGACTTAAAAAAATGTATTTTTGGTGATTTTCTTTTAAAAAGATTGAAGAAAATAAAAATAAAAGGAGTCGCCACCAATCTTTTTTATGGTGTGATTAGATATCGAAATTCATTTGTTTTTTTTTTTAAATAAACATTAGTCTTTCAAAATTAAAAATATGGGTTTGGAGTTCGATTATACGTGAGGAAGAATTAGCACCCCTATGGCGCCCAAAAAATGGTACCAATTAATCATGATTTTTTTTTATTTTGAAATTCATTTGATTTTTAAAATTGATTCTCAAAAATATGTCTGAAAAGAAATGTACATGATATAAAAATAATTAAAATTTTAATGTTTTATGAAACATAAAGGTTTAATTCTTATTTTATCTTTAATTATTAAAATCATTTTATGATAGAAGAAGTAAATCTTTCGCTTTTGCTTAACCTTTAATCTGAAAACATTTTTTTATAATGGAGAATATGGAGGTTTCACTCTTGTTCAACCCCTTAATCCTTAAAATATTTTTTGTTGTGATTCATATGAATTCAATGACATTTTAATGCACATGCATAGCCATATTATGTAGGACATATAAATAATTTTGAAGTCTTATGACCCTAACACAAGCAAATAATTAATATTTGCTATTTAAATCTGGGCCTTAAATTCAATTTTTATAATTTCATTAATTGAAAATAAAAATAAATTGAGGGCCATAAACACTAAATAGTTTAAAAAATACAAAGATTTTTCTCTTAGATTTTTTTATAAATATATTTTTATTTTTAAATATAAGAAAATATGAAAATTCTTTCTTGAAATCTTTTCACATTTCTCAAAAAAATATTGAATAAATTTTATATTAGAGAGAATGAAAATCTCTTTTTGAAAATTTTCTATATTTCTTAAAAATATCAAACAAATATTTTTGAAAATAAATTAATTTTATATTAAGAAATATGGAAACTTCTCCCTTGAGATTTTTCATACTCCTCAAAACTTGAAATACTCATATTTTAGAATTTTTTTTGTTATTAGAGAATATAAAAACCTTTTTCTTGAGATTTTTTGTATTTTTTAAAAATATTTAAAAATATTAATTGATTTTTTATATTAGAATATGAAACCCTCTCTCTTGAGATCTTTTTATATTCTTCAAAAATTTAAAAATATATTTTATTTATTTTTACTTTTAATAAAAATAATTCTTACATTAAAAAATATTAAAAGCTCTCTCTTAAGATTTTTTCATACTTTTCAAAAGCTTAAAACATATATTATTATTTTTTAAAATAATTTTTTTAAAAAGTAATTCTCTTGAATGATTATAAACTTTCAAGAATTTAAAACATTTTTATTTTTAAAATATTTTTAAAAAAATTAAAATAATATCAAAGTGATCTCATCTTCTTTGAAAATATAGTAAAATTGAGTAAAAAATAAAAATGAAACTTAATTTACCTAATAATTTTATATAATGAACAATTTAAATTTATTATTTTAAAACAACTTAATATCTTAAAATTATCTATCTTTCTCCTTTTTTTTTCTTTTTTTTTTCTCCTTTTGTTCTTTCAAGCAAATTTCATGTATTCAATATGAAAGCATACACTACCCCATTAACCACTTTTTTTTCTTTTTTTTTAGTGTATATGTCACATCCCATCCATTTCTTGTTACATTACATTTTTTGCTTATTAGTTTCATACAATATCCATTTTTTACATAACTTTTCATGTATGAAAGCATAGAAAAAATTGTGTATTCATAACTAGAAGAATATAAAAACACCAATGTACTAGGTAAATAAAGATGCAAATGAAAATAACATGAAAATAAGTAAAAGGATACATATGTGCAAGAGAAACAAAAATACATATACATATATAATAACAATTAAGTAAATAAATAAAATGAAATATTCATAAGAAAAACAAAAATAAAGGGGAAACAAGGTAATGATAAAATCATAAAAATGTTACCTTGTTCTTTAAGAGGAAGTGATATTTGAAAATTTGTCCTTTAAATCTCTCCTTACTAAAGAAAATCTTCAACTCTTTTTACACTACTATTCCCTCTTTTATAATTTTCTCCAAATATTCTCCAAACTCTTCTTAAAATTCTCTCCTCCACACTCCCTCCCAAAAATCCTCCCTAAGCTCTTGGCCAAGGTGGGTATTTATAGACCTTGGCCAAGCCTCCATTTAATGCAGCAGTAGGTAGCTATAATGTTGCCTTGTAGCTACAGCATTAGCAGCATTGTAGCATTGGTAGTATTACAGCATTGCAGCAACAGCACTTGCAGCATTGCAGCATATGTTGCAAAATGCAGCTGCAATATTATAAAATGTTGCAACATCGCTGCACAATACAGCTGGAACAATTCCAGCCTTGCTGCAGAATGCTACAGCATTTGCTGCAAAATGGTGTCTACAAATATATGAATGCTAAAGATATTAACTAAACTAATATATATATATATATATATATATATATAAATTTGATGAATAAAAGAGAGGTGAGAGAAAGAAAGTGAAAAAGAGAAATAATTATAACATAATAGAATAAAAAATAAAACTTATATGTACGAATAATTAATTCTTTTTATAATTAAAAAACTTAAAAATAAATAAATTTAAAATTGAGATTAGATTTTATTAATCACTTAAATTTTATGTTTTTTTAAATAAATTACCTTTCTCTTTATTCCCAATTTTTGAAGCCAAGCTTGCATAATTTGAAATTTTCAAGATAACAGTATTTGTTTTTTTAATCGCATGGCAAATGATGTGATGTTTTTTCCTAGAATTTGCTAAGTAAGAAATTAAAAATTAAAAATTATAATTTTTTTAAAACTAATTATATGTATGAATGAAATGTATCTTATTACTATTAGATATATAATATAAGTACATGTTTTTCAATAAAAAAAAAAGGTCAAACAACATTAAGTATGGATGTTGCTTTCCACATATCGACACACCAGTAGACCTGACCGCGATTCGGTTAAAACCGATGAACCGAACTGTAATCTTAAGGTTTTGAACCGAATCGGAACCGATATAAACGGTTTCGGTTTTAAACAGTAACCGAAACTATTTTGAAAATGGTTCGGTTACGGTTCATATAAATTTTGAACCGGAACCGAAACCGACGGTTCAAAACCGACGGTTTCGGTTCGGTTTCTAATTAAATTAATTTTTAAAATATTAAAAATTTTAATTTAAAAATTAATTTTAAAAATTTTAAAAATAATTTTAATTTTAAAATATATATTTCAATAAAAGTATGATTATTTTTATTTTTAATTTTATTAAAAATTTAAAATTAAAATAAAAATAGTATATTTATAATTAAAATATAAACCAAAACCAAAACTGAACCGAAACTTGAACCGTATATGAACCGAAATTTGAACCGAACCTGAATCGCTTTTGAACCGGACCTTAACCGAAACCGTAACTTAACGGTTTCGGTTCCGGTTCATTCTAATCACGAACCTTGAACTGACGGTTCGGAATCGAAACCGAACCGAACCCGAACCGTGGTCAGGTCTACACACCAGCCTATGAACATTTAACATGGATGGGTAACCATGAAGAAAGTAATACTCTCTTCAGCAATTCAATTGTTTGACCGTTATGTGCATCGTGACATCTTTGTATCCAAAAGTGAAATGAATGTTTTAGCTAGTCAGAGTTTATGTGCTACCGCACAATCATTTGCATAAAATAATTGTCAAAAAAGGAGAGGTGAGATTTCATTGAGTAGAAATAAATGCATAACGAGTCAAACAAATTCGTGGCCTTAACATAATGCAAAATTCGAACAAAATGGTCATAATATTAGCATGGCTAAATAAAATAAGTTTTCCAATATAGGTTAATTGAACTACATTAATATAAAAGACATGAAGACAAATACAATATTCAAAACACAATATAAATGGGTAAGAATATAAAGTAACTTAAAATAAAATTTTGCAAATCAAGTTCTTGTATACGCATTACTATTTTATGATGCACACATATAAATGGATAAGCATATGCACATAATAATAATAATAACAGTAATAATCATCATCATAAAATAAAATTTATATCAAATCTTAATATTTACTTTATGTTATCAATCAAACTTTCACATTTAAAAAATGATAAAATGAACACTGATATATCATTTTAGATCAAATTGAACTCTACCAAAAAAATTTAGCAATTAAAAATATTCAAATTAAGGATTATACAATGAATTTTGACTTAAAATTTTTCATAGATATCATTACAAAAAAAAATTAAAATTTTTAAGTACTGAAAATATATATTTTTTAAATTCACTATCAAAATTTTAAAATTTACAAAAAAAAAATAAATATTGAATCAAAAATATTAAAATTTGAGAAATGAACCCTAAGTAGAGTGAATAATTTATTTAAATCATTTTTGAGACATTTCAACCATGAACATACTATTAATTTTTTATAATCATTTGAGTTAGGATCTAATTTGGACCAAATTAATATGTTAGATTTGGATTTGTCACTTTTTAAATTTAAGGATTTGATTAGTAATATAAAATAAATATTAAAATTTTATATACTTTTTATAAAACAAAAAACATAAGATAAGTTTGATCAATCTTTAATGTCCAAAAATAAATATGATAAAATAAACTAGATGCATCTAAACTATAAGCTATAAAGAAATAGCATATGCATTAAATTAGAGATAATCTGGATAGAACTATCATAAGCTTATTCACACTAATGTGGTAGTTCTAACAGCCAACTCACTTCACAATGCCTTGAATGTAAATCGTTAATAATCGGCAAGACAAACCCAAACCTTGTATTATTATTCATTATATATTTTAAAAAAAAAAAGAAGAAGAAATAAATTATTTGCCAATCAACTGCCCCCAGGTCCATATCTTTATAGTCATTTAAACCTATTTAACAACTATATATCCTAATGATTTTGTAATAAATGCATGTCCAATATATATTTTAAGCAATTTTCATGTTCAAAATAAAAAGGAATTAAGTCTTATAACTTGGAAGATAGGCATTTCATTATACAACGACGGACTTACTTATGTTTTCAACATTATTGTCCACCAATATTGTCCATTTTCAAACATGTTATTAGATCAAAACCATTTGATATTACTAGGCACATCCCTATCAACATTACTTATGAGTTTATGCTATGCTAATATTGGATGTGATATTAGCATGCATATAATATAGGCACATGTAATAGATACATAGTTGCATATATATATATATATATATATATATATATATGCATATGCGTATCAATTAATTTAGTAGTAATATACCATAACATTTCTTAAGGCATATTAATATGAAAAGAGAATGAGAAGTCTAAAACACTATCTCAAAAGCTTTCTTCCAACATCAGAATACCCACTATAATGAAAAGCCTCTATAGCAAATTCCTTCCACACCCCTATATCATGAGTAATCTCTATCAAAGCCTCCATAAGTTTGACACGGCTTATGGCAAAAATAAAGATGAACTAAATAACAAGACAAATATAAAGGCGAGGTTTACATCAAAAAATCTTTAATTTTGTTCCTCTTTTTGCTTGGAGAGAGGGTTTACTTCAAAATGAAACTGATCGACGATATTTAGCATGGCAACAGCTAGCTTTTGCATTATGTAATCGCATTCAATAGGTTAGATCTGTAACCATTTTATATCCACTTAATGTATCCTATATCCAACTAGTTTTGGAAACTCAGCAATTGATCAAATAGGTAGCATATCTCCTTGTGTTTGGAAAAAATGTCACAAAATACTTCTTCCTGTCATGAGTTAGTTTTGCTTTCAAAGTTAACAATGGTTAGTCAACCCTTGCACATTTAATTCCTACTTTCCATTTCCTTCTCCACTATACTTGGAGAAACAAACATAAACATATTGACATCAAAATATACTCATCACATATTTCATTAATTGCATATAGAAAAACAATAAATGACCAATCATAAAAGATCTTTTTAACAAATAGTTAGAACCAAAAACTCCATAAAGAATATTTCATGGCGTAGAAGGTGGCTTATGGTTTATGCATCAAGAGCACAAAAATACCTTTATGTAAAAAGAGCAAAGTAAGTGGTGAGAAAGAACAATTAATAATCCTTGAAGCATACATGCAAACTAAAAGGCAAAAGAATGATATTAATAACAAAAGAGAAATATCATTTCATAACAAATAGATATAAATTTGAACAGTTACCTTGACCCATAAAGCACATACAATTTGTGCTTGTTTTAATTGTGAGAGAAACGATTTTTTTTAGAGAGAGAGTAACATGGGTAATGTGTTAATGGATATGTGTTTTTTACTCCAAGAAAATTTCAAAAAGAAAAACGATTGGAATTAGCAACAGAGGTAATCAATCATTAGATAATGATAAATTAGTAAAAGAATTGTTACAAAACTAAAAATTCTACTAATGACTAATTATTCACAGATTAATAACAAAATTTAGCGACAAATAAAAATGGACTCATTAAATTTATTTTCAATCAATTTATATTATTTGTTTTTGAAAAATGAATGATAAATAGGAATTTGATCATTAAACTAAGGAAAAGCTGTAGATTTAGTGGCTAATTAAATTGGTGTTCACAAGATGAAAGAGTAGTGATCACCATTAGACTATCTTTAGGAACTAGCGACCGTAACGAAGGGCATCATTAGGCACTCTATGTGCCTTGGGCATTGACCCAAGGTCTAATGACGACCATGTTAGTCGACGTTAGCCAACTAGTAACCAACCTTAAGGTGGGTCGCTTGGCAAGTAACATGTCTCGGGGGTGCACTCAAGGCCTAATAACTGCCAACATGGCCACCATTAGCTACAACTAAATTGCTTTTCAGTTTTGGATTTCTACCTAAAGCTTAATGATTACTATTAGTAGTGATTGTTAACGTGACGATCACTAATGGTAGTCGCTATAGCCGCTAGAGGGGTATAAAATTAGGGCATATGCCCTAGTTTTTTTTTTTTTCTTTCCCATGAGCACAATCCGCCCTTCCTATCTTTATGTGCAGATTTATCTCTCTTGTAACTGTATCTCTCTCTATAACTCTCTTAGACTATAGCTGCCCTATTCGCCTCCATCGTCTCCTTGAAAAAAATATCGTTGAAAAAGACATAAATGTAAAAAATCATCTCTTCTCCTTCGATCTCTTTACTTTCTCTTTGGGTATTTAGGTATTGGTTGTATATCCAATGTAACTACATCATTATGCATCATAGACTAGCCATCACCATCCATTACAAAAAAAATTAAAAATAATGACACAATAGAGCAACAAATAAAATCAGTCACTAAACAATGATAAAATAGTGGTAGATTTGTTGTAAAATAAAAATTTTAACATAACGACGAAATTATGACAAATTAACAACATACATTAGTGACATACGCTATTTTCATCACTAAATTTATTTTTAATTCATTTATATTAATTTTTAATCAACCTAAGATCAAATTTTTATTCAGCTGCTAATCAAAGATCTAGTGACTACAAAGTTTCGATCACTATGTAGCCAATGCAGCCTAGCAACCACCTCATGGATAGTCAGTAAGGTTGCAACCTTGCTGCCTTCAGAGGAAGCCATGGCTACAAACTTAATTATTGCCTTCGAAGGCAGCAATGGTAGCCAGCTTGCTGCCTTCAAAGGCAGCCATGTATGGCCACCGCAAAAGCAAGTTGGCCACCTTCGAAGGCGACCACGCATGGCTGTTGAGGTAGCAAGCTAGCCATTGATTCTTGCCGTTAAAGGCACCATGCATGGCCATCGACCGCAAAAGCAAGCTGGCCGCCAGCTCATTACCTTCAAAGGCAGCCATGCATGGCCCTCGTAAGAGCAAGTTGGCCGCCAACATGCCACCTTCAAAGGCAGCCATGCATGGCCATCGCAGAAATAAGCTGGCAGCCAAATTGCCACCGTCGAAGGCAGTCATGCATGGTTGCTAGCTTGCTGCCAACTTGCCTCTTTCTGAGGTACCCATGTAAGTTGGTTATCAGGCCTTCGAAGGCAGCCATGCATGACCACCGCAAAAGTAAGCTAGTCGCCAACTTACTCTTTCGATGGTAGCCATGCATGGCCGTGAGCTTCCTACCTTAATTCCAAGGTAGCCATGCATGGGTACAGTCATGGCCTTCGAAGGTGACTGCAGTGGCCACAAAGGAGGCAGCCATAGACTTCGAAGGTGGCAACCATGGCCACGAAGGTAAACAAATGGCCTTCGAAGGTTACTGCCATGGCCACCCACGAAGGCAGCCATGGCCTTCAAAAGCGGTTACCATGGCCTTCAAAGGCAGTTGCCATGGCCGCAATAGAGCCAGTCGTGATCGTAAAGGTAGCTATGGCTACCACAAAAGCCTCCGTGCATGGTCGTGAAGGCAGCCATACTCATCGCGAAAGCGTCCATGCATGGCCAACGAAGGTGGCCATGTCCACCGTGAAAGCATCCATGTATGGCCGTAAAAGTAGCCATGGCCACGTGCGAAGGAAGTTGTGGCATTCGAAGTTGGCAGCCATGGCCTTTAAAGGTGGTGGCCATGGCTGCCGTGAAAGCGTCCATGCATGATCACGAAGGCAGCAATGCCTTCGCTTGATTTTACTTTTACTGTCAAGGCAACGATGGACTTGACTTCGGTCGTTGGATTTCACTTTTAGCAACCACCAATTACTTCTGTCGCTAGAAGATCATAAGTTGAAGCCCTAACTTTTTTTTCCTTTTGCGTGAGCATCGTTTCCTTTCCCTCCATTTGTATTGCTACCTCTGCTTCTGTCTTTTTAATCTTTTTCCTTTTCTCTCCCTTTCTTTCCCCTTTAACTTAATTGTTGTCTCTGCATTTGTCTTTACGCAGATTCCTCAAATTTTTTTTTTACCCATGAGCTCCACTCTCGTTCCCTTATTTATCTTGCTGTCTCAGATCCATATGTGATATCACTCTCTCCTTGCTTGAGTTCTTGGTCTGTGCCATTTTCTTCTCTATTTTCTTCACTGTGAACAGTCATATCGCGAGGTTGCTCTCTTTACTTGATAATTTATGCAATTAATTGTTAAAATTTTTATTGATGATAATATTGATGGTTAAAAAATCTTATATAGGAATATTGTAATTAGATTAGGTAATTATAGAAATTATTTAGATTTTAAATAAATTTTTTAGTTATTTATTTTTTAATAAATTTAATTTATGGTATATTATTAGGTAATTTTTGAATTTAGTTGTAATTTAAGATAAATATTTTAGTTATATTTTTATGAAATTTAATTTAGTTAGATATTTATTAAATTTTATAATTGCTAATTTCATTCGTTAATAAATTTAGTTTATGTTAGATTATTTAGAAAATAATCTAATTAGTTTGTAATTTAAGACAAACAATTTAATCAGAGTTTTATGAAATTTAAATTAGTTAGATATTAATTAACTTCTGTAATTGTTAATTTTATAGGTTAATTAAAAATTTTGTTTATATTAAATTAGATGGATAACAGTTTAATTGGAATATAATTTGAGATAAATAATTTAATTAGATTTTTATAAAATTTAAATTAGTTACATGTTAATTAAATTTTATAATTGTTAATTTTATTAGTTAATAAAATTAGTTAATTTGTTATTGATTAGATAGATAATAATTTAAAATCATTATAATTTCATGACATAAATAATTTAATTAATTAGATTTTCATGAAAATTAATTTACTTAGATGTTGATTAAATTTTGGAGTTGTTAATTTTTTAAAAAATAAATTTAGTTTATATTAGATTTAGATAATAGTTTAATTAGATATTATAATTTATGATAAATAATTAAGTTAGATTTTTTTGAAATTTATATTAGTTAATTTGATGTTGATTACATTTCGCAGTTTTTAATTTTATCTGTTACTAAATTTTAGTTTCTGTTAAATTTAGATAATATTTTAATTAGATATTGCAATTTAAGTATGATAAATAATTTAATTAATTTTTAAAAAAATTAAATTAATGTTGTTAATGTAAATGTAATTATATATTAATTAGTTATAATCTAAAATAGTAATAGATGTCTATCGGTCACCAATTTAATGATAGATAAATATCGATCATTAGTTAGCGATAGACTTACATCAGTCGCTAAAATAGCGATGGACGTATATCTATTATTAAAGTTTAACAATAGATTTTTGTTTGTGTCACTAATTTAGTAACAGATATTTATTTGTCACTAATCTATTGTTAATTAGCGACAAATATAAAATTCAAACGTTAATTTTTTTCACAATAATAATTTTATCTATCAATTTTATCTGTCATTAATATGTCACTAAAAATTTTAGTGATCGATTGTTTTAATTTAGTGACGGATTTATCGGTCACTAAATCTGAATTTTTTCATAGTGATCACCCACTCTTCACCTGCGACTACATTTCCAACAATGGTGAGATATTTGGGTTAATTTATAATTATTTTTTTTATTTGTTAATTAATTAAATTGTTAGTATATATGAATATTGTTGTTGTAATGTAGATCCAATTATATGTTAATTGTAATCAGTTTTTAATTTTTAATAATTAAGTAATATTAGCATGTTAATTAAATATTGTTGTTGTAATTAGATGATAATAAATTAAATTTATATTAGATTAGTTAGATTAATAGTTCAATTAGATTCTAATTTGAGGTAAATAATTTAATTAGATTTTTATGAAAATTAGACTAGTTAGATGTTAATTATGAGTGTAGATGTAATTATATGTTAGTTGTGATTAGTTTTTAATTTTTAATTGTTAATTGTTGTTAGTATGTTAATTAAATGTTGAAGTTGTAATTAGATGATAATAAATTAAGTTTATGTTAGATTAGTTAGATTAATAGTTTAATTAGATTATAATTTGAGATAAATAATTTAATTAGATTTTTATGAAAATTAAATTGGTTAGATGATAATTGTTAATGTAAATATAATCATATGTTAGTTATAATGAGATTTGAATATTTAATTGTTAATTATTCTTAGTATGTTAATCAAATGTTTTAATTGTAATTAGATTCGGAATTAATTTTATGTCAGTTGAAGAGTGATTTTAAATAAGAATATTGATGTTGTTAATTTTATTTGTTAATTAAGAATTTGTTTATTATGATTACTGAGTTGATTGGTTTGATTATTTACTTTTAAAGGTTTAATTAAATGTTAATTTAAGATAAATAAATTATTTAGATTTGAATATAAGTAAATTAGTTAATTTTTATTATAAATATAATTAAACAACTATTGTAATTATAATTTAATTTTTAATTTTTAAATATTGTTAGTATATATATGTTAATTAGATTTTTTAGTAGTAATTAAATAATTATATTAGATGATTATTATTTATATTAAAGAAATTTAATTATGTGTTAATCAATTATATCATAATGATCAAGTATCACTATTAATAAAGTTAGTTTTAATGCATATCTTTTAGATACATTATTTAAAAATTGTTAGTAAATATTTATTATTGCTCAAGTGTTCCCACTTGTATTAAAATAAAGTATTCAATAATAATTCTTGAATTGTTTAGATTAGACAGTTTAGGAATATGGCATTTTTCTGTGACACATGACACATATAGATTATTATTCAATTTATTTTGTATATATATTGTGTAATATCTCTATTAAAGAATATACTAATGGATATGTGTGTATTTCAATTATTTCAATTAAAAACACCAATTCATATCTATACATGTTCTGTACTTGAAAACTTATGAGGATATACTACAGAAATTTTTACAAAATAAAGTGAACAATGGCTTATGATGTTGTACTTCACATAAGTATATATTTCTAAATGGTATAGGATCACTTACCTTTAGAGTTTGGGCTGCATGTATAAAACATTAAATACGTTGTATTGTAAATCATGTACTTTTAATTAATCTTCAAATTTGTTGAATGATGATTTTATATCATTATTTAAATTATGACTAAATTTAGTCATATCCTTGGATGTTTGCTTAAAATTTTAATAACAAATTATCAAATTATTTAAAATTCAAAGAGGCAAGTCATTAGAAACTAGTTTACAATTAATTAAAAAATAAAAATATGAGTAGATTAAATCATCAGTAGATAGTAAAGTAAACTCACCATACTGCAAGTGGATTGACACAACCATATGACAAAGGAGTAGTGGCCTTCCCATTTAATCTCGCGTAAATATTAACTTTAACTTTTATTTATATTATTTAGATAAAAAAATAGTTTAAATTTCTTAATAATTTATGAAGTATTGGATGTTGGTGATCGTCGAGCATTCACATGTGCAATTTTTTATCCTTACAGTATGTTTGGTTCATGAAAATATCAAATTTTTTTCTACCTTATTCCACACAAAATTACTTTTTCATCATTTGATTCATTTTTATCAAGAAATTGTAATTTTTTTTAAGAATTTCTATTTCTTAAAAACCCAAAATAGTTATTTCAAAGTAAGCTCTCGGAATACCGATTCCATAAAAACAAGAAATTGTTATACTTTTTTTTTCTTGGCATACCCTTGATAAAATTCCTAGATTACTATCATATACATATAACAACTTTATCTTTTTTATTTTTAAATAATTTATAAAAAAAAGAAAAAATATTATTATCATTAAAATATTAATTCATATTAACTTTATGTTTTATCATATTAATATTTAAAAATAAAAAATAATTATTAACATATTATTTAGTTAATACTATTTTTATAGTAATTTGTTATTATTATAAAATATTTATTAATTAATGTTATTTTAATAAAAAATCTATAAAAATTCAATTAAACTATAATTAATTTAGTTGAACGATATACTAGTTTTTAAAACTTGTTTCAATTACTTTCCTATCTTATTTTAAAAAAAATCAAACACATGAAAATGAGTTCATATTTAATTCAATTTCAATGAACCAAACATAATAAATCTTATTCTTTTCTATTTTTCTTCTTTTCTATTAGTAAAAAATACTTATTCTATTTCGTCTTTATTCCAGTCCATGAACCAAAGATGCCATTAAGGTATGTTCTCGAGCTGAATTGGAATTACTCATGTCAACGTGAGTTATATTATTTTTACTATTAGTAGTTAGATTTTCAAGATTTATAATTATTTTCTATTGTCAATTCTTTTTTAATGTTCTTGGTAATAGACATATCGCCGAGTAGTAGATGAAAAGTCTTGTTGCTAAGATATGTATACGTAGAATTGTATGTGGATAAGTTTGCTTTCTGGACAAGATATATATAATATTTGAATCATGTTACTACAATGTCCACATCAACTCTAATCATGAACATGGATACTGTGCAATGAAATACATAAGAGACTTCATTAACCAATGTAATTATGATGCCTCATACATGAAAATAATAATTTTTTAAATAATTATCTATATAAATGATTTGAATACTATTATACATTCATCAATTGTCCTAAATTTTTTAATTTTTGTATATATAACTGATGAATATTGACACTTACACTTAGTCAAAACTTGATGATATTAAGTAAAATTTGTGTAATATATATAGAGCATCATGTTAAAGTTTAGGTAGAAGTGTAAAACTAGTGCTTAAATTTTTTTTAAGGACATGAAAGAGTTATTAGGAACAGTAAGCATTTGTACTTTGTAAAAATAGTTTTAATTTATAAATTAAATTTTCTCATGTATTGAATATATATATATATATATGAATGTTTCTTTGAATGAAACTTATAATTTACTATAGCTTAAATATGATGGAGAAATGTGTGTTATATTGAAGTATATTGTGACGAAAGAAGTCATGATAAAAATTTATCGAAGTGTTGGTTTGTTGATGAATTAGTGTATTGATGTATCGACTGAATTGACATATTGATATGTTGGTTAGTTGATGGAATTAGTGTTTGGTGTGTTGATGGAATTGACTAACTACTGTGTTAGTCTGTGTTGATATCTATTGGTGTAGGTTGTTATGTATGGAATGGAAAAAATTGTGTTATTGCTATATATGTTAGTGTGTTAATGAAACAGATAAAATTAGTATATTGATTTGTTGGTAATATGTTGGTGTGTTAATGGAATAAATAGAATTAGTGTGTTGATTTGTTGATAGAATCAGTATATTAATGTGATGATAAAATTGATATGTTGGTGTTTGTTGGTATATATGTTAATGTTTTAGTGTGTTGATGAAATAAATAAATTTTGGTGTGTCAATATATGTGTTGACGTTTTGACATATAAAAGAAAGAATATGTTTTAAGAAAAATGTTAGTGTTATTGGTATATTGAAAAAAAGAATGTGTAATGTGAAGAAGAATTATTGTATGAAATCTTATGGATGAAACTTATGTTGATGCGTCCGACGCTATGTAATGTTACAAATAGTTTGTAAATATATGGAAACAAAATGTGAATTGTATAAGAGAAAATTTTGAAATGGCAAACATAGAAATTTTTAGATTATTATAAAAATTTAATAATCATTTTAATTAGCTTTTAAATTCTAAAAAAATTAATAACAGTTTAAAAATATTTCTCATAATACTTACCAGAATTGCTTCCATAGAAGGTGGTATTTCAAAATTAAAATTAATAAAATTCTACCTATACCCAGATAAATCAAAAAAATATAGGTAAATGAATTAATCATCTTATAAATATTTTTTTGTAAAAAAATATCATTACAATTTAAATATAAAAATTAATTGGATTTAATATTCTAAAAAATAACAAATATATTTTAAATAAAAACATTATATATTTCATATAAAAATAACTAAAGATCCCATTGCATTATATGTCCTTAGACATCTGCTTATATCGTCTGCTTTTCTCTGAATTCTTTTTATGCGAAAAGATAAAAGTGAATGTAGCAGCATGTCTCTCTAATGGCTGCCATTGGATGCCTTCACAGGCACTGCCAAAATACTTCCAGGGACACACATGAAAACTTTGGTTTCATCTGAAATTCTCTTGTTTCTTGTACTCTTGCACAAACAAAATAAAATGGTTATCAGGAGGATCCTAAGATTTCTCTCATTGTTATTAACAATGTAAACTATCAGATAAGTCCATAAAACCATAGGCAATGAAGATATAAAAGAGATATTCCTTGCATATTCCCGTATATGCGCTTCGAATCAACTTCACCGATGCTGTCCTGGATCTAATTTGTTGTTTCATCATCCTTCTTTAGTGGTTGCTGAGGTATGAAATTCAAGTTCCATAAGCTCCAAGCTTTGCTGCTGTAATACAGCTCTGCTGAAGGGCCCTGTATCCACCACATCCAGAAACTGTAAATCCCACCAGTCACTAAAAATCTCTTCTTTTCTGATAATAATATGTTTTATTTGTTACATGTTTTTACATGCGATAAACCAAATAAGACCCAATTTTTTACTATTTCAAAGACTTAAAAGATAATAGAAATAATTTTTTAATTTGATATTTTAATTTAAATTTTTTGAAGATATGTTTTTTCTTTATTTCTTTTCTCTCTATAAATTTAATCTCCACCAATGAACCAAACCTCAAATTTTCTTTCTTGTTGTTCTTACTGTAAAGCCAAACATTTTCTTCCTTTTGTTGTTCTCACCCATCTGTCTCAAACATAGCAGAATTTAGGGTAACAGAGTAAGAGATTTTAAGTAGTTCAAATAATGAATGCCCAGAAGGTGGTGGTGATCCAGGATGCATCTGGGGAAGTTAGTTCAAGCGCTATCAGGTGGGCACTTCAGGGCCTATCATTAAGGCCTGGAGATAAGCTCACCCTACTTGCAGTTCTCCATCAGGTTAATACACCAAGTACGTTTTCTAACATGGGAAACCAGCAAGCACAGTAAGCCTTCACGTTTTTATCTCCTGAAACAAGGCAAAAGATCCAAATAAGATGGTCACCAAATCTGTAACAAAATAGCCAAATTAAATTGATATTTTACTATATGATTGTCATTAAGAGCTTCAATCTGCTGACCTTTATTTATTATTAATAGCCCTTTTTTCCTTCCAGTTCAGTGGGATACAAAACCAGAGTGGATCCAAGTTCAATGTTTGGAGCAAATCAGAGAATCATCGACACAGAAGTAGCATGGAAGATAAAGGAGTATGACGAAAATTTGGAACTTGTTGAGATTTTTAAGATGTACCAAGCACTAAAAGTATGTATATCATAAGCAGAAAGTCTTACTATGCTATATACTATCTACTGTTTATTTTGAAGAATTAGCTAAATTTTCCTTTAATCAATTCTTCTTCTTAGTCATGCTTATCATGCTCTATAAAAAGGCAACAGAAGCTAGCTTTACAAAATCAGCTTACACTCCCATCGATTTAAGAACAATGAGATATTTTTGGCCCTTCAGGAGGCTACTTAGCCACAAATAAAAATTCGAAGTGCAAACATAAATGAGGTGAATTATGACTGATGGTTTAGCAGGAGCTCATGAGATACTTACATTGGGTGTTTCTGATCAGGTTGAATTTAAGATTGCGGTGGTTGCAGGACCTTCTGCTAAGGCAGTTGCTTTACAATCAGCTGAAAATTTAAAGCCAACATGGGTCATTCTTGACAGGTCAGGCACATGGATTCAATTCAAAACGAAATAGTCAAGAGTGCTTACTTTGATAAGTGTTTCATGTCCAGCGCAGGCAGATGAAGAAAGATAAGAAATACTTCTTGAAGAGGCTTTCATGTGGGATCTCAAGGATGAAGCGTAACAACAGCATCGAACTGCTGAGAGGACCAAAACCAATGAAACCTGACAAGCTTCTTGCAGAGGAAAGTCGTCCCAGCAGTGTAACTTATGATGAAATGATGCCCGGATCTCCAGAAGAAAACGAACTTTTCAGCATTGAACTCCTCCCCACCTGTAAGTGGAGTGATTAATCACTTTCCATTGCCTCAACATGTATAGTAACTTGCCGTTAGTTCCACAGGTGAACATGATTGTGAATCTATATGGGGAATCAGTCTCCTTTGTGTTTTTGTGTTTCTTGATTCCTCTCTTCTCTTTGTATTTTACAACAAACTAGTGGCAGGCAAAACTGAGCCTAATCAAGTGAGCCAACATCAAGAACTTACACAGACCAAAAGCACAGAGGACCCGATGCAACAGAGGCAAACAGAAAATTCAACGTGCACCATCTGCACCGATAGGAGACCCAACATTGGATGGGGAAAAAGTTTCACACTTGCAGAACTCCAAGATGCCACCAGAGGATTTTCATCTGAGAACTCTTTATCTGAGAGCAGATTTGAAGCCTCTTTTAGAGGTGAGCTTGAAAATGGAGTGAAAATAGTGGTTAAGAAGGATAAGATTGCTGGCTCCAAGGAGGCGATGAAATTCAAATCAGAAATCCAGGCACTTTGCAGAGCTAGACACGAGAATGTGGTCATGCTGTTGGGATACTGCATAGAAGGAACTCAAAGGCTGCTTATATACGAGTATGCATGCAGTGGTTCACTCAAAGAGCAGCTATCAAGTAAGGCAAAGTTATATATAAGAAACAGAAACATATCCAGTACCAATACAACAGAAGCATATTATTATCCTTTGCAAAGAAAAACAGTAGAAGATGATATCATGGGCATGATGCAGATCATCATCCGGGTACATTGACTTGGAAACAGAGGCTGAAGATAGCAGTGGGATCATCAAGGGGTTTAAATTATCTGCACCAAAACAACATAATCCATGGAGATTTGAGCCCAAGCAACATTTTGTTGACTCACGACATGGAGCCACTGGTATGAAACAACTTCGCGTCTTGGATTTGGATATTCACTGCATATAACCTGATATAGATTTAGCAGAAGGTTCCTGTTAAATGTTTGATGCATTTGTATTGGCAGCTTGGAGGTTTTGGGCTCATGAGAATGCAATCATCGGACCAGAAGAATGATAGACGAGTTGAGTACTTAGCACCAGAGTATAGGGAGACGGGAGAACTGTCAACTAAAACAGATATGTACTCATTTGGTGCGGTTCTGCTGGAGCTAATCACAGGAGGGAGGATTACAGACAAGACCCTCAAAGGAGAAAGCATGGTAGCATGGGTAACAACTGAATCACCATTTCTAAGATCCTTTGCTGGCTGACATAGAAAAACAAAGATATTTCCCTTTAATTCTTTGGTAACATAGGATCCATTAAAGAAGAAATCTCCAGATTAATTCCTTCCTTTTGGCAGAACTGCAAGATCTTGTGTGATATTCTTCATGCTCTATTTTTCTCATATGCATACTTTCTGCATCATCAACTACATATTATAAATCCAATGCAATCCATCAAAAAAAAAAAATTATCAAGCAATAGTGACAGCCGGTGTGATTATCTGTCGACTATACTTGTTGCATTTAGTTTCATGTAATCTACTTGCAGGCAAGACCTCTTCTCAAGCAAAAAAGGTACATGGATTTAGTTGATCCCAAGATGGCCAACTCCTATGACGCCCTGCAACTCTATGGGATAGCTCAATTAACAGAAATCTGTCTCAGCAAAAATCCTAAGAAAAGATTGGGCACAGACGAGGTAAGTTCCAAACTTGGAACTCTATGGAAGTACAATTACTTCTGTTACAATCATATAGTAATTTCAGATAAACCTTTCATCTTTCATTTCAAGGGCATTATAAAAACAGATGGTCAGGAAGTCCAATTGAAATTAAAGGCACAATTGCCACAATGAAAATCATAAGTAATAAAGTCAATTTGATACTCTACCTACTAATTTTTTTCAATTATATACGAACATTAGATTGGTGGTTTGTGCTTTCCGCTAGTGGTCATGATTTTGGTGCATCACCTCAGGTGGCCTCCACATTGGAGTATATAACAGAGGGGGAAAAATGTTTTGTGATTGAAGATGTCCCTGAAGCAAAATCAGGTTTAGTGGCCGTCAAAATAGACTCAAAAAGACACGAACAAAGAAGCCCATGCAGGGAAAAAGAAGCAACTGGTGATCTTGCCAAATACTCATCAACTGACAGACCAGAAAAAGCAAAATCAACAAGTAAAATCCATTTGCATTATGCTCAGATGCTGAACTAATTATGAATCTACTCTCGGGGAATCCTTCCATCAATCTACTTGACTCTTTCTAGCAGAGAAGAAGACGATCCGAAAGAGAATGGCAGAGAAAAATATATCAACATAACTGGTATTTGTGCGTATATAATCATGATACCTCTATTTTTATATAAGCACAACACATCATGAACTGAATTCTCCCATGTTCTCATGACATTGAAAGAGCAATGTTTAACCATACACTATTTGAACTTATACCTGTCTGATCCTTCACCACAGTAACAAGTCCAATGCTAAACAATTTCCTATGAGAATTAACAATGAAAGGAAACAAAGTTTATCAATATCCTATAGTAACTTATAGAAATTCCCGCACTTCCTTCCATGGTGTCAAATAGAAAGTTACCTATCAATCACCCCAACTATACTCTATCGGGTCCAATGTGTGAAGACTGCATGCAGACTACCCCGTCCTGCTTTCCCGTTATCCTATATCCCTCTTTTGCGATCACAATTTTCTTTCAGGGTTTCTGTAATTCGACAGATACAAGTCACTACAAACATAAGCATGCATATTGAATAAGGCATCATTTGAAAATATTCAATAGCACTCATCACACCTGCTGACAGAAGGTTGAATGCAAACTTCTGATGCAATTCGGATAACTTATGAACCTAATCTCAAAAAACCAGATTAGCACCAGAAATCCAAATAACATGATGCAATAAATTCCACAATCCCAGTGTTCATAAAATCTTTAAGGGAAAACTTTAATCAACAATTTAAGAGACCAGAAGTTACACAGACAAATTTTCTCAAGCACAAGATTGCTCAGCTAGTAGTCAATATTGAAATCATCCCCAAGGAGTGCTCCAATCGTATCTCTTGGAATGGATCTATCCTTCTCGTGCCCAGTGCTATGACCAAACCAACCTGAGTCAATTAAAGCATCTGACCTTGAATAATCCAACACATCCAAATTTTCTGTCTTTTCAACAGATTGCATCAAATGATAAACTGACTCAGGGTTCCTGTCATATCCTGCATGAAACATACAGTGAAATTTATTCAAATAATTTTTAACTTGCAGATTTCATGTGTTGCAAAAGATTCTAACCTGGCTTAGTCTCAACAGTTTGGAATTCCTCTGATGAGATTCCACTTATAGCAGTATAATCACTGAAAACAGATGCGGTGGAATGACCCAAAAGGGAGTTTGGGTCACCATGTGCCCCCAGTTCTGTTGCACATGGATTCAAAGGTGAATTCTCCCTAATGTCACCAGGCACAGCAATAGTATCCAAAGAATGCTCGAATAAATTTTTCTTTGGGCTTCTCACACCGTGTGATTGATAGATTACTGCCTCCAACAGACCACTGCTACGTGGTGAAGGACAATCTGACTGAGTCTGTTCTGTTGGAGGGGACTGTATAAAAGTGTCAATAGACTCAAGTGAAGGCAGTGGGGATGTAGGTGTACCCCAACTATTTTGTTGAGCGTTGGGATATTGGAGTGAAGGGAGCTCCAACTTCATAGCCCTAGACGAGGGCTCCGAAGAAGAAGAATTGCCATTTGAAAGGGCATGGCTGCCAGGAAGAACACTTAATAAGAGCATTTGGTCAGAGGGGCTGAGATCAGAATAATATGAAGACGACCCAAATGGCTGACCACTCTTCCCTTGAGCATAACTCATGGATTGATCAAATGCTAGGACACCACTGCTGGTATTAGTATCCACACCAGAGACCAAAGTCTCTGATTCCCGAAGGCGTTTGCAGGGAGGAATGGTTGGGAGTACGAAGCTGCACCCACTAGATGCATTAGCACATTCCTTACGTATGCTCATAGGAAGATCAACGAACATTGACGAATAAGGTAAGAATCCTCGATTGAAATCTAAACTTTTGAATTGCACATCGGGGATATCAAAAGTTTCTGCTTGCAAGACATCGTGCCCATGTGTTTCACTATCTAGTAATCGATCCATGTTTGGACTTTCTCGAGTTCCATTCAACACTTGCAGGCACACTTCTTCAGGATAAATTGGTAAGCCAGCACGCTGCAGTCTCTTAATTCTTGTATTCCAGAAATTTTTTATCTCATTATCTGTACGTCCAGGCAACTGATGGGACGAAAAGGAATAATATGCAAGCAATACAAAATACAAACCATGAATGTCAGATACCATTAACTAGGACAGAGAATCAGGGAAATTCAATTCAAGCCAAGGATGAAGCTAACCATCATTCAAATAGCTTCTTAAAAAAGCAGTTTGAAAAGCTTGTCTAAAATGAGATGCAAAAGGATGATATGTTTATGAACAGTGGCATCCCAAAAGCAAATACAAAAAAGATAAACAAATACCAAATTCTATTATGCTGTGATGGCAAAAGTTTCTTATCTATAAAATCCTTTTGCCAGAAGAACTAAAATCACAGCTATCAAATGCAAGGTTTTTCCCACACCTAGAGAGAGCACAAGTACACATGATTCTTTCAATAATGTTGGAAGGTTAGGCAAGAGCGGAATTATAAGGAATTTTGGGAGAAAGAATAAGAAAAAAAAAAAAAAAGAAACAGGGCCTCAGGCCTTAAATGACAAAGATCTTAGATCTCAAAGATACTGAATCCTCAAAATTATGTGTAACAAGTCTGCATTAAATGTTGGGTGACCTACATCTTGGCAGATACCAATTATACTAAGAAAAGGAAATTAAAATCCTAAATAAAATAAATATTTTCTTAATTACTTAATCTACACCTATAACAAGTTTTCCCAGAATCTGTAAGTGGACCATCAGAGAGAAGTATAGGGTGGCTTTCTGGTCCATCTTTTCAAGAGAAAACAAGGCCTTGGAAAATTGTTTTGTGGTAATAGAAGACCTTTACCAGTATGACCAACTGTCTAGCACCCAGGTAATGCGCATAACATGCATATGCTAACGAAAACACCAAATGCATATTTTGAAGAAATTTAAAATGTCAAGAAACCACGAATGTTCTTGATTGGTAAGAGAAATTACAAATCTTTATAAAGTGACAAAACTATAGTATTATCGTCCTCAACAAGCTCTTCTTGATAATGGACATCATTTTAGTCCGAACCTTTTTTTTTTTTTTTTTGGGATAGAATTTTAGTCCAAAATTATGAAACATCATTAATTTAAAATGTTCACATCAATGCAACTGCAGCTCATAAAAAGGTTCTTTGCTATAAAAAATTTCCAAATCCAAGTGAAATTTTACAAAAATTGCAGCTCATATCTATCTAACTCTTCATCTTTTATACACTGCATCAGATATATACATTAATACTCTTGACTTTAATAAACTCTCAACAGATTTTACACAGGACAAATCTTCATCCTTAACAGGGAAAAAATGTAACATGCCAGAGACGAATGCATGCATATACAAACTTATAGCCAAAGTCAGGGGAGGTATCTCTTCCACTGTCAGTAAATCAATATAAAAAGAAGCCAATATCAACATCAACTACAATCAATTCCTTCCAAAACTGCAGGAAGACTAAATAGATCTTAAAGATAAAGATTCTAAGAAAAATAAGTTTATTTGTGAATTTGTTATAGCTTCCACAGGTGCACATAAATATGAATGTAGTATATTTTTTGGGTTCTCATGCTTGCCATGCATACTTCTAATAAGGAGACATGAAATTAAATCTATGTCCGTTGCATGTTACATACAACATGGCTATGCATCTTATATACAAGTTATATAAGTAAGAAAACCAAAACCAGATAATTTCAGATTTAAGAAAGCATTACTGAAAATAAGGCTACCAACCTCTGCAGCCATTCGAGCCCATTTGTTACCCATCTTAGCATGGAGTTCAATGATGCGCTGCTCTTCCTCTGGAGTGAACGCACCCTTCTTCAAATCTGGTCTTAGGTGATTCGCCCAGCGTAGACGGCAGCTTTTCCCACATCGAGAAAGTCCTGAGTGCTTCTGGACAGCATTCCAGTTACCCTCACCATGTTTATTCACATAGTCAACCAGAATCGCATCTTCTGTTGAAGTCCAAGGGCCTTTCTTTAATGGACCACCTCCACCTGAGCTTTCTCCTCTACCAGTCTCTTCAACTAACTGTGAATCACGACGACCCTTAGGCATTTTGCCTCAGTCCATCTACCATGCTAATTCTCTTCTCTATAGTGCTGTACGAGAGGAACATCAAATTGTCACAGCTACATAGTGGCAGAAGAATAAATGAAGAGAAGACCATGCTAATTCTCCCCTCTACTGTGCTGTAGGAGAGGAACATCAAATTGTCACAGCTACATAGCGACAGAAGAAGAAATGAAGAGAAGTCTTAGATAACCAATTTGTTGTGAAATACTACAAACAAAAATACAAGAGAAGAAGGAGAATCCTGCCATATTCCTGGACATTAGAAAAATGATAATCCAAAGACGATATCACACTAAATTAGGAACAGAGCAACTGTATCTCGCAAGGCATTAAATGACCTTGTTCTAACATCTATGAATTGATATACAAGGAACGTAGATTACACTTTTCAGGATGACATAATTAAACTTTAACAAGAAATACAGGACCAATTAAATGGAAAAAGAGTAACACCATTGCCACCTGACCAGCAAACTCCACTTTAAAAACTACCAAGATGTCACTGAATACCATCATGTGTGGATTTAACATGAGTAGCTGACTGTAGGAATTTCCTCCCTTATGTCCCAAATATAGGGAAAAAAAACATGGAAATTTAAGAGACACAACCTTTCACACGTACATTAGTCCAAGTGACAGCAACCAAACAGAAAGTTTCTCCTTTTTCTTTTTTTCTTTTTTTGATAACCATAGTATCCAACCGAATTTCCTCCGCTTTTTTCCTGCTTAATCCAAGGGAACAAGCCCAGGTGGGGTAACGCTTCAATGCTTTTTCCTTTTTCTTTGATAAGTGAGAAAAAAAAAAGGTTGGATGACAATGTGGATGGGAACAATTTAGCTAGGATGTTAGGATGTTGAGTTGGCGCACTTCCTATGGAGTACCTTGGCTTTACAGGGCACACTTAGATAAGAGGTTGGCAGGATGGAAAAATAGGTATGTCTCTATTGGGGGTAGGAGTACTTTGGCTAGCTTATAGATTCATTTTATACCCTTATTTATGATTCCTAGTTAAGCATGCAGTTGGACAAGCGCAATTTGGGCATCAAAGTCTTTGGTTCACTTCGGCACATCTATACTAAGGAAGTGGCTATTGCATATCGAGGAGGAG
The DNA here is from genome assembly GCA_021397835.1 of Moringa oleifera. Classification (NCBI taxonomy): domain Eukaryota; kingdom Viridiplantae; phylum Streptophyta; class Magnoliopsida; order Brassicales; family Moringaceae; genus Moringa; species Moringa oleifera. The sequence continues at coordinate 1,627,882 of JAJFZO010000659.1, read as the reverse complement.
AGTAATTGGATGCAGAGGCAAGCGATTATTGCCAAGCTAGGGATTGGCTGTCGTAGGATGGACAACCAAGGAGGATACATGCAATTGAAATATGGAATGTTCATTTTTCTGCAATCTTCAACATTAAGAAGTAGATGAAATAGATTTAAAAAAGAAAAAATTCCAAATTGTACGCCATGAGAGCTTCTGACGGTGCAACCAGGAGTTGGGTTTCAGTGCAGCTCCTACTAGAACACTGTAATATGCACCGGATTAGTAAATGGTGGATTTAAAATATCTTGGAGGGTCACATGGAAGAAAGGAACACCAAATTGCTTTCTTATCTTGGGAGGCCTCACAAGAATGCATTCTAACATTTAAGAACTTCAGGAAAAGAGGATTGGTTATAACGAATAGGTACTTTCTATGTCAATGTAATGTCGAATTTGTGAACCACTCACCCGTATGGTGCCTAGGTAAAAAGCAGCTTTCAGAAATGGCTTGGAATATCTTAGGCCTGACATGGATTATGGCCTGGGTAATGCGTTTGAGAAGTTATAGGCATGTCTGCCTATCATAGCTTGCGAAAGAAGAAATGAAAGTAGAGTGATACCTCCCTCTATCTTTTAGCTTGTGTGGAATGAGAGGAAACAAAAAGCCTTTAGAAGAGGAGAAAACTATTGTCTGCGGTAAAAGATAGGCATCTGAACTTAATGGGTATTTTTGCTTCAATGGTTCTTTTTCTCATAGTCTTAAGTACCAAATTGAATACATGTTTACTTACTCTTGGAAGACTTCAAAGAAAAGAAAATGACAAATGACACAAACTTGAGACTGACATCTTAAATTATCATTTCAGTTACATAATAAACTACTTGTATCTATATGGCAATCCTTAGGATCTATATGGCTCAAGCAAACATATCTTAAACAAATTTCACAGTCACAAAGAAATCATGTTGTCTTAAAATTACAATCATCCATTTCAATCTTCATTTCAATCAATTGGATTTTCAGGTACCTAAAAATAAAATAAACAAACAGATAAAGTTCAACAACTCCTGTAATTCCTCTGCAATTGCGCACAGTGTTCTCAAAATCCCCATTTGCCCCCTTTTCCTCAACTTAGTTCCTGATACTTCTTCAAGAAAAACTTTGTTTCTGACGTAAAAAAAATAAATTAAAAAAATTAAATCCTTTGCAATTGCTACAACTTGCAAACAAGCTAAGAAAGCAGAAGCTTACAAATTCAAAAATGAAAATGAAAAATGAAAAACAAAGCTAAGACAAGAAACATGCAGCACAAGAATTTGTAGAATAAGAAGTACTGTACCAGAATAAGTTGAATAACTGAAATCCATGCAGCACTAAGTAGTGATGATCAGCCACTTATGATATCCAATTACAGCTATGAGCCTTCAATCCTCACCTAATCTAACACCATTAGCCAATCAAAGCCAAAGATTCCACAAATGAAATGCAATAAAGCTCTTAAAACCAAATCTGATAGCTGCAAATTCAAAAACGAGGTGATGGCTGTACACAGGAATTAAGAGAAGAGAATATTCCAGAAGAGAGAAAAGAGGAATTGTATTTCTGAATAAAGTGAGTGTTAAGATAATACTGCATCAGGAGGCACAAGAATTGGAAGAATGGAGGTCAAAGCAGACTCAGAGAACCTACAATTGACAGCAAGAACCGTCAACACTTGAAAGTGGAGCCAAATCAGCAACTTAAAGAAACTAAAAATTGATTACACAGTTAAGAAAAATTAAGAGCTGGAATTAAGTATGAAGTGCACCAGAATCTCAAAGCCGAAGCCATATTTCATGTCAACTCAAGAAGAAAGAAGAAAAAAGCACAACCGTGATGCTAACCGTAATCAGTGAAAAAAGGAACACAAGATCCAAACATGGAGAGAGTAGTAAGGGAGAGGAATAAAGAGTGACTGTTTCAGAAATGCGTGGGAGGAAGAGAGCTGCCTCAGTAAGGGAGAGGTGAGGACTGGGTATGTTTATATATGAAATGAATCACAGGATATATTGAGAATTTGACGACAAAACCAAAGCTGAAAAGAGAAAACAAGATGGCAAAAGGAGAGTAAAATCAGGAGAGAAAGAAGATGGGAGAGGACCAGCTCCGCGGGTTTATCAGTGTCTCTCTCTCTCTGCACAGTGCTCCCAAAATTCCTCTTTGCGCGCTTTCTCTCACCTCAGTTCCTGATACTTCTTCGAGGAAAAGAAAATAGTAGACCTTTTCTTCTTTTCTTTTTTTTTTTAATTTTTTCTTTTTCAGATATTTATATGAGAAATTCGTCAAACGCATCTAGCGGCACCTAACATTTGTGAACTCTAAGTTCAGTCCAAAAAAAGATCCGTACCAACTCAATATGCCACGACGCCGTATTTACCTGCATGCATGAAAGCGAACTGAGTACACTATAAAAATATAAAAAGGAATAAAATTTAGAAGAAAAGGTCAAATTAATTTTTTAAAAATTTTGAATTATTAGAGAGAACAAGACCACCATTTTGATAAGTCTTATCGTTACTTTTGGATAAGCTCATTTTTGAAATTATATTATTTTAAGACGTGGATTGACTTTTTACTGCTTTCAATTTTTCTTTTAAATTATTTAAATTTTAAATTTTAATTAAATTAATAAATTAATATAAATAATACAATAAAAATTATTTAAAATTTAAAATTTTATTTTTTAATTAAAATTAATTTTTAAAATAAATTAAATAAATTATAATCTTTTAATTTTATTTAAATTAAACTTAATTAAAAAAAGTTGTAAAGTTTAAATTTTAATCAAAATAATTTATTAATATAAATAATAAGATAAAAATCATTTAAATTTTTAGTTTTATTTTTCTAAATTAAAATTTAACTTTTAAAACACATTTAAATAAATTTTGGTTTATTAATTTTATTAAATTGGACTTGATTTAAATATTTTTAAATTTTTATTGAAATGATGTCTTAAATATTTCTTTAGCTTTATAAAAAAAACCAAGTTAAAATTTAAAATTTTAAACTTAAAGGGACAAAATTAACATAAATAAGCCAGATTAAATTTTTTTACAATATAAAAGAGGATAAAACTAACAAAATAGGCCAAATTAAATTTTTAAATATTTAAATTATTTAATTTACTAATATGAATAATAAGATAAAAATTATTTAAATACATTTCCTTTTTTCTCTAATCAAAATTTGATTTTTTGTAACATATTCAAATAAACCTTAATCTATTAGTTTTATTTAAATTAGACCTCATTCAAAAAATTTTAAATTTTTTGAGACCATAATTTTAAATTTTTTTTACATTTATAAAAAAAAATCAAAACTCAACATGTTAAATATAAAAGGATAAAATTAACATAAATAGAACAAATTAAATTTTTTAAAATTTGAATTATTTAAGACAATAATGCCAACATTGATTGACTTTTTACTCCTTTCAATTTTCCCTTTAACTTATTTAAACGGTAAATTTCAATATATTAATATAAATAATAAATAAATATATTTAAATTTAATTTTTTATTTTTAAATTAAAATTTAATTTCAAAATATATTCGAATAAATCATAATTTATTAATTTTCTAACTAAATCTGATTCATAAATAATTATAAAATTTAAATTTCAGTAGGATCAATTTGTTAATATAAATAATAAATAAAAGTCATTTAAATTTTTTTTGAATCAAAATTTGACTTTCGAAAGCATATTCAAACAAATTTTAATTTTTTAATTTTTCAAAATTAAGACAAAGAAGTCAAATTAATTTTTTAAAAATTTTAAATTATTTAAGTTAGTCAATGTCCTAAGGAAAATCTTGTCTTAGGATATTGATTAACAATTTGTTGCGTTCAATTTTTTTCTCTAACTTATTTAAATTTTAAATTTTAATCAAATTAATTTATTAATATAAATAAAAATTTTGAATATTATTTTCTTTTCAAAATTTTTAAAAAGTATTCAGATAATTTATTTTGTTTAAATTAGATTTGATTCAAAATAATTATGAAGTTTAAATTTTAGTAGGATTAATTTATTAATATAAATAATAAGATAAAAGTTATTTAATATCTTAAGTTCTACTATTTCTCTCAATCAAAATTTGATTTTCAAAATGCATTCAGACAACCTTTAATTTATTAATTCTTGTTAATTTTTTGTTAAGCTTTATTTTGAATTTACATTATTTTACGAGGTTGATTGACTATTTATTGCTTTCAATTTGCCCTTTAACCTATCCTAACTTTAAATTTTAATTAGATTAATTTATTAATATTAATAATATAAAAATTATTTATAATTTAAAACTTTATTTTTTATCAAAATTTACTTCAAACAAATTATAATCTATCCATTTGATCCAAATTGGACTTGATTCAAAATGATTGTGAAGTTTAAATTCTAATTAGATTAAATTATTAATATAAATAATAAAATAAAAGATTATTTAATATCTTGAATTTTACTCTTTCTTCCTAATCAAAATCGGATTTCCAAAACGTGTTGAAACAAATTTTATAATTTTATTCAATTGAACTTGATTCAAGAAATTTTGAATTTTTTTAAGATACCGTCTTGACTATTTATTTAAATTTATTAAAATTCATTATAAAAATCTCAAATTTAAATAATTATCAGTTTTAAGTATTTTGATAAGATTCAAATTAATAAATGTCTTCCAAAAAATTAAAACTTGATTGAAGAATCAACAAAAACCAAAATTTTAAATGACTTTTACTTAAACAATATTATGAAAAAAAAATCATAATATTTAAAAGAGAAAAATAATTAATAATTAATAAAATATAAATAATATAATAACCACACATATTAAACTATATAAAGATGTTAAAATAAGTATATGAGATAAAAAAAAAATTATTTATATCACATGAAAGTAGATATTTTTATGGAACAAAGTTCGAAAGTTATTGAGCAATTTAGTTTGAATCAAGAACAAAAAGAAACCTAAATGGTTTGTAAAAGAAAGAATTAAAAAAAAAAATATTACTTTCTAATAAGACATTAACTATATAATCTGATTTGAGGCTCCTAGTTAAAATTTCAAATGAGATGCCATTAAAAATTGGAAAACAAAATCTAATATATATATCATGTTAAACATTTTTTAAGGAATTTATATCATCGTTGATGTAAATTTTAGGTTATATATATATATATATATAAGTAAATTTATTTTTTTTAATTTAATGATAATTTATGAAATTTTAAATTATAATTTTTATCTTACTTTTTATAAAATTGATGCTATTTGAACTTGAAATAAATAGAAGTAGTTTCGTGAATATTGAGGGAATGTTCCTCCAATCTGTTCCAAGTTAGTTTTTCTATTTTGATGCTTGATATTTATTTTCTCTTGATGGTTTATCTTTGATTAACATGTCGATTTTTATACTACTTTGAAATTTATTCTTAATTATTATTATTATTATTATTATTATTATTTTGGTATGTGCTAGCATATGTATTTATGATATGATTTGTAATTATTCTTTGATTTTTTATTTGAATTAATAATCTTAAATTTTTCGCTTTTGCTATTGGAGAATCATTTTAGTGGAGTTTTAATTATTTTTTCTTAAAAGAATCTATAAGAGAGTAAGTTTTCATCTTTGTGTTCATTAATTTTTAAGTTATATTTTTTTGAAAAGAGATTTTATTATTCTAACAAAATGGTTAATATATTTTGAATTTAATTTACCAGGGATCCAACACATTTTCGAGGAATGACCAAGATTTTTGATTTTTTTTTTTTTGTAAGTTCATTTGGGGATTCTTGTTATCACTATTTTATTAACTTTAATTATTAATGTAATCTTACATACTTTAAATTTATGATTAAACTTAATTATTTATTTAGTACTTTAATTTAAATTTTAAAAATATAATTTTAAATAATTTTATTATTTATTACTATTATTAATAAATTATAAATAAATATTCGATTTTATTATTTTAACACAAAAACATGTATAAGAGAGTAATTTTACCCTATATTACCCAAGTTTAAGAATATGATTTACTAATAAATTTTTCCCCAAGTTTAAGAATAAAATTTTTATAAAACCCTTATTTTTACCTTATATTATCATCAAAATTTTATTTTTAAAAATTGATAAATGAAATTCTGATATATTAACTTAGATTAAAATAAAATTTATCAACAAATTTAAAATTAAAAATATTCAAATTAAAAATCTTATACAATAAATTTTGACTTAAATTTTTTTATAGATGTGAAGAAATATTCAAATCATTATCACAAAAAATTTTAAAATTTTTGAGTATCAAAAATATAATTTTTAAATTTATGCTATGAAAATTTTAAAAATTTCACAAAAAATAGATATAGTATTAAAAATTATTCAAATTTGAGGGTTAGATCTAAAATTAAGTGAAAAATTCATTTCGATCATTTTTGAGATATTTCAACAAAGAAAAGGTCTTTAATTTTTCATATCATTTGAGTTAAGATCCAATTTTCACTAAATTTATAGATTAAAGTTTGATTCATCATTTTTTGAACATGAGGATTTGATTAATAATATGAAGTAAATATTAAGGTTTTATATAACTTTTACTCGAAAATCAATTATTGCAAGCTAATATTTTTAAATTTATTTCTAAGCACAAAAAAATAAAAAGTAAATTTTTTTTTAACTTTCTTACAAATGTTGTTTTTTAAAAATGACCTACACTCACTAATATATATGTTTTTAACCTAAGTATATAAAATAATACCAAACAATCTCTAAACAAATAATTTAATTCCTTCTATATCATAAGCATACCTACAATTATGTAATACTCAATCAATTAGTATTAAGTGATTATATAACCTTTTACTCAAAGGGTTTCGACGATTGGTTTCTTTAATTTTTGAGTTAATTGATGAAAGTAGCCCAAAAAAATTCTCTCACCACAAAACTAACATAACGTTATTAAGTTACATGTTTTTAACTTTTTTTTCGCTGTGAAGACTATGCCAGCTCTCTTTTTGGCTGTGAAAATGATCATGTCCTCATTTACATATGAGGATAAAACCTCTTTTTAGTCTGAAAACACAATACAGACATTGCACTGTACTGTCAATCAACAAGCGATCATCCCTCATCTCTCTTTTCTTTTGCTTGCCAACCCTTGCAAATCCATTTTCTCCACTACAAATTGCTTTTCCACCAAATCTAAGGGAGAACGACCTTATTCTACCATGTCAAGTCTTTCATTTCTCTACAAGTTATTTAGATTTTGACATTCTTGAAGGTAACTTTCATACTTTGAATGGTGGTATTCAACAAGAAAGATAATCGACCGAGTAACAGAATGGGTAATGAAGCTAAACCGATTCCTTGAAATTTTTTTTCCAAATATAATGTGGATGATTCACTAGTTTCAATTCACTTTTTTTTCTTCCATTGGTAGGTTCATGGGTTTCTTTTCTGTTTTTTATAAGAATCGAGAGGCAACTAAGACGAGAACCTAATCTTATAATTTTTAAGTTTGTTTAAAATTTATTTTCTGATAATATTTTTGTTCATTGCAAAAAGTGAAAACCTAAGATACATTTTTTATGGCTTTTTTTTTTTGTGGTTGGATTTACTTGTTGTGTATGTTCACGTGAACCATTTTGGATTATTCTTGAGTTTATATTGAACTCATGATGAAAATTTGTTTTTTTTTTTTTGGATTTACTGTTATATGAATATACGATAACTCTTAGAATTGAATTACATAGATATAGGTTGGTCTTATGAATATTTGAATTAGTCATTCTGAGTAATAATTATTTTGTTTGCATGGATAGTGAATTGTGTGTAATGATAGTGATGTGACGATACTAAATGTTTTTGGATTCACCTACTATCTTTTTAGCAAAAACCTTATGAAGAAATTTTATTAAAATAGCTTGACAATAAAACTTGAGAGATTTTGTTTAACAAAATATTAAGAATGAGTTATATTTATAAGTATTGAAATTTTTTGATTACCTAAAATATTCTTAAAAATTAGCCATTTTATTACTGATGTAGATGCTTTAAGAATCTTTTAATTTTTTTTACTTATATATATACATACATACATACGTACGTATGTACATACATATATACATATATATATATATATATATATATATATATATTAAATTACTTCAAAGTCGATACATTAATATACACGAAATTACAAAATGCAAATTGATAAAAAGTACAATTTGATTATGTTTTTTAATCCATGAGTTAGTACATAACTTCATTATATCATTATAATTACATTTTGAAATATAAAAAAAAATCAAAATAAGTGAATGGAAACTAGTAATTATAAAATTTAAGAGGAAACTGATAAGAACTTAAAGAGGGAATTTGATTGAATTAGCTTGAAAATAAAGACGAAGGATAGCTAACGGCTTTCAAGTGGATGTGTGGTGCAATAAATGGATACTTGAGGTTCTACTTCTTGAGCGTCCAGCATAGTAAGTGTTCCTCCTATTAGAATGCCAATTAATAGCCTTATTGATGCAGACAAAAAGGGGTGGATTGCTAACTCAGTAAAGGAACTTTTTAGTTTAGAGGTGGCCTCTTCAATCACTGTTATTCCACTGAGCATATGTCTTATGAATGATAGATTGATTTGAAAAACTAATAAAAACAAGATACTACTCAGCAAAGTAACTATTAGGCGAAGTTGTTCCACTGAGCATATGTCTTATGAATGATAGATTGATTTGAAAAACTAATAAAAACAAGATACTACTCAACAAAGTAACTATTAGGCGAAGTTGTTCCATTATCACAAAATAAAAGTGAGTTTGAAAACTCATTTGACAGACCAAAGTACCTCTAAAAAACTTAATATTTTACTTAATGCATGATTCATGGGATTATTCCAATCATGCACAAGTTGCCAACGAGGCATCTTTGTATATATAAGGTGTTGTATTTGCAACTTTCACTTAAAGACATTACACCATATAATCTTTGAATGCAAGTTCAGTAAACTAGTATGGACAGAGCTACGCTTGGACTTTACCTAGATCATGGCCACTAAAAATTCAGATAGGGAAGCTTGAAAGCGAATTTTAAATCAGGTGGCATAAACTACAAAGGTAGAGGTTTTTCTAATTCTATGCGAAGATATATGGTTTAATAGGAATATAGTCTTCCATGATCAAGTCTACAAATTACTTGTCGTGCTTGTTTAGGATGCAAAGAGAATGGTAGAGATGATGATATCAAGATAAACCTATCCTGATCAAATGGATAATAACCTAAGGTGGCAACCATCAGAATCAAGGTTTGTCAAACTAAATGTTGATGCTGCTTTTCGAAATAGTGCTAGCATTGCCAGACTAAGAGCATTAGTTAGAGACCATGAAGGACAACTTCTCTTTTGTGCTCTTTCAATTATAAATAGGGTTGCTTTCCTATGCAGAGCGATTTGCTAGCTATTCGATTTGGCCTTAAGTTAGTAATTCAATTTAACCATTGAAAAGGCTTATCGTAGAGAATGATGATGTAATGGCTATTCACAAAGTTTACAAAGGCAATGAATCAATGTATGCATGGTTGGAGTTTGCATGGATATCAATTACCTTGCATCAAAGTGTAATAACTATGCTTTTACCCATGTCTTTAGGAAGCTTAATGAGTTTGCTTAAAAGTTATCTAAACTAAATGTCAAAGACACAGGTAGTCTACTATGAATTAATATCTTACCCCTAAACTTTTGTAACCTTTGTATTTGAGTAATAGTATAACACTATTCCTGCTTAAAAAAAAGCTTTAAGAAATTTATGCCATGAAATTTATAAAAATATATCATATTTATGGGTGTTAAATTTTTTTATTATATTTAATATTATGATGTATTTTATGTTACATGAAATAAGATTCTGATTTATATTTAAAATGTCTTAAAATTGAAAAAAAAAAATAATATAATGTAATATTTATTATAAGTTTAAATTATACTACAATTAATTAGTGAATGTAATAATTGTTTGAATTAAATTTATTTTTTTAAAATTTATTTATATTAATCAATAAATTTTTATTTGAAGTAATTTAAAATTATAATGAAAATAAGACAACGTAAAGATTACTTTATTATAAGTTTAATTTGTAATATAATTAATTGATGAATATATACTATTACTTAAATTTTTCATTTAATTTTTTTACATATATTTCAATTAATTTAAAATAAAAATATTCATTTGTTAATGATAATTCAAAAAAGTATTTTTACTACATCAATTAGAGAGATAAAATGATCCTAATGGGATAACACTAAAAGTGAAACAAGAGTAAACTTGACCTTTAAGGTGTAAAGGTGAGCATGAGTCGATTTTAATTGAATTAATTGATTGAATGAATTAATTTTAATAAATTTCATTTAATTTTTTTTATAATAATTTGATTTTGTAATTAGTTTAATAATTCAGTTTTTGGTTTAAAAATTTTTTATTGAGCCAATTGATTTTTAATTATGTATTATATTTATTTTATTATTAATTTACTATTAGATTAACTTAATTTTAATTTTATTTTCAAGCAAATATAAATTTCTTCACAATGCGAGTGATGAAAAAGTCTAGCACATAAGATATCGTTATAGTTGCTTCTAAAATCATTGTGTAATATATGTAATTGTTAACTTGTTATACTATGTCATATTTGATGTATTTTGTAAAATTAAACTATTGTAAAAGTTTAATTTGATAATATGTACATTAATTAAAGTTGTAGAATGATAAGACATTTTTAATGTGAATCTAATGTCAATTAATTTTGTTTATTTTAATTTTAATAAAAAATTAATTTTTTAATTATCAATTGAATTAATCAAAAATAGTTATTTTTATTAATATTCAATCTATTTTATTTTTTTAATAAATTTGATTAATTTAATTTTTAAATTTTTAAAATCAAATAGATCGATAAAATACTCACCTTTATTTGAGCTTTGTTGAGTCGGCTATTTGCAAAATAAGTGAGCCACGGTTAAAGATTGATTATGAAAGGTGAAATCAAGAGTTAAAAATATAATGCTTAATACAAATGCTTAGTGCTAATGCTGAATGTTAGATATGAATAATGGATGCTTTGGGATGTTAAAGGATTAATTATTTTTAATTGAGTCAATTTAAACTCCCTAAATTTGAACTTATAATGAGAATCATAACCTTGTATTTATTTGAATATAAAATTTTATTAGTTTGTAGATAAAAGTTATTAAATTAATTTAAATTTCAAAATATCATTTAATTAATTATATATATTATTTTTTAATTTGATTGAATTTAGATTTTATAAAAAAATAAAAAAATTAAGATATAAAAATTAAGAATATTATACAATAAATTTTAAATTTAAATTTTATAAAAATTTAAAGTAATGTTAAGGGTGAAGGTCTCATAAAACTTTTATGTTTACTATATGTTAGCAATCAACCCTCATATTTTAAAAATGACAAATCGAATCCTAATCCATCAATTTGAATTAAATTAAATTTTATCAAAAAATTAAAAAATTGAAGATATTTGAATTAAAGATTTTATTTAACGAATTTTGACTTAAAATTTTTCATAAATATCAAAAAGTATTCAAGCTACTGTTACAAAAAGTTTCAAAATTTTTTAAATACTATATATATACATGTATGTATAAATTCACATAGTCAAAGTTTTGAAAAATTCATAAAACAATAAATCTTATATTGAAAATTATTTAAACATATGTTGATGGTGATGGTTTTGTAACAAAAAGGATAAACAGACAAATGTGCAAACTCCTCGAGGCATGTAGGGTTATACTAAGTTTTAATTTCAATTTACCCCCACGCTCCCTCCCCTCTTCCCCAAATTTTGATCTCATTAGATGCAAAAGGATAACAATAAATTCCTTGCAGGATACAATGAAGACCCTTGACTCATTTTGCACACTAACAATTATGTCTAACATTGGAGTTTTGCAGAATAATAGTTATTCAATTCTTTTTGCGCATAAAAGAAGAAAAAAATGATTTGGGAATAGAAAACCTGCCAATTTTGTGTTTAAAAAAAGTATCTCAATCTGCATAGAGAATGATTCTATTTATAGACCTTTTCATGTACTTTGGTGAGGAGAAATATCTTTTTATAAAGAGATGTAACCTTTTATGTGAATCCTTTAATGAAGAGATACATATTTTCATAAAAGAACATACCCAAATTGAAAGGTATCATTGCTCGAAAAGATACAATTGTGGGAACAAGTTTTAGGATTTTTTTTTTATATTTTGCAAATCCCTTACAAGTTCACACCATTTTCAAAATGAACCCCAATCCCATCGTTCCAAAAATCACATGCTTTCAAATAAAAGTATCTTATGATTTGAACCCTTACTTAGTAAGTAGTGAGTTTCTCTTATTCTGAATAAAATGGTAGACAAGTTTTAAACTAAGTATTCATTAGAACAAGCGTGCAGAACTTACAAAGGAAATCTCAGACCATTAAATGTCTTAATAAATGACATATCTAACATGACCTTATGTCTTATATCCTTTTCATGAGAGCCTTAAGAGTTAAACTCATTAACTCTAAAAAGCACCTCCACTTTACTCTTGTATAGGTAGACTCTATCAAAAGTGTCCTTATAATGGGCACTTCAGCACATACATACTATAGGTCCATTAAGAGCAAAACTTAACCTTCTTCATTTATTCATTTATGGTTGACATACTTTTTTCCTTAGAATGTATCTATTGTCAAGTATTTGTAATTACTCTGATAGTATACTTTCACCATTAAACTCAAGACTTGATGCTACTTTAATGGGAGTTGGGTTTCTACCATTAGTGATCATTTAAGATATGGGCTTGACTTCCATCCCTAGTGATGTCTTTTACACCATACATTTTTCAATCTCTTTGTCAAAGGATCTGCAAAATTTTATTAAGTTTTTATAAAAATTATGGATGTATATTATTCCATTTGTAATTAAATGCTTCACGTAGTTATGTCTTAGTTTAATGTGCTCGCACTTTCCATTATATACTTGGCTACATGCCTTTGAAAGTGTTGATTAGCTACCATAATGTATGGATACTAGTGCTATTAGTTTTGGTCAAATCAGTATCTCATACATCAAATTTCTAAGCCATTCTACCTCTTTACTCCTAGCAGCCATTGTTATAAATTCTACAGTTATGATGGAGCTGACAATACAAGTTTATTTCTAGGAGTCGAAGAGATAACACCTCCATCAAGAGTAAAGATCCAACCACTTATTGAAGCATAATCGCTTGTATGAGTTACTCAACTGTCATTCGTGTATCATTCTAACCTAAAGGATACCTGTTATAATTTAAACTATAATTCATTGTTACTTTTAAGTATTTCAATACTCTTTGGATAACATCCAAATGGTTCTTACTTGGATTGATTGTATACCAATTCAGTCTACCAACAACATATGCAATGTTTGATGTAAATATCATAACATACATCAAACATTCAATTACTTTTGAATATTCAAGTTGTGTTACTAGATTACCTTTGTTTGGTAATAAAATATTGTTTTGGTCAAAGAGAGTAGTAATTGAAAGACAATTAAGGTGATTGAATTTTTTTTTTTCATACCTTTTCTATATAGTAAGATTGAGTGAGATTGAGATAAATCTATACTTTCACTATCTCTTATTAGTTTGATTTCTAGAATGACATCAACTATCTCTTAGTCTTTCATGTCAAAATTTTTAGACAAGAAACTCTTAATGTGTTGTACCTCATCTAGATCAATATCACATATTAATATTTCATCTATGTATAAACAAATCATGACACATTTTTCATTAAGAAACTTACCACACCCACACTTATCAGATTCATTCATTTTATATCTATTAGTAAGAATAACTTGATCAAACTTTTACTGTCACTACTTAGGCGCTTGCTTTAGTCCATATAAAGACCTTTTTTTAGCTTATAGACCTTTTTTCTTGATTATTAACAATGAACTCTTTGAGTTGCATTGTATACAACTTTTCATCTAATTTTTTTATTTAAAAATGCAAGTTTCACATCCATATGATGAATGATAAACTTATAGATGGAAAAAAGTGCCAATAACACTTTCATTGTAATAATCTTTACCAAAGGTGTATATGTATTAAAATAGTCAATGCCTTTTTTTTTGTGTAAATTTTAACAACTAGTCTTGCCTTTAATTCATTAACGGTTCCATATACTTTTATTTCTCTTTGAAAATCCATTTACATCTAATGGGCTTTGAACTTTTTCCTGATTTTCATATCTTATTCCCCATCATTAAGTCCATTTCCTCTTGCATAGCTTTCTTCTAAAAAGTGGCATCTTGAAACTTTATTGCCTTTTTAAATATTTTTGTATCACTTTCTATTTATAACAAATTGGTCTATAACTTTATATAGATTCTTTTGTCTCTTTAACTAGAAACATAAAGAAATCTAGTCCATTATGCTTTCTGTTCCATAGCTCTTTGACTTCTTTTGGGTTCTTAATGTTCCAATATATCTTTATTAAGAACAATATATTTCAGATTATGTGCATTAGAATGAACATTATCCTTGGAACTTGGAATTGAATTAAATCTATTTTCTTGGAAAATTGCATTTTTAGAATCAATTACTGTATTTATAGGATATGAGTCATTAGATTTAATAACCATGTATCTATATGCTTTGCTATTTTCAGCGTAGCTGAGGAACACACATTCAAATCTTCTTTATTTTTTGGCTCAAGCACCTTGACTATTGCCTTACAGCCCCAAATTTTGAAATAGTTGAGGTTGTGCTTCGTTATTTTTCAAAGTTCATAGAGGATTATTTTGTTCTTTCGTTTGGAACTTTATTTAATATAATAAATCGTGAACATGGCTTCTACCCAATACCTATTGCTAGACCCAAATAGGATAACATGGCATTTATAATTTGTTCTAATACCATAATTTTTCTTCAATTATATCATTTTGTTTTGGGAAGTAAGGTGCAATTATTTGACAAATTATTCTAGCAAACTCAAAATAGCTAAGATTATAAAATTCACCTCTTTTATCACTCTTTACACAATTAATAAAATTCATCTACGATTTTATCTTTTGATTGCATTAAATATACATAGAAATACTTAGTGCATCATCTATGAATGTCATAAAATATTTTTTACCATATATGAAGGGCTAAATCATGTAAATCACATACATCCAAATGAATTAAGTTTAACACTTTAGAACTTCTTTTAACTCTTGCTAAAGAAAGCCTAGTTACTTTACTTTACGTATAGGTTGTACATGCATTCAAGTTTTTGTTTATTTTAGGAGTCAAACTTGAGTTCATCATTTCATTAATTTTTGTAAAATTAATATCTTTTAAATGACTATGCCATAAATCCAAAAACTCAATAACATAAGCAAAAGTAATAGTATTATTATTAACTATATTTAATTTGAACATATTCTCGCATAAATATTCTTTCCTTATAAGCATTCCCCCTTTAGAGAGAATAAACTTTTCTTCTTTAAATTATTAAGTAACTTCTAGCACATAATATACATTAGTAAGAGTAAGTATTTCTTCAAAAGTGAATTCTAATTTCACTGTCCTTTTGCCTTTGACTTGGGCAATGGATGCATTTCTCATATATAAAACAATCCGATATTCTTCATTCATTGTCTTGGAGAGATCTTTGTTCTTGCACACATGGTGAGTTGCACTGGAGTTTATCTACCTTGTTCCAAAATTTTAATCATGTTGACATCGAAAATAACATCAATAAGGTTATATTTCGTTGCGCTAGAATCCTTCTCTTTGTTTTTCTTCTTTGAAAAATGACATTCACTAATGTCCAAGTTTGCCACAATGAAAATAACTATCTTTCCTTTTCTTCCTTCTGTAATCATTCCCATTGTTATTATCAAGAGATTTACCAAAATCTTAATTCCTCTTCTTTAAGAACTTGTTGGAGTTGCCTTTCTCGATCACATGAACTTTCTCATGAGGAGAATATTCAGGGATATTGCCTTATTTATGATATTTTTCTTTAAGTCAAAGCTGATTAACCAACTGCTCAAGAGTAATGTCATCCTTCTTATGTTTCATATATATATTTAAAATTTTTCCATGAAGGAGGAAGTTTGTTAATAATTGTGAAAACAACTTTAGTTTCATCTATATGCATGTTATGTTGTTTGTAGTAATTGAGAATCATTCAATTTCATGCATTTTTCCATAACAGGCCTACCATCAATTATCTTATAATTATTAAAACAACTAACAAGAAATTTATTACTTGTTGCGCTTTCAGTTATGTATCTTACCTTATGTTTTTCCCATAATTCTTTTACGGATCCTATGTTTTAGTATACATTGAACAAAGCATTAGACATGCCATTTAATATGTATCCTATACAAATGTAGTCATCATTGTTCTACTTGTGTTTTTCACGAATTTTAAAATGGTTTCAGCTTTTCTCTCTTCTCGTCTTATTGTGTTCAGAACATACATCACTTTCAATGTCATCAAAAGAAAGTGCATCTTTTTCTTCCATCATAAAAAGTTATGACCATCGAACCTCTCAAGTTTGACAATGTCAAAAGTCATATTTCTCAACATTAACAGAAGCCATTCTTGCAAGTATTCAATTGAACCTAAAGATTGTTGGTAGTGATGGTTTTGTAACAAAAAAGGTAAATAGAAAAAAGTGTAAACTCTTTAAGACTTGTAGGACACTAAGCTTTAAGTTCAATTCGCCCTCACCAATTTCGATCTCATTGGATGTGAAAAGATAATATCAAATTCCCTGTAGGATACAATGAAAACCCTTGACTTAGTTTACACACCCACAATCAAGTCTAACATCAATAACATTTTACAGAATAATAATCTCCTCAATTCTTTCTACCAATAAAAGAAGAAAGGAAATAATTTGAAAGCAAAAACTTACAAAATTTGTGCTCTAAAAAAAGAATGGTACTGTTTATATACCTTCTCATGTATTTTAGTGAGAAGAAACATTCTTTCATGAAGAAATGTAACCTTTCATGAATGCATCCTTTTATGAAGAGGCTCATATGTTCATAAAAGAACCTACTCAAATGAAAAGTTATCATTATTTAAAAAAACACAATTCTTTGAACAAGTTTTAAGACTTTTTCTTTTTACAAATCCCTTACGACAAATAGAGTTAAGAATTCATTTCAATTATTTTAAAGATATTTCAATAATAAAAATATTCTTAATTTTTTATAAGCATTTGAGTTAACGTCTAATTTGAATCAAATTGATAGATCAAAATTCAATTCGTCACTTTTTGAACATGAAGGTTTGATTGGTTATATGGTGTAAATATTAAGTTCTTATATAATATTTAACCAATATTCAAGCTAAAATTATAAAAAATTTTAAAAGTTTTTAAATATTAAAAATAATTTTTTAGAAAATTTTATATTATCACAAATTTAAAAATTTTATAAAAATAACTTATGAGTTTAAAATTATTCAAATTTAAATATTTATTCAAAATAAAATAAATTTTATTTGAATAATTTTAAAATATTTAAATAATAAAAATATTTACAATTTTTTATAATTGATTTAAGGCAAGATACATAAACCAAATTAAAAAATTAAATATACAATTGATTTAATTAATATATTAAAATTTAAATTAAAAATAAACTTAATTTAATTTTTAATATTTATGTTAAAAATATTAATATTAATTTACTTTTAAAATTTAAAATCATAAAATAATTAATTTTAATGTTGGGCAAAAGCCAATATGAATGCATAAATATTTTTGTCTCTCGATATATATTTTTATGAATTATATGTCTTTTTATCTTATTTTGTCTTTTTCTCTTGAAAAAAACCTTCTGGGAAAGACAAAAATAGCAAGCAGTCAATTTTGTTCACTTTGCTGCAGGTGGGATTCTGTGGGGCAATATTGAAAGACAGTACACGAGCAGCCAGTTCCCTTCATTCACTGCTTCACAGCTTTGATTTCGATCAAAGCCGAAAGCCTTTATATGGAACCTTGCTCGCTTCCATCTTTGCCCAAAAGTAGTGAGCTCTCTCCCCACCAGCTAGGGTTTCTAGATGAACATTTCAGGACCCACGAAGATCTGCTAACCGCTGCCTCTCACCTGGCACAACTCAGCAGCCATATCTCTCATTCGGAGGTCAATCTCCTGAATTTGCACCGAAATCTCACGCAATGTGCCGTGTCATGGATACGTCAGTCATTCGTAGCCAAATCGACCCTGCAAAATCTCAGTTTAAAGCTGGAGGATCTCAGCCTCTGCACTTCCCAGTGTTCGTACAGTTCCGTTCTCATTTCTTTGGCATGCAAATCCTAGAATTTTTCATGTAGTCATTCTTCGTTTCTAATTTTAGTTTTTCTAGGTTTTGATTTTCAGTGATTTTTTCAAGTTCAAAACTTCTTTTGTAGGTTTATTTTAATTCTTCTTTCTGTAGATGGGATTCGTTCAAAGAAAATTCCGAAGATCCTGGGTGAGGAGCTCCCTAAACTTGCCAAGGAGTTGCGTCAAATTGAGAATATCCGCAAATATGTTGGTCAGTTAGGACATTCCATTGATCCTCATGTGATGTTTGGTCGTGGCTTAGTTAGCTCCACTTTTGTAGCTCAGTGTATGTTGGTCGGTTATATCTGCGTCTCTTTGTGATTATGTATTTGGTTGATGCATGCTTCTGGTGAAGTTAGAACTATTAAGTGTATTCTACTTCTCTCTCTCTGTGTCTCCTCTCTCCGTCTCTCTCAATTGCTTTGGATGCATAGAAATTGCCAAAATCGTGAAGTATTCCATTTGGTTGATTGTCCCATTTGATTCTGACACTGAGAGATAGAATTTCAGAAGAAAAGGGAGCGACTGGAGAGAGAAGACAAGAATCCAGTGGGAGAATACTTTGTTCTGTTATTCGTCTAACTTCCACAATGCACATGGGTTATCAATATATACAACTGTGGTGTAACAACCTGTTTTCAGCTAGTGAGTATCAGTGACTAATTACTAAAATTAGCAACTAAGTAATTGTTAATGCTTCTGATTATAACTATCATCAGATTACTTCCTAACACTGAGTGAACTGTGAGGTGGAAAAAATTGCAGAAGACAAGACAAAACAATCAGAACAACCTATCCTTGGAAATGTTTGGGATCTGATGGCAGCTTGTAATCATATAAGGTTTCCTGAGCAAACTGGAATTATAGCCAACAAATATTATCTGCTTTGTCTCCCTACTGAACCCTATTACTCTTCATGCATGTTTCTGCATCAAGTTGGGTCACTGATCATAAAGGCTGCTTGTTGTGTTTCTATCAAAATCCAGAACCAAAATTAATTTGAATCATCATTGCTGACATGTTGATTGTAGGCTATAAAGCCACCACTAAATTAGTCCCAAATATTGGGACAAAGTTGCTAAAATTTTTCTTTATTGCAGAAGAGAGAAGGACATGAGTTCAATGTAGGAAAAATTTGGGAATTCGTCCTGTAATCATGTTGTGGTTTGCTAGAGCTTAAAAGTTGGGTTTTTGTGTTTAGGGTCATGATCATGAGGTTTAGATTTGTGGTATAAGATGGATTAATGACTAGTACAGAATGATGAACAAGTTAAATTGAGATGGATGCGAAATTACTACAATTTTCTTGTAAAAAGAAGAATAGATAATGCAAGTAGAGAAAGAATAGCATAAGAAGAAGTACTAAGCTACAATGGTGCAATGTCCTGACTATCTTGATAGGGCAAGATAAGGGTTGGGAGCAGGTGTTGAGTGTCCTAATTGAGTGGAATAGGGATGAAACTGCTGAGAAAAAAGTTCTATATATAGAAATGAATTTATTCTCAATATTCTTAATGAATGCTGTGAAGGCATTTATAATATTAAAAGAATGACTCTTACCAACTTCTATGGTGACTATTTAATATCATTTTGGAAGGAAAAGATGTTCCTAGAGCCTTAGTGCGAGGTTGAGCTCAAAGTTCTGAGGCTGCGCTCAATGTTCTGAGGCTGCAGAAGACAGGGAATATATAAGTATGTAATATTACTAATTCTCATGCAACAATTGATATTAGTATTGGTGATACATTTTCAGATTACATATAAGTTACTACTGATACTGGGATTCAATTGTAGGCTTTGGAGTACAAATGTATGTATTTAATGTAATCCAAGTGTAGGGAAACTTAAAGCACATTAGTAGATTCAATGCAACTACTAACAAATTATTTGGAGATGAAATCTAAAATTATCATAAAAGATAAATCTAAGAGCATCCACCTAGCCAGCCCTCTTCATAGCCCACCACAATTCACAAAAATGAGACCAGCAAGAGATTAACAAAGCAAGCAAAAGAGACTACTAATGTTTACGGGAAATTTTTCTCAACCATTATTATGTATAAAGAAACCGATTAAGGGACTCGCCAAGAGCACTCTAAAGACCCAAAAACTATCCTATATCTCCCTCACCAAAAGTTGAGCTGCTTGCTGCTTAATATGTGCTTACTACTTAATATGTTTACAGTTGAACTCAAGGTCTTTATATTAGGTTGGAGAGTCCTTCTCAAAGACTTCCTCTAGTTCTCACAATATTTAGGACTTCCTCTTGGCCAACCAACTTGGGTCACGCAGATCACTACTCAAGTTAGGACTCTCCTTTTAATATTGAGTCAAGGTCCTTCCCTTGCTACGATTGTGCTTCTTCCGTTAGGACTCTTCTTTGAAGGTTGAGTCAAATTCTTTCGCAAGGACTCTTTCATGAGATTCTAGTCAGTCGCCTTTCCCACTAGGACTCTCCCTAGGTCACATATAAGCATCTCTTTCCTTTTCTAGTTGCCTCTCTGCCCTTCCTTGAGGGAATGACCATGTTCTTGATTGTAGGATGTCCCTTGATTGCTGTACTTTCTGGCCATGACAAGCTAAGCCACCAGATTTCGCCTTATGCCTTCATTACTAGGCTTTTGTGCACCACTAAGGGCTGATGCTTGTTTGTGTTGCCTTTGTTGCTCTCCTCTTCACCGGGCTGATGGGGTTGCTTGTGAGCCACCTCCTTGGCTTCACATCAACCCCCAATCATTGACGTTTCTCGCAATCGATCGTAAGGAGGCTAGATTCCAAACCAAGTCTCCCTCATTTGCCTCTGAAATCTGCATATGCCTCTCTCTTACCCGCATGCTTTGCTCATGCTAGTGTTGCTGTTCTGACATGCAGCAAGGCTCACCACACTTGAGCCGCATCTTCAGATTTAAGGGTCTGACATGTTGCATGCATGAGGTATTGTTATTTTGTGCAACCTCGATGGTCATGTAAAAAGTGATGCAACACTTGCCTATAGAAATCCAAAAAGTTAATTTGAAATACCTTTAATTAGGTGTAAGGCCAAGGCATGCACCTAAAATTTTATGCTCATTCTTGATGTATGATGTCTGCCTTTGGTTAGTAGCAAGGCCAGGTAATGCACCTGAAAGCTTTTGCTCATGCTTGATGCATGATGTCTTGCATGAGGTTGAGACAGGTGCCAAGCCTCTTGTTTACTTTTTGCAGTGCCATTTTAACAATTAATCATGCAATAAAGTAGGGGGATAAACTTAGATCAGTGTAAGTTGACATGTTTTCAAGTTGGTAATAGGATAGACCAAATGTGAAGGCAATGGAATGACACATTTTTCTGATAGGGATGTCATAGTAGAGCTTAATGAACTTTGGGATGGTTAAAAAGGCTTTTGGCCCCCATTTAACAAACTTGGTCTGAGCCAACAAGGCATGTAGCTCTAAACATTCCAGATTCTAGGAAGTGCTTTTGGTAGCTCCACTTAACCCAATACTTCCTACAAAGTGGAAGTGGTGTGCCATTTTTCTGTTTAATTTCTACCTAAAAAATAAAAAGAAAAAAATGACCTGCCTTGTCATTAACCCGAAAGGAAATACCTTGGTAAATATCCAAGGAGAAGCAACAATTATGTACCTTGCATGTGCCTTCATTAAAAATATATCTTTTGAAATAAAATGAGAAGTAACATATTATAATCATATAAAGTTATTTTGATTAGTTATTAGATAGAATTAAACAATACCAGTTAATATGTTTAACTTTATTTCCCACACAAGTTGTTTCCCTTTAAATGGGACAGTGTGGGGTTTGTTGTGTTTGATATCTTAACTTCATCATATTCTGAGTTTTTTTTTTTTTTAAATTTTCTTTTCTATTTTATTTCTTCTTATAATATTGCTCAAGATCTCTTCTTCATGAGATATATATATATTATCGGATCTACTTCAAGAATTTATGCTACGCATTTTCCTTATTCTACCAGGCCACAAGCTAAGCTTAAATTTTTCACATTTCAGATACTGCTCTAAAGTTGGAAGCTCTGGTTGGAGATCTAGAAGATGCAGTTTTCTGCCCTATGGATCACCATAAAGGGGCTAGGTTTTCAGCAAAGCTTTCAAATCAATCAGTTCCATCAGTAATGGCTTTTCCTTTTTGTTCTCATTTCTAATAACATGTTGAAATGATAATTTATGCAAGAAACAAGCTTGTAACAATAATTCAATCTTGGAATGCAGAATTTTGGACAAAAGCAAGAAAGGTTACATGATGGCATAAAAGCCATGAATGATATTGAGGAAATAGTTTTGGATGTGGCAGAATTTCATCCACAGTGGGATCATCTTTTGGAATCTGTTGATTCAAGAGTAGATAAAACTTTTTCTGTTCTTCGGGCACAAGTTCTTGCAGAACACCGTGCTCTTCTTGCTTCTCTTGGTTGGCCACCGAAACTTCTATCATCAAAGATAGAAAGTGGAGAAATTTCTGACATTCCAAACCCCTTAGTTTTAATGGAAGGAGATAAAAGAAAGTCTTACTCTCAAAGTTTTCTGGTTCTTTGTGCTCTGCAGCATTTGCAGACACGGAGGGAAACAAGGCAGCTTAATATTTCTGAGCATAAGGAAACAGGGCTTTGGGCTATTGATGAACTGGTATTCCCTATTTCATCACGAGTGGAGTATCACTTCCAGAAATGGGTTGAACAGCCTGAATTTATGTTTACTCTTGTTTATAAAGTCACCAGAGACTTTATCAGTGGGGTGGATGATGTTTTGCAGCCTCTGATTGACAGAGCCAGATTGGTGAGCTATAGTGCTAACGAAGCATGGGTTTCTGCAATGGTCCGAATGCTCTCTGGTTTTCTAGTAAAAATAGTTTTTCCTTCCCTTGCTGACAGATACAAAGAAAAAGACTTGAAATCTGAGGTTATCTCCTCATGGCTTCATCTTGTAGACCTTATCATTGCTTTTGATAAGCAGATGCAATCACTTGTAAGTTCAGAAACTTGTCTCTTCTGGGTGGGTTCTGAAAGATTTGAAGGGCTTGCAGGAGGCATATCAGTCATGATGATATTTTGTGGTAGGCCAGAATGGCTGAAGATTTGGGCAAAGATAGAACTAAAGGATGCTTGGAAGAAACTAAAAGCTGAACTTACAGACGAGAGAGCTTGGTTGATTGATAGCAGATGTAGGTCTGACTTTCAGTTTGGTACTGAACCTGAACAGTTTTTACTATCTACCAGAGAAGAACATAAAGCTCCATTAGTAGCAGAAGTTGCACTCAAAATCACATGGAAATTGATTGAGCGGTGCCTGACTTTGCCAGCTATTTTGCCACGAATCCAATTTGTGAGATCTACTGCAGCCAGATTCCTCTGGCACTTTTTCAAGGCACTGCTTTTGCGGTGCAAGACAACTGAGTTCTCTTTTGATAATCCTGACGATAGGGCCTTGATTAGGGTATGTGGATCAATTAATGCTGCCAGATATGTTGAATCTAAACTGCAAGAGTGGAATGATGATGTGAACTTTTTTGAGATGAGAATTGCTGAAAGTAATTCTACCATTCATCCAGAAGTTGAAGGTCTTGATAAAAGTTGCTTTTTCAGAGAGGAGGTAAAGAGCTTGGCTGAGCTAGAGACTAATTGGCTTATGGAGATCATTGCTGTCCTTCTTCGTCAGTTTGAAACTCAGTCTTGGGAATATTTCCAGAATAAGCAAGGTTTTGAGGAGGAGAAAGATTTAACCTCCGAGGGAGATTCAGTAGCCATGGATCTAGCTATTTCCATTGATCTTGTGGAAGCACTGGATACTTTGAGAAGTCAACTTCATGTTCTCAAGGCTAGTCTCAATCCCAAGGACTTTTTGGATCTATGGCGAAGTGTTGCTGAAGGGCTTGACCATTTTATTTTCTGCAGCATTGTCAGTAGTGATATTCATTTTTCCAGCAAAGGGGTCAATCAGTTTGGAACTGATGTGCAAGCACTCTTCCTTGTTTTCCAACCCTTCTGTGCTCGTCCTGAGGCATTTTTTCCTTGTATTAGAGAGATGCTTAAGCTGTTAAAGATGAGTAAGGAAGAGATGAAACATTTGCAAGTAGTCATGTCCAACGATAGACATGGCATGAAATGTTTGCGTCTTGTTGGGGTTTCTCACTTATCTTTTGTCCAAGTTGAGAAAGTTTTGAATTACAGGAAATTCTGGACTTGATCTTAATGATGGTAGGATACCGATTGGTCTCTCTCTGTCTGTGTCTGTCTGTCTGTCTCTCGATCTCATGCATGGTGGCAGATCAGTATGAGGACCCAATGGTGGTTGATTTACTCTATCAAATTGTACTTATAGCAATAAAGGTAAAAGCAGAGGAGAGGGACGCAAATGGAGTTCAGGCCAAGTTGCAAGGTAAGCACTTGCAAGTTCTAACACAACGTCACTTAACCATCTTTTTGAACAATATGTTTGATCTGCCTTCCATGACTCCCCTCCCCCTCTGTTTTTATCTGGGTCATTCTTTATGCGTTTTAAAGGAAATTGGGGGCTGTTAAAGATTATGGCCCAAATAGATGTTCATATGCCTGCTTATATATATTTGCCCGGAGTAGTGAAAATAGGAAAGAGATGAGAAATGATTTTTATATTCTTGGAGATCATTTGCAAGCCACTTGGTCACCAGTTTGACTTCAGTTGATAAGTTATGGCAAATCAAGCTTTCTGAGTCTGTGATTATTAGGAGTGAAAAGTTGTATATGCTGTATGTATAATAATTAGCCATATGCTAAATCTCTTCATCTTCTTGCTGGCTGCCTGTGCTTGTCCGATATTCATCTCTGTCTGAAATTATTGGTTAGCAGATTGCCAGTGCTAAAAATCTGCCCATATTGGCAGTGAGATCCTTTGGAAAATAAGATGATGGCAATGAGAACATAACTATCATTGCTTAGTCTGAATGCAAGATCTAAGTAATCTTTAACCTTAAATAGTTTCAATATACAGTATGAACATATCGATCATTGCTTAGTCTGAATGCAATAATTATTTGAAAAAATTATTTCAAAAATTTTAAAAATTTAGCAATTTTATTTTTGTACCAACAAGTATAGTATCTCATTGCAACAATTATAAGTGATCTTTTGGATTATATAGTTGCAGGAAGATGGACTAGTACATTAGCTTATTGAATGATTTTGTTAATGTCATTTTGCATAATAATTTTACAATAAATGAACTCATAGTTTTTAAAATAATATTGCATCAAACTATGCTGTTTTTATTGGAGCTTGATTGATATTATAATTTTTTAAAAATTAATTAAATCTAAACAATTAATTAGTGAAATAATATTCAAAATAAATAAAAAATTATTATTTCATATATGATAATAAGAAAAAGATGTGATAATAAAATATGGAAAGGTAAGAACATCAGGTATACTTAACAAAAAGGTAATGATGAAATTTTATCCCTATGGTAACACCTAAAAAATTAATACCTGTCCATATTTTCTAAAGATGATTTCAACTCAAAAACTAAATAAGAAAATTTTATTCTTTCACACCTGTTTTATGAGTGCAATGGTTTTTTTTTTTTTAATAAATGTAATACTCCCGACTTTACAAATAAACTGGCATGTCTGGTATTTGGAGGATTTAAGGGATTCGTCTGTTTATGGCAATCAACATTTTAAAATTGAAGTAAATATTTAAAATTTAAATATGGATTAATCAGTTTAAAATTTTACAATTTTATAATTGATTTTGTCACTTAATCAAACTTAAAAAAATGGTGGTAAAGATATAATTAAGTGAAGTTTAAATTACAAATTTATAAATTAAAATATTTCTTGAAAATAAAATAATTAAAAATTAAATCATCAACATCAAGATCGCCAATAAATCAAAATTTAAACTTATATTGTTTATGTATAAAAATTCAGATAAATATAACGAAAACTTTAAATTTTATTTAGATTTTAATTTGGACATGGAAATTTTAATTGATTTAATTTTAAATTACAGTATCAATTTAATTCAATTTGAAGTTTATCAAAAAATTAAAAAATTAGGAATGCTTAAATTGAAAATTTTATGCAATAAATGTTGATTTGAATTGTTTTTAGACATTAACAAATATTTGAGGTTCTACAATAAAAAGTTTTAAAATTTTTTGAATATTAAATATATATTTTTAGTTTTACATTATCAAAAATTTGCAAGATTTTAAAAAATAGTGTGTGAATAGAAAATTAGTCAAATTTGAAAAATTAACTTCAAAAATGTATAAAATTTATTTGAATTGTTTTTAATATTATTAATTTTCATAATCGTTTGAGCCAAATTCAAAATAATTGAACCAATTAGATGTAAAATTGGATCAATTGGAACTGATGTCTAAAATTGAAATCTAAATGAAGTGTTTATTTTTTTATATGTATCTTAAATATTTTTACATAAAAAATAAATTTGATATATTATCAAAATAAAAATTTGTAAATAAATGTTACAAAATTTTAAATTTAGAAATGATATAGAACAAAATTATTAATGCTAATATATTTAAAATTATAAAAATACTTAATGTTCACATTTATCTAATTTAAGATTTTACATAAGTGCTATATAGACGCTGATATAGATATCTTAAGCATTTTCAAAATGTGTTTGCTTATGTGTGTGTATATATATATATAGATGAGAGCAGAGTAAAATGCAAATTTGTATTTCTTGTCTCAATTTCATTTCTTTCATATTCTGATTTCATTATTAAAACTTGACTCAAATTCAAAATCTAATTAAATTTGGCCGAAGCTAAAATTAAAAATAAAATGTAAATTTATTAAAATCTAAATCAATTCAATTCAAATCAAATTAAATACAATTATTTTCAAAATATATGAAAAAAACTTCATCAGTCGATAAATGGACGATTCTTGTTTGTTTGCTTTAAGTGGTAGAAAAAAAAAAAAAAACCTTGTATTCTTGCAAAAATGGATGAAAAGTCAAGATTTACAATGGGTCGAGTTAGGTTAGTCCAACCCAGAAGATAATGGTTTAATCCTCGGCCTATAATAAAATCCAAGAGGCTTTTCACAATGATGGACCTAGTAAAGTCATTTATTTGAAAAATATGTTACTCATGACCTACCCATGAGGTTTATTTGTTAAATCACAAAGACACGTTTTCTTATTATATTTTAAATGAGTCAATAAATTTTATACAAATCAAATTGATAAATAATTTTATTTATTATTTTTTAAAAATAATATAAATAAATAAATTTTAACATATTAAATAAATATCAATAAGAATTATATGAAAATTTATTAAACTCATAGCTTCAAATTTTCAAGATATCAAGTAAATGGGAAATTTAATACATTTTCTTGTAATATTGAAATTAAAAGGATTAATGAGTAATATGTATTGTTATTTAATTACTAGATAAATTTGAAATAATATTAATAATATTTAATTAAAAACTAAATATATTAACTTTACTTTTGTAAGATAAATTAATTTATAAAAAATACATAAATTAAACAAAAAAAGATATATGTTATTAATCATTTTAATTGGTTAACTTTTTAAATTTATATAATTTGATAAATAAATCTAATTAAATTGAAGTGAAACAAACGAATTTGGCTATTAGCTTCTTTAATTGGCTCTTACGAATTGATCTATCAAGCAGTGCAATTTAAAATTAATGGCCCATGTTTCACCTATTTATAAAATAAGAAGCTTAAACCGATCCAACTACTAAAAAGGTCAAGTTAAAACCCATCAGGTCAAGCTATAAACGAGCCAACACACAAGCCATAGGCCTAATGATGAATGTCATTAAATTTTAAATTTTAAAATAATGTAGACAAAAATATTAATATTAATATATTTAAAATTATAAAAATACTTAAATGTTCGTATGTATATAATTCAAAATTTTACATCAATGCTATATGGATGTTGATATATATCCTAAGAATTTTTAAAAAGTTTTTGCTTATATATATATAATGCAAAAATTGTATTTGTTGTCTCAATTTCTTTTTTTTTTTTTTCATATTTTGACTTCATTATTAAAACTTGATTCAAATTAACATCAAATTAAACTTAACTGAAACTAAAATTAAAAATTAAATTTAAATATATTAAAATCTAAATCAAATTAAATCAAATTAAATAAAATTATTTTAAAATATATGAAAAGAGCTTCCCCAATGGATAAATGGGAATTCTTATTTATTTATTTAAATGATAGATAAAAAACCCTTATTTTTCCTACTTTTCCTACTTAAATGGGTAGAAGGGAGGATGATGAGAATTTTACTCTTATATATATAAAGAGTACACAGCAAAGAAAATTGAACATTCATCATATGAACCTAATTTAACAAACTCTGTAACAAATGGATGAAGATCCTTTATTAATTTGACATGTTTTTGATCTTTTCTAAAAGAAAGTGAAAGGATATTTTTGTAATTTATTATAAATATCTATTTGATAAAAAATAAAAATATAAAATCATAACTGACTTTATTGAATTGACACGTGTCAACATTTCCTTAAAAGCTTAGTACAACTCGAATTAGTAGAAAATCTTGGTCCGTGGCAAACATGCTTTTAATCAAATGCTTATGCTAGTATAACATGAAAAATATTAAAGAAATCATAAAGCCAAACAACATGGCTCGGCATGTTGCTTAATGCATGCTTTTAACATCCACCATCTAAGGGTTCCACGAAGAGGTTTTTTAACTGAATCCTCCTTCTCCAACGAGGATTTCATTAGAAAAGGTTAAAGTAAAAGCCTTTAAGTTCCTAGGTTTGAGGTCGAAAAGGGTCAGCAATAACCATTTCAATCTTAGTGAGGCTGTGATAGTTGCTACGAATATTGCTTAATCCATCAATGGTGCTATTATCCTTGCCAAGGAGTTTGGACTTGTCGGCCTCTCGAGTCTGTGATGTAATTATTACTTTGTTCCCACATTGCTATGATTTTTTCATTGGTTTGTCTTCTCGAGAGGTCAAACTCATCGATCTCTTACACTTGCATTATTGCTGAGGTTGTCATGTCTAGTGTTTGCTCATTATAGGTTGATTGTGGTACTTTAATTGGTAGCCCCACATCCATCAGGGTTACTCTATTGGCATTTCTTAAGACTCGTGCATGTCTGTTTTAAGCTTTCGATTTCCCACCTACTTACTTTTGGAAGAGTCATTCTTATTTATCCATGTCCATATACACGATCTTTGTCATTATTAAGGGAGTATTTAATGTTGTCCTCGAAAAACTTTAAAAACACTTTTCAATCTACTTCCTTTTATGAATGCTTTTACTTTCTCTTTCTGCTTGAAAAAACTTGCCTTCTAATGGCATCCTTTCATAAGTTAGTACACTTTTTCCTCATTCTTTTATGTTTTATATCCTCAAACTCCATGTTGAGTTTAATCAAGAGCCTAAGTTTGCCACCAGTCATTGGTTTTCTGTTCACCATTTTATTTAGTGTTGCTGAGTGTTAGTTATTGTCTCTTACTCAATTCATACCTAACTCATGGTGGATTGTCATCAGGTTTATTATGCAAATTTATGCAAGAATTTCAATCTAGTTATTGTTAGATCTTCATTCTGAAAAAACAAATATGTTCTAACTTAGAGATCCGAATATGAATTTCATCAAATTCCTTTCTTTGAAATAATTTTAGAAATATGAAATGCATCATAGAGTTTACAATATTTGATATAATGAACAATAAACAAAAAATGAATGGGAAAAATAGTTTTTTTATTCATTCATGTGAAATAAAAAGAAAGAATGAGTAGTACTTGCAATACAATTTGTGTGATGTCTCTTCTCTAAATATCAAGTGAATATTCTCAAAGAAGCTTCTTAGAGAGAGATTCGTAGCTTTAAGATGTTAGCTTATGTGTTACAAAAAAGTAAAAATGGAGAGCTGTAGAGTATAACGATGTGGAAATACAAAAATGCAAAAACAAAGATGTAGAGATTCCTCAAAATGCAAAAATGGATAACTTCTACCCAAAAAGATATAGCGATTTACCCCCTCCCCTAAATTTTCATCAAAAATGGTCTATTTATAAAAGAAAATAGGGGTAAAGCCCATTAGAAATTTAAAAGTTTGTTATAAAAGAGAAGGGACAATAATGCTAAATAGTCTGTTCTAGCTAAAATGCATGCTCTATGCGTATTCCACCAAGCCACTAGCTTCTTGAGTCTTTTTTTTTTTTTAGATTCCATAATCTTTCTTAAAAACGGTTCACCAAATACTCGATGTATGATTGCATTTAGAGCCCGAGGTGAGGCTACATTTGAAACTCAATGTATCATCAATAGTTGCATTATAGCTACACCTACAAACAGAGTAAAATCAAAATCAATAATATCTTGATGTTGGATTGATCTAATGTGAGAATTAAGTCGATCACATTAGGATCAAATTAGTTTGATGTTGAGATTAAATTCAATCACATCTAGAGTTAGATTAGTCTAGTATGAGAACTAAGTCAATCACATTAAGACCAAATTAATTTTGATATGAGATCAAAGTCAATCACATATGGAGTTAGATTGAATTAATGTGATAACTAAGTCAATCACTTTAGGATCAAATTAGATTTTATATGAGATCAAAGTCAATCACATCTTAAGTTAGATTGATCTAATGTGAGAATAAGTCGTTCACATTATGATCAAATTCAATTTAATGTAAGATCAAAGTTATCATAACTGAAGTTAAATGAATTTAATGTGAGAACTGAGTTAATCACACTAGGATCAAGATGAAATTTGATGTGAGACCAAAGTTAATCATTATTAGTATTAGATCTGATGAGGAATGTGAGATCAAAATCAATCACATATGAGATAATGTTAGATTTGTAACTCGATATGAAACCAAAAGCGATCACATTAGGAATTACATTATACCTGTAACTCGATGTGAAATTGAAGTCCACCACTTTGGGTAAAAATAGGTATAGATATGAGATTAGAGTTAATGACATCGGGAAGAAAATGATGTAGATGTTAGATTAAAGTCAATCACATTAAAGAGAAAATGACATAGATGTGTGATCAAAGTCAATCACAAAGGAAAGAAAATAATGTAGATATGAGATCAGAATTAGTCATATTAAGAAGAAAACATAGATATGAGATCCAAATTAATCACATTGGGTACAAAATGATGCAAATGTGAGTATCGAATTCAATCACATCAATGAGAAAATGATGTAGTGTGAGATCAAGGTAAATCACATCGAGAAGAAAATGATGTAGATGTACGGTGAAGTCAATCATATCGGGAAGAAATGTAGATATGATATCAAAGTCTATCATATTGGGGAGAAAATGATGCAGATATGAGATCAAAATCTATCATATTGGGAAGAAAATGATGCAGATATGAGATCAAAATCTATCATATTGGGAAGAAAATGATGCAGATATGAGATCAAAGTCAATCACATCATCAACAATTTTGTTTGATTGGATGAGAGGTCGGGTTCGATATCTTATATTAGACCAATCTAACTTTAAATGTGATTGACTTTGATCTTATATAAAATTTGATTTGATTACAATGTGACAGATTCAATTTTTAAATTAAATCAATCTAACTCTAAATGTGATTGACTTTGATCTTACATCAAAATTAATTTGGTCTAATGTAATCGACTCAATTCTCATATTAGACCACTTTAACTCTCAATGTGATTGACTTTGATCTCACGTTAAAACTAATTTGATCCTAATGATCGGCTTAATTCTCGCATTAGATCAATCTAACATCAAGATATTATTGATTTTGATTTTACTCTGTTGATAGATGTAGCTATAATGCGACTCCCAAAGATATAATGGTTTTCAAATATGGCCTCACGTTGGGCTCTAGATGCGGTCATACATTGGGTATCTAGTGAATCACTTTTAAGAGAGATTGTGGAATCTAAAAGAAGAAGACTCAAGAAGCTGGTGGAAAGCCCTTGGCAAAATATGCATAGAACACACATTTTAACTAGAATGGACTATCCAATATTATGGTCCCTTCTTTCTTGTAACAAATTTTTGAATGTTTAACATGCTTTGCCCCCCCCCCCCCCCCTTCCTTTTTTTTAACAAAATAAACCCATTTTTGATGAAAATTAGGGATGGGGCAAAATTGCTATATATTTTTGGGGTATAAGTTATCCATTTTCGCATTTTTAAGAATCTTTACATCTTCATTTTTGCATTTTTGTATTGCTACGCTTTGCAACTCTGCATTTTTACTTTTTTCTAACACATAAGTTGACTTTTTAAAGCTAAGAATCTCTTTAGGAAACTTCTGTGAGAATGTTCACTTGTTGTTTGGCAAAGAGACATCCCACAAAGGGTATTAAAGTATTGCTCATTCTTTGTTTTTATGTCTTAGAAATGAATAAAAAAATAATTGTTCCCATTCACTTGTATTTATTATTGATTACATCAAATATCATAAACTCTATGATGCATTTCACATTTTGCTGAAATTATTTTGGAGAAAAGAATTTGATGAAATTCATAGTCTGATCTCTAAGTTAAAACATACTTGTTTTTCCAGTATGAAGATCAAGTATCAACTAGATTGAAATTCTTACGTAAAACTGCATAATAAATTTATTTTGAGATTTGTTACATTTGGATTGAGTCTAATGTGATGTTCTCTTAAAATTTTGAGATCAAGCAAAGGCTAATCTCACTTTGTTTGTATACACTATATATATATATATATCATACATATTCATTATTATTTAGGATCAACAATCAAATTATTATAATTTAAAATACGAGATGATCCTGTTTAAGTGGTACTAATTCATGGGCACTTGTAAAGGTACTAATCATTTCGTACGTGTAATTGGCTTTCGATCTAGTATCAACTAGATAGAAAAATTTGATTGTGATAGTAGACAAATTGAAGGCATGAGTTTTGATCATAATGGGATATCCTTTAAGAAAAGTTGTAACCATTTAACCTCTTCACCACATTTATCCAAGGCAATAAACTCATATTCCATAGTGGATCTGGCCATAACATTTTGTTTTAAGGATTTCATGATACAATTACACATGCTAATATGGACATAAACAATTTGCATTATTGTATCATTCTAGAACAGAAGATATCTGGTATAATATAGCCCATAATTATAAGTATACTTTAAGTGCCTAAATACTCTTGTAATTACTTTTTAATGATCAACACTTAGATTACTAGTATATCTATTAAAATTACTAATAAAATAGGTAATATCTAGTTTAGTATAACTTGTTAAATACATTAGATTTTCAATCAATCTAGAGTATTTTACTTAGGAAATACTGTCTCCTTTATTCTTGGATAGATGAAGAGCGGTATTTAATGGTATTCTAGTCACTTCCAAATCATTATTGTTGAATTCATGCATGGAAAGATTTTATCCACATAGTATAACTAACTTAACATGAGATCATTTGATCCTCTTGTGATCTTAATCCCTAAAATCACATGAGTAAGCTTATGTCTTTCATGTCAAATATAGAATCAACGTATTCTTGGCAAATTGAGCCACTTTATCATTTTACTAACAATGAATATATCTTCCATGTGTGGACATAGAATAACATAGCTATTTTCTGCATCTTTTATATATACACATTTGTCACACACATTGGTCTTGAATCCATCCGTTATCATTGCATTATTAAATTTTTCATGACATTGTTATGGTGCATGTTTCAAGTTGTATAATGATTTTACTAACTGATATAGTTTTTTTTCTTCTCTTGGTACAATAAAGCTTTTGAGTTATTCCATATAGATTTGATGTACTTCTAAATTTTTAATGGCTACAATTACAAGTATCATCCTTCTAGAGTTTATTCTCATCATAATAGAATATGTATCTGTAATCTAGGATTTTTTATTACCTGTAACCTTCAGTTATAAGCCTACCCTTATATTTATTAATGGAACCATTTGATTTAAAGATACATTTGAACCCAAAAGGTTTGCAACTAGGAGAAAGATGTACTAGTTCTTAAGTATGATTTTGCAAGATGGAATCGACTTAACGTTTAACTATTTCTCTCGACAAAGGTACCTCGAAAGAAATCTCAAATTTTTTATAAGTTTGTGGTTCACTTCTAACAAATAAGTTAGAAATTTTAGGTTAAAAACCTTTTCAACTCTAGTTCTTTTACTATGCCTAGGTTCAGCTTCATGTTCTAAATCACCATTTTCTTCATTTGTAATTTCATATAGTCATTTATACTAACTTGATTTCTCTTTGAATTTAAGAAAATACATCTTTGAAGAATAATTCATTCTGATATTTTGTATAGTGTTATTGTGTATATCTAGGTTCTTGGATTCATATACAAGAAATATATAAGCATTTTTGTTATGTACATAGCCTATAATGATAAAATCCATCATTTTAGGATGTATCTTTTTTTTTTTTTTTGGTGTTAAAATAGCCACTTTTACAAGACACCTCCACACAAGAAAGTGTTTATAGGATGGAATCCTACTTTTCCATAATTCATGAGGAGCTTTTTCTTCTTTCTTTTGGGATACCTATTTTAAAGGGTAATCTACTTAACAAAACGGCTTCACCCCACATGTTTAAGGTAACCTAGAACTTACTATCATCACATTTATCATTTCTTTCAGATGTGAACTTTTCATTTTTCAACACTATTTGATTGAAGTGAAAAAGATGCTTTGACCTCATGGATGATTTTGTAATGTAAACTGATTTCAATGAATGGCGTTTCATATTCATTACCTTGATCACATATAGTGATCTTAATTTTCTTATTAAGTTGATTCATTCTTATAAATAATGAATGTCTTAGGCTTCATCTTTGCTTTTTAGCAAATACATATAAAGAATGAATGTCTTGGGCTTCATTTTTGCTTTTCAGCAAATACATATAGCAATAATTAGTGCTTTGGTTAACACTTAATTTTACTCTTAGAAGATTGGCTCTATCAAAAGTTTATTCTCTAGATCAGAAGCCTAATATTGAAATTTATTATAATTTTTCATCAAACCATCTAGTATTTATTGTCTAACTTCATCCAAAATCAGGAGTCTTCACGTCACTCATCGGGACCTAGTGAGACCATTGATACATCAAGACTTGACTCATCTAGGCATACTACAAATGACTGACTAGGTTCTTGATCCTAGATGACTTCTTAGAAGTTTTCTTTAAAGTTTTTACAACAGATGATTTCGTGGGATTTAGCAAGAATACTGATACATTGAAACATCATTCATTAAAATTTGACAAGAATATCAGGTTTTTACAATACCGATGTTCACCTTTATCAAGATTTTTGAATGCAGTTGATATGTCTGGTTTAGCTTCATTGGGTTTAAAGTTAAACTTCACATTAGGGACCAATCTATTAGTGTTTAGTTTGAGAGTATTTAAGATTTATGCTATAAATAACTGACTGGGATACATACTATAGACGCATCATCGAGATTCCTAACTCAGAGGATCCATACTATAGATGCATCATTGGGATTCATTTTTCAAACATTTTTTACTTAGAAGTTTCTGTTATATGTCTCATTTGGATATGCTCATGTTCGTTACTCTTTTGATTGGGAATATCTAATGCATTTTTTTTTCAAAATAAAATTTGAGCACATTTACAACATGATTTTCTAGAAATGGATTACTTAGGTTTATTGGATAAAATTTCCAGTCACCAAAACATGCAAGAAAGTCATTACATATTCTGACTTATAATCATCATTACACATGACTAGATAATATAACCACTTATATGCTTCATTCTTATATAAGCTGTTTGGAAAATGATGGCTTGTCGAGAACACTAATTTAGTGACATGTATTCTTTTGAGCTTCATATTTATTAGTCAAGGAAAAACCCTTTTCTTTTTTCTTCTTTTTCCTGGTTTTGTTGCTAAAGCTTTATAATTTACCTAACAGAGCATTGAAAATCCTTTTTTCTTCCTAACCACTTTTATGTGTCTACTGCTGAAGAATACTAGATTTCTTTTCAGGACAGAAATTGATGAGAACAACCTTTGAGTAACCTACTAGTGCAATAGTCCAGGGCCATATTTTGAGATCTAGATTGATCACCAGATAAGCCTTTTCTTGTAATCCTTTTTTATCAATTTTAAGGAAGAGAATGCCACTGATAATTGATGATTGGGATAATGAAAGCTATGCTTACTAGCCTACAAAAATGTTTTTTTTAAGTAAGTTGCAAGGTCTTATGGCATGACCGAACCACAAAACCTATATAAGAAATAGGACTTAGTGAGATATCATATCTTTCTTGATTGAAACTATGTAGAATTCTTCTAGGTCACCAAGCATTTTGAGTGAAAAATCATTTCTACATGAAACACCCCCCTCAAAAAAAAAAAAAAAAAAACCCATATTATTATCGAGAGCATAGATTATGTAGAACCTCTTAATATGTGTACAAGTGAATCACTGTAAGACCTCATTGCATAATAATTATTTCAAGGCATTATTATTACAAGAACCAGTAACAAATTTTTGAGGAAGCCAGAATTGAAAGAGTACCTTAATGGGTTATCATGGAATTTTTAGAAAGATTGGGTTTTTCGTCTTTTTTCTTCTAATACCCACTAGTCTATATGGTTATTGTTGAATTTTTTAACTAGATTACACACTAAACTTAATATTTTCTTTAAATTTTCATGAATTTTATTTAGACTTGAAACATGTCACTTTGTTTATTTCCATCAGTGATGATTCTATGAAGCATATGATTTTAGAAAATGATTTTGGAAAATCATTTCCTGGAATCATGTTTTGTTTGCCCTTATGGAAAACAAATAAGAGATTTTTTGCTACTTTTTTTTTTCAATTAACATATTCATTTTTTAGGTTATCTTCCATCGCCCAAGATAAATAGATTTTCTTTCCTCTTTAAGAAACAAGTGTTCTTCTCGTTGCCGTCTCCCCTGGGTAGTCCGCAGACCTATCAAGATTGAAGAATAGCATTGATCCTCCTTAAAGTAACTCTAACTTCTCCACTTTCTTTTCTTGTTTATTTGTTTCTTATCTTATTCTTACTTGATAGCACAATGTTTCTTATGTTATTTTTATAATAACGTTACTTTACATGGTATGTATTACATATCTAATAAGCATATGTGATAAGTGGGTTTCCTTTTCTTTGTCATCATAGGATAGAATATGGACAAATCTTGGATGGACTTGAATAGATTATCTAAGGAGTTTTCTAATAGTGTGGACGAGTTTCTTGCTTTTGCCATTTCTCATTGTGAAGATCCTATACTCATTAGATGTCCTTATCAATCATGTCCTAGTTTGATATTATTAAGTATTTAAGAAGTAAAATATCATTTATTTAGTAAAAGGATTTGGCTTGGAGACTAGAAATTGCATAAGTAAGAAATCGATGTTTGATGAATCTTACAAGTATAATCATATTGGCAATACAATTGGCATTGTCCATGATGCATTTGAATATTGTCAAAATGATCCTAGATTATTTCAAAACTTAGTAGAAGATGCAAATGCATATGTATCCCAGTAATACAAAATACACTAAGTTGTCTACATTGATGAGATTAGATAATATAAAATAAATGTATGGGTTAAGAGCTTTTCCGATTATTTTTGTCTGATATGTTTCATATTAGGAATGAAATCGCTTTATCGATGTACAAAGCAAAAAAAAAAAAAAAAAAACTATCAATGCATTGGATTT
Source organism: Moringa oleifera (assembly GCA_021397835.1). Taxonomy (NCBI): domain Eukaryota; kingdom Viridiplantae; phylum Streptophyta; class Magnoliopsida; order Brassicales; family Moringaceae; genus Moringa; species Moringa oleifera. The sequence continues at coordinate 1,589,708 of JAJFZO010000659.1, read as the reverse complement.
AGATTACAAGAAAATACATGCTTGCCTAAATGATTATATATGTATAGAAAAGAGTATGAGGATTTATCATCTTGTCCTACTTATGAACTATCTAGATGGAAAGAAAAGAATGAGGCCAAAAAGTGAATCAAAAGGATTCCCACCAAAGTATTATGGTACTTTCCTTCTATTCCACAATTCAAACGAATGTTTCAGTCACCATAGAATGCACAAGATTTAACTTGGCATGCTAACAAAAAGGAAGTAGATAAAAATTAAGACATCTTACTGATTCACTTGTTTGGAAGTTAGTAGACTTTGAGTGGCTAGGTTTTGCATTAAAATGCAAAAATCTTCGATTGGCTATTTTTGCTGATGGAATAAATCCATATAGTTCTTTTAGCAGTGCCTATAGTTATTGGCCAATGTTAATGGCAACACATAAGCTACAGTTGTGGTTGTGCATGAACGAAAATTCATGATGTTATCCTTACTTATATCAGGACCTTCCTAGCTAGGTAATGATATTGATGTATATCTTGTCCCATTGATCGATTGTTTGAAGCTTCTAAGGGAAGCCAGTACAAAAGTTTATGATTCTTACCAAAAATAGTTATTTACATTACGAACTGTTTTGATATGGGTGATTAATTATCTTCTTAATTATGGGAATCTTTCTGATTATTCACATAAAAGATATTATGCTTGTCCTATATGTGGTGAGAGCACGTAAACTTGCAAATTACAACATGTTATGAAGAATTTATATATGGGTAATCACGGTTCCTTCCAAAAAATCACCCATTTAGAAAGCAAAAGAAAGCATTCAATGGAGAACATGAAATCGGTTCACTCTATGTACACTAAGCAAAAAGAAAATATTAGAAAAAGTAAGTTCCTACTAATGTGTGGGGTAAAAAAAAGGTGATAAAAAGAAAATGACGTGAGATAGAGGATTGAATGACAATCTTCAAATAGGCTTCAATAAAAAATTATGCTTTTTCGATCTTGAATATTAGAAACATTTACATGTTCTACACATGTTGAATGTAATGCATATTAAAAAGAATGTTTGCGAAAGCATATGCAAAACTTTACTTAATATTCTTGGAAAATCTAAAAATAGGATTAACACTCAATTGGACCTTGCAGAAATTAGTTTAAGAAAAGAGTTAGCTCTTAAGGTTGTAAATGGTTGTCCTTATTTACCAGTTGCTTGTTACACTCTAAGCAAATCAAAGAAAAGGATGTTTTGTGAGACATTATCAAACGTAAAAGTTCTAAATGGGTATTGTTCAAATTTCAGAAATCTTGTTTTAATAATAGATTTGAAAACGTTTTAAGTCTCATAATTGTCGTACTCTTATGAAATAACTTTTACCATTAGCTATCCACTCAGTTTTGTTGAAACATGTTAGATATGCATCATGAGATTTTACTTCTTCTTTAATACTTTATGTAGTAAGGTTGTGGATGTTTCAAAACTTGGCAAATTATAGTAAGATTCAGTGGTAACCCTTTGCTTATTCAAAAAATACTTTTCACTTTCTTTTTTTTTTAATTCATATAATGGTGCATTTGATAGTGCACCTTGTTAGAGAAATGAGATTATATGCACTAGGTTACCTTAGGTGGATATATCCATTTGAACGATTCATGAAAACTTTAGAAGGATATGCATGCAACTATAATCGTATTGAAGGATGTATTGCTGAATGCTACATTATAGAAAAGGCACTTGAATTATGTGAAATTGTTACTCTAACATGCATCCAATTGGTATTCCACATAGAAAAGAAAATAACATCCAAGTTGGAAAGCCATTACCTGATGGTCACATTATTACTATTGATCGACAAGAACTAGAGCAAGCACATCTCCATGATTACTAAATTCACTTTACGTCCTATCATATGTTGATTATGTCTCTTCGTAATCTATGTATGATTTGATTATAAAATATATATTTCATATAGATATGCATTCACTCAATAAGCTTAACCTTATTTCATTAACAATGAGCATATCAAGTATGTGAAATTACAATATTCTCTTTAATTAAAGCTATCCAAGTGGTTACAATATGAGTATACTCGAATCTTTATTTCTTGGTTTTAGAAAAAGGTACTTATTTATTTCTTTAACATGACCATACATCTTTTATTTATTTCATACTAAAATCTATTTGATCACACTGTTGTCTATAGGTTGCATTTGAAATACAAAGGCAAAATTTACCTTTTTTTTTTGGTGAAATGAGTAGTACATGGACCTCGATTTGAAGTTATAAAATATCTTAGATATGATGTGAATGGCTATCACTTTCGTAGATGGGAACATGATAATAATCGGGTAACACAAAATAGTGAGTCACTATAGTTGCAACAACAATGCAAATTTCAAGTGCTAAGGACAAGAATCTAGTAATTGGACAATTGTTGTTTTATGGTGTCATCAAGGAGATAGGGGAGCTCGATTACAACATGTTCAAAACAATATTGTTCAAATGTGATTGGGTTGACAATAATGCTAGGATTAAATTAGATAAGGTTAATCACATATTAGTTGATCTTAAATGACATGGCCATAAATCTGATTGTTTTAGTTTAGCTTCTCAAGCTAAATAGATCTTTATGTTTCCAACCAATTAAATCTAGGTTGGTCCATTGTTTGCTCTAATCTATAAAAAGACTATAAACATACTGAGAGAAATAATGATGTTGATAACATAAAAGAATATGATTCTGTTGTTGAAAGCATACTTGAAGTTAATTTAAATGATGAGATCAATGAAGATGATGTTAACTATAAATGACCCGATTGTGATGGAACTTAGATTGATGAAGCATGCAAGTAAACTTCATAATTCATGGCAAAAAAGTTTGATTGTCTTCTTTTATCTTTTTTGTCACTATTGTTTTATTGCAAAAGCTAGTATCGTATAATGAGTGATGCGTTAACTATTTTTTTTTTTTGGATTACATTTTATGTTTACAGGATTGTAGATATGACCAAGAAGTTGTCAGAGTCACCTACCAAATCTATAGAACTAACAAAGTCATTAAACTAGAAAAATTTTAAGATAAAGAAGGTAGTACAGTTCAATTCAAAAGGCATTCCATATGGTGTTGAAGCTAAAGCCCTTATATTTACTCTTAAGGTTCTTGCACGTAACACGATGCTTATAACTTATAGTGATTGGCGAAAGATTCCTGATCATTTGAAAGAAAAGATGTGGGAATCTATTAAGGTTTAACACTTTCAACTCAAATATCTAATTGTACTTTTCATTGGCATAGTAACTTATCAAATTTCATTTTTAAGATGCATTTGAAATTTATCCTCACATGAAAAAGTTAATCTTACAATCAATTGACAACAAATTTAGAACGTTCAAGAATATCCTAACAACAAAATATATAATGCCTTTTAGGGATAATCTTAATGCTATAGGAATACCACCTATAATCTATAGTTTCATTTCAAAGAATGATTAGGAGAACATTAAATCACATCTTTCAGAGGATTTTAAGGTATATTATGTTGCAATATGTTTCTTTTAACCATAGATATTTTTTGTTTCTTCATTAAACGGAGTGTAATATTGAAGAAATTGAATGAGGAATAAAAAGAACGACAAAAAACATACCGAATATCCTCATCAATTGAGACAAGGTGGATATGCAACTTTAAAACACAAATTTGTAACTTTCTCACTCTTATATTCTTTTTAAGGATTTTAAGATACATTTAGGATACAATATTTTTTATAATTTTTAATTTGTTATTCCATCTTTACTAAAAGCAAAACTTATGGTGGAAAGGGAGATTGATTGTAGTGAATTATGAAAGCTAGCGTGATAAATACAAAAAAGGACTTATACTTTAAAAACGATGCTTGTTGTTAAAAAAATTATAAGATTTTTTTATGAATCTTATATAAATGTTGGAAACCTTATTTTTATAATATTGTTGGCTTAAATTTGAAGATGATTTCATTTGTCTTTATGATCAACTTGTTCTGAATTCATTAGATTTGCGTTTTGATTTCACTGTTTGGGTGGTTGCTTTAAGGGGAAATTGAAAACTTTTCATGTGTGTTTGGTATGAAGGAAAATATGAAAGGGCAGAATGCGTAAGATTACTATACTGTTTAATAGTAGGTAATGAGGTAGTACAATCTTTTTTATTTTTTATTTTAAGAATGAAAGGTAGTACAGGCAGTAAGGCACTGACAACAACTGCTTTTTTCTTTAAAGTTGTGTTTTTAATAATTAATTGGATAATCTATCAATTGATAGTGGTGTCATTGCCTACTTAATTTGACAAGATGACACTTTTCTCAATTATGTGGTTTCTCATTAACATTAAATCTTGCCAATAGTTTCCTTGTTTTAAATTCTCAAGCATGTTAAAGATTTTTAGTTGCTTTGTTCATACTAATTGATTGAAAATACCCATTAAAGATGCATGCATAGACTTTAGAACTCTTTCCTTATTTCTAGTAACATCAATATTCATCTAGTGGGTCTAGTTCTAAATGCTAATATCAAAGATAACCATATGCAGTATCTTGCCATATATCTTGAAAAACTTATCACTACTACAAATAAAAGCTTTAATGACAGTTAAAAATGATTTTTAATGACAGTTATAAAATTGTCATCTTTGTTCATGTCATCAAAGGGAAGAAGTTTTAATGACAGTTATGGAACTGTCATTGAAAGCATTACCTTTTAATGACAGTTCTATTGAAACTGTCATCAAAGGGGTGAACCCTTTAACGACAGTTCCAACAGAACTGTCGTTAAAGGGGGGGGTACCCTTTTAACGACAGTTCCAATAGAACTGTCGTTAAAGAGGGGGTACCCTTCAACGACAGTTCTATTGAAACTGTCATTAAAAAAGAATACCCATTAAAGGTATTTTTTGTATTTATTTCAAAATAAATAAAATTTAAATTATCCAAAACCTGTTTTCACATCGTTAATATACATCAATACAATTCTTCACAATATATATGCAACCAAAATTTTTATGTTATACACTTCAATACCATTCTAACAGAGATCGTCATTACTTCTTTCATATCTGAAAACACTCAAAATAATCTAGGCCACTTGACTCAATGGTTGGCAGAACATTAATTGAAGCATCTAACTCGTGCATATCCACTGATACAATAAACTTAATATCACAAAACCAGAGGCAGAAAAGAAAAAGAACGAGATTATGTCTCAGATAATGCGCATTTGTAATATCTCACATGGCTTCTGTAATGTTAACTAACTACCCTAAGTTTTAATCTCAACTTTGGGGTTAAATAGGAGCACCTACATAAAACTCTTAGCTCACCAAAATTGCAAGGCAGCTCAATGACACCACCAACCATTGCTCCATTATCCGAGTTTCAAACTCAGAAACCAAAGAAGCCAAGCTCGCTAGCTTTTTCCTTCTCAAATGTCTCAAAGTATTGATATATGATGGTAACCACTAGAAGAATTCCAGTGCCTGAACCAATGGCCCCCATAAAATCTGCCAACACTGTCAATGCACATGCCCCCAAATGCTGCAGTTGTTGGTATGTAGCGGTTCAGCTCCTTTTGTAAGTTTGATTCCCGATGCCCAGGCATCACCATTTGTTGTTCCTGCAACAGGGAAAGGAAACTTATAACTTCTGATGGAGCTCAAAACCTATTTAACTAATATGTACACAATGAATAAACTATTCCTTAATAGAATTAAACATGCCAACAATTAATGGTAGCATTGATAATTGACACAGTAATCAGCTGTCTGTCCCCAATATTGTCCGTATTTTCACATTAATATACTAAAAGGCCTAAGAATTGATAGATATAACTTTGATGATATACCACTTCCAAATATGCAGCTCTTTTGGCATTTACCGTATGAGTAGAAAACAAGCACTAGACATTGTCTCAGCTTGTATATCATATCAAAACCTTTCAATGGAGGTTATTACATTAACAACTATACAAAATTTGTATAGTTCTTACATGAACAGAATTTTCGATGTCAGTGAGACTAATTGTGATAGTTCTTACATGAACAGAATTTTAGACATTCGTAGAGCTCATCATTTGAGACTACGATATAAAGCAAAAAGAAAGAGTATAATGAAAGAATTTTATCATCTTACATGAAAATAGAAAAATGCAGCAAAGGAAGCATTCAGAAATCCATCTTCCAGTGCAAATTGCATTAAAAAATTTCATACCAATAGAGCAAGCTACCCAAAACATGGCTGAACAAAATACTTACAACAATGCACGGTCTTCGCGTACATTATTGTCAACTTCAATTATCTTTGAACCAGCAAGAAGTTGCATAACTAGTCCAGATGTCACGATTGGTGTGATTCCAAGCTCCATGACTGTCCCACGGTTTGACGCAAGAATAACACGCATCCAATAGAATGGATCCGCACCGGTTGTAGAGTGTATGCCATACAGAGGAAGCTGACTGCATACCAAGAAGATGAAAAGAGAAATCACAGTGTATATGACCTTCTCTCTGAATGGAACTTTTCTGTCAGCGCTCTGAACTTCAGGCAAAAATGAAAGAAATGGTCTGACAAGATGAAGCACTCTAAATCCACCTCCCATCTTGTTTCAATGAAACAAAGCCAATTAAAACCTGCAGCAGCCAACCATAGATATAAATAAAACAAATAAAATGCCTAACCATGCAATGCATTTACACTTATTACTTTCTCAATCCAAATTCCAACCCCTTACAAACAGGGGAGACAAAGAAAAAGCACAAAAATGGTTTGCAACTTCCAAAATCATTTAAAAATCAAGTTAGCTTTGAATAAGAAAACAGATTCATAGTTCCCTGAACCTTTTCAATGCATGGAAAATGAATATATCATTCTACTGAGCTAAGATCTAAATGTACAATCTTGTGATCGGCCAACTGATATCTTCTTGTCCCATAAACTATGGACTATGGTATACAAGGTTAAATGTCCCATTACCTCAATACACCAACATGGTTAAATGTCCCATAAACCATGGACTAGCTGGTTCTGGACGAACAGCAGGGGAATGGCTGGAGAATGGCTGCTGTGTGGACAAAGACCAAAACAGAGAGTGCTGGAAAGGCTACCAGCAGCTACCCCAGCTACTTTTGGACGGACTGCAGACAAGGAAATGGCCGGAGAATGGCTGACTGTATGGACAGAGACCACACCAGCTAGTGCTGGATTGACTGCAGAAAGGAGCTTAACTCAGGAGAATGGATGGCTGGCTGTGTGGATAGATACCAAAACAGAGAGTGGGGAAAAGGCTACCACCAGCTACCCCAGCTGGTTGTGGATGGACTGCAGACAGGAGAATTGCCGGAGAATGGATGGCTGGCGGTGTAGCTGCTTCTGGACAATCTGTGAAGAGGAGAATTTTGACCTTAGAGAGAAAAAATGAAGCGGGATGTTATGGCGGGCTCTAGAGGCCTCTAGAAAAAAAATTAGATCCTCACCCTTAAAAAGCAAGGTATCATATCCTTCAACGTCAGTTATTCCATAACTGACGTTGAAGGTTCCACTTCTCTGGCCTTCAACGCCAGTTCTAGAAGAACTGGCGTTGAATGTTCCTGGCCAGATGTTCCTGGCCAGAACTGGCATTGAAGGTTCCTGGCCTTCAACATCAGTTCTTCCAGAACTGGCATTGAAGGCCAGAGAAGTAGGAACCTTCAATGTCAGTTCTGGAATAACTGACGTTGAAGGTTCCCATTCTCTGGCAGCTGCATAGTTGTCTCCTCCGGAACTGAGCCTGAGCCTGCACCCTGTTGATCTGAGCCTTCTTTGCAGATTGGATTTGCACCCTGTTGAGCTGAACATTATTTGACAGTGAAGCTGCTGCTGCTGCTAATGCCCAGCTTCCACACCACTGCATCCTCCCTCTCAAACACAATATTGCTGTTCTGAATGTAGGCGTCCATGCCCTCAATCTGGCCAATCTCCCAGTCATTGGCGTTCCTTATCATCTGAACAAACGAGGAGCCTCTCGACCATGGGAGCTTTTTCCTTGTCCTCTGCCCAGAGAATAGGAAGGTTCCCATTCTTTGGTCTTCAATAATGCAACTTCTTTGGTCTTCAATCCAGACCTTGGTGCTGCCTCTTGCAGCAACAGAAGCAGCCATTGCATATTGACCCACACAAACTTCTTTGGAGAGACTAGGATAAGCAACAGAGAACTCAGAATAATTCCAAGATATCTGTTGCACACTGTCTTGGCCAGTCATAATTTCTACTGTGGCACCACCAGGAACAATATCTTCTGTACGCTCCTTCTCAACATCTAGTTTATGCACCTCAGCCTGCAATGCCTCCCTTAACTCCTGCCTTGTACGTTCATTCCAGATCAGATCTGCACGATTATGATCCAGGCTAAAAGCCCGCCAAAACTCAGGCCAATTCAGAAGTAGCCTACCAGAACCAACAGGGGTATTCTCCACAACAACCTGAGCAGGTGCTGGAAGGCATGAATTCTGGAAACCAACCATATTAGCATCACATTCAATTGAATTTGGAGTATTTGGTTCTAATGCCTCATGTGCATTTGTTGAGGGAGCATCCGTTGAAGCAACCGCGACAGAATGGCCATTTTGTGAAACTCCTGTAGAGGGCATATCACCAGATAAACTTTCACCAGCAGCAGTAGAAGATCGGACAGTCGCAATTTGACTGGAAGTTGGATCTAGAACAGGTTTATGATAGTTATCTGATCCTCTGTAAGCACTTGAGCTGGCCTGCCTTGCTGGATCACCTACCTCAAAATTATTATCGGAAGGCAAGGAATTCTCTTGAGATGCCACTCCTCTTCCTAGACGACCTCTCCTCTGCTGAAGTAAACATCTATGCCTACTGCTGGTCAAGGATCCTTCTTGATTTTGATCTTCAGGTAGAGCACCATCAGTACGTGTGTGCAAATAAGCAACAAGTCCAGGAGGAAGAACTCTAGACAGCAGATCAAGAGCTGGTTGATAAGAATCTGCCCAAAGCGCAACAAGCTGCTGACTGACCTCACGACGCTCACCAGCAAGGAGAAAAAATGCATGCAATAAATGTCTCAACAAAGCACCATCACGCAGAGCAGCATCACGCATGGACTCCGCAGCAATGGCTGCTTACAACTGCAGCAAGGAAAGCAGCAGCAACTCATGCTGCTGCAATTTTGGTGTTTAACGTCAGTTCTCATGGAACTGACGTTAAATGTTGTCTTTTAACGTCAGTTCCATGAGAACTTACGTTAAATGTTGTCTTTTAACGTCAGTTCTTAAGGAACTGACGTTAAAAGTTTAATTCATAGCCTTTTTAATGTCAGTTCTTCTTTAATTGGCGTTAAAAACCTTACTTTTAATGACAGTTTTGAAATAACTATCATAAAAAATATTGGTAAATCTTTTAATGACAGTTCTTTGAATAACTGTCATTAAATTGATGTCAATTATTATAATTTTTGTAGTAGTGTATAGTGCATACTAGGAAACTGTATGTGTGTAATTTTTATGCAATTTATATTAATATGGCATAGACTATTGTAGGATGAGTTAATGGAGCAGTCAAAAGCTCACACCATTACATTTTCAGGTCGTGATGACATCTTAAGCGAAGCACTTAGTATTAATGAGCATAGGGGTCGAGTTAAAGTTAGTTGAAAAGTTTATCACTTCTTTGATCTTTTTTTCCACTCCTAACTAGGTAGCATATCTGAAAGCTCTCTTGGTTAAGGTGGAGTAGGAACATTTATTAATGACTTAAGGAAGAATCAATGCATGTTCACGTGTTGAATACGAAGGTATTTACTTATTTATTTAATGCTATAGACATACGTTTACACTATTAATTATAATTAATAATTCCAATTTTTTTATGAATATTGTGTTGTATATAAATTAATAATGGATACACTAGAAAATGTTATTGAAATAAGCACTATTATTGATGGTTCTTGTGCTAATTTAGTGAATTTTGTTGGTCAAATATTGATTGAAAATGCTTAATTGCCTACTGAAAATAAGGATGAATATCTTATATTTGTTGAAGATATATTAAGTCATCATGTAAGTTGGCCTAAAGAATTTGTTTCTGTTAAGAAGGTATGAGGCAATTTTAGTAGTGGTATATTATCTTTGTTTCTTTTTATGTTAAAAATTATTTAACTTTTAAAATTTATCATTGTTACATATTAGGAGATAAAGGAAAAGGAAATTAGTAAACAAATGGGATCCATTTCTTAGAAAACTTTAGAGCAGTTTGCAAAAGTAGCTTATCCATTAATGATTAATATGAAAAATGAGGTTAGAGTAAGATTTGATAATGATGTTTGATAAAAAAAGAATTGGGAGGAACTAGTATTTACCTATATATCAGGTGCGATAAAGAATTTCAATGTTAATATATTTTAATATCTATGTTTATATTATTTATCTTTCAATTTGTATACTTTTAGATATTTACATGCTAAATTGAAAGAATGAAAAAGTTGAAGTAATTTGGCTTCATCAATCTTATGATTATCTCCCTCTCTGGTGGACTAAACAATGAAAGTGGGTTAAGAGACAAAACATGATATATTGCAGAGCGTATAGAAAAAGCACATTCAAACCAAATTCTATTTATTTACAGTCTAAAGCAAGAATTTTATATCCTAATTGTTTTACCAAGATATATCTCACTTAAAATAAATCTTTTATTTTTCTAATTACAAACAAATTTCATTGAGAATTACTGATTATTGATATGGCATCACGAATAGTACATCATTTAAATTCTTTAGGTCATGAAGCAGGACATGATCTTAAAAAATTATGACCATGTAAGTACAAGTTTTACTTTATGGTTTTTGTTTATTAGTTTCTTTATTAATTCTAAACACTACTACATGTTTTCAAATATTTATTAGTTATTGATATAGGGTTTTCAAATGTTTCATGTGAGATCAAATATTGCATGACAACAAATTCAAGTAAGTTCATTTTGTTTTTTTTTATTATTAAAAATATTGAAAATAATATGTATTAATTATTATATTTTTACATATATATACACCAATTCAAAGAGGTGGTATAGGATGCATATATTTTATGCTTCGATTCATGAAAGAAATAATTGAAGATCCAAAAATTCTTTGTGAGAAAGTCATATTATTTATTTCATTTACATATTAAATGTTTCATATTTATAAATAATATCAAATTGATTATGTTGTCTTGTTTTGATATTTTAATGTTAAAGATCAGTGGTAAGAATACATATAGTAATAAAGAAATTGATGAAGTACATGGTGAATGAGTTATGCATCCACAACAGTTACTATCATGGGTGTGTAATCTTTGTTGGCTCATTAATGGTTGTGTTTTCTTTTGAAAGTTAAATGTGATAAAAAAGTTTTTCAAGATTAGGAACAATTTGTTTGCTTGAGTGTGTGTGTGATTTTTTTTTTCATAACTATTATTTTATTTGTACAGTTATTTAACTATAAATCTAGGCCCCATATCTTTATAAAACTATACCATTATCTACCTGATGTGCTTGTACTTATAGGGTTTTCTAGTATATTTATTCATTAGTATAAAACATTTGTTTGTCAAAGCAATTTAGGTTTTTCTATGGACTAAGGATCCTCTTTTGTTTTTTTTTCCTTCTTATTAGTATGATGTTATCTGTCTTTGTTTGGTGGTTCACCATATACATTGATCTTAGTGACTTAACAAACATATCAGCAAAAATGTTTAGTCATTTTAAGTTATTGTATTTTAATTGTGTGTTGTTTGGCTTGGTTAAATTCAAGTACAATGGACTTGATGAATCACTTTGATGAAGATGTCCTCTACAATATTTGGTTTCTTCTTTTTCTTCTTCATTTGATTGTACAATGAAAACAAATTTCTTATCCAACCTTTCATTATGTTTAATTTTCAAGATTTATTACTATTGCTTATTTATTTTGATACATAATTTAACCATATATTTAATAAATATGATCTAATAATGTATTCTTGCTATAACTATTGCAAGAGTGATATCATTCACTGGGTGTTTTTTAATGCACTAGCTTAGAAAATTGTATAATTTTTAGTTTAATGATGTAAAGTTAAAAGAAAGCAGTACAGATAAACCTTCATGTAATTGTGTATTGTACATATTTTGTTTATTTTTGATACTTACATATATTTTAAAATGATAATGGTTTCAGTTTTATATATATACTACTTTTTAGTTTGATATTATTTGTATTATTTGACTATTACAATTGCAAAACAAATGATAAGTATTAATTAATTAATTAAAATTATAAAAATAATTTTTTGTAATTAATTAATAAAAACATAATTATGACGATCTTGAAGATCATCATGAACAAGTGAAGATTCAAATGGTTTTTTATGATGGTCACTAATGATTGTTAAGATACCTTCATGACGATCACCAACGATCACCATGAGTTTTTTATGATGGTCGACTATGGACCATCATGAATGTTTTATGATGATTTATCACAGACCGTCATTAAAACTTTAACCTATTTGTTATAGTTAAAAATCACCAAAAATTTATGACGGTCCTTGTTGATCACCATAAAGTTTATATGTCATCTTTTACAACGACATTTTTTTGATTGTCATAAAAGGCTTTTTATGGCGGGAATTGCCCACCATAAAAAGCTTGTTTTCTTGTGGTGATTATCCAATATAGCAATCTCATATAGAGTTGATTATCTTGCCTAAGCAAAAATTCCTACCCTAAACTAACAAATACAACTTTAAAGTGTGAACTAAGGCTTATGGCTGTCATGACTAGAAAACAAAGTCTCTTCTCTTCATTTCTCCTTGCTTAGATCTGCATATCATTCTTGCATTCAACAACTTCTAAACTAGAAAAAGAAATCTTCACCTAGATTTTTTAATGCTCTTAAGAGCTTTTAAGAACAAACTAAGATGCTAAGAGAGATATTTTGATAATACTTTATAATTATTCTTTTCTAATTTCTGCACAAAACTTTTGATTACAAATTCTAAGTAGAGGGTCCCAAATATTTATGATTTGCGCCTTGTCAATTAGTTGCTCTACTGTAAGCTATACCAACTACTCTTTCGCAAGCTCTCCAACTGCTCCTTTGCAAGCTTTGTTAGTTACTTTCTTGCTTTTCTACAAGCTCCCTTCTACTCTTCCACTAGTTATTCTTTGACAAGCTTTACCAACTTGTATCTTTAGGTCAACTACTATGAACACATGAGCAATTCGAATCCATCTCTCCATTTCTTTTAAAAGAACTAGGTTTGCTAGTGGTCATCGGGTTTGTCTTTTAAGTCAACTTGGGTGCTTGAACATACTTATTTATTTTAGGCTAGTGATTCAAATAATTTATACTTAAGGATCAGTGAGCTCTCCTTCAGTGTTGCTAAGTGCAAGAGAAGAATTAAAGTCTCTTTAAGCATATGCACCATAAAATTAATTGATCTTTTCACTCGACCAGATTCACAAGGAGTGAATTTTTGTAATTGATCTCCAAGAATCTCTCTTAATGGCTAGATAGTGACCATAAATCATCGGTTCCAAAAATCTATAAACATAAGCAATATTTTTATGTATGAGATTATTCATAAACTTCATGATCATTCTCCATTCATAAAGCTTAGCTACATGATTCATGAAGATATTAAAATAAAAATAAAAACAAAAACATTTGTAATGTTATATGTTTTTTTCCACTAAAGACCTTAGATAGTTTCTCAAAGAGAATGTTCAAGGTCATATTAATTAATAGCAAATAAACAAATTTCCTTCATATATAAGTGAAGAATTTACTTTAAGGGGTTAAGCAAAAGATTTGTATGATGATATTTATGAAAGATTAATGACATACAGTTGCTGGTAAGAAGGATTAGTATAGTTTTTTTTTTTAATGTAAAACTCTATGACAAATTATTTAAAAGCCACTAAAAGTTAATTAGTTTAATATCAATCATAAAAATTTAAAAGAGTCAAGAGTGGTAACCAAATAAGGATGGCAAATTATTTCTTAAAAATGCAACAAATTAAAATGGAATAACTAATCCACTTGAATGATTTAATTTATAACCATAAAATCTAATCTTTATTTATTTGAGAGTCAAAGTGAAAAATTCCTATATGAATTTTAAAAAACAAAGAACTTGATAAGAATAAATTGAAAAACAAAGAACCGTAAACTTTAGATCTAATTTTATCTTCTTAACAACCCAAGTGATTGTAATTTTGTCAAAATTTTAATTGTATTTTGAGATTATTAAAATATTAATCTTTCAATTTTTTAAAATTTTTAATTAATTATATTTTAAATTTACATGTGTAAATATGGCAAGCATGTAGCTCAGATTTAGACTTTAATAACATAAGATGAAATTATAAGTTTTGCACTTTATGAATAAACGTATTGTCATATTGTAAGTTTTGAAAAAAATATTATTATGCAAAATATTGTGTTTTAATATTTTCTTTCGTGGAGTGACTATGAAAATTAAATGAGTAGAAAGCAGGTAAACAAGAGGACATATCTAAAAGATACAATGTTAATGTAGAATAGACCCAACAAGCTTGTTGAAATTTATTACTCAATACAAATTTTATTGAAATTCTCTTGTAAACAAGAGCAGAGATTATAAGTAACACTTGATAGAAAAGAAAATAATGATGTTCTTGAGGTTATAGTTGAAGAGAAAACACTTCAACAGTGTGAACATCATTTATTCTAGTCGAAGTGCATTTGGTAGTAGCATAAGAAGTGCATAATTTATTCTAGTTGGACAAAATCCAACAATGACAACATAAACATCACATGAACTGTGTTGGAAGAGATTGTAAAGTGATGTTTCGCTTGCTAAGACATTCTTTGAACCAATTGGCTGAGGCTTTAGGCCTTCTATCTGTCACATTATTATAATCCACATAATTTAGGCCAAAACGCACTGTGTATCCTGCTAAAAACTCATAGTTATCTAAAGCTGCCCAAGCAAAATATCCATTCACATTGGCACCTTGGCTGCGAATACCGAAAAAATGAAAACAAAAAAAGGTCAAATAATCATAGCAGACTCTCATGCTTATATTCATAATTAATGATATTGTGTTTGTGATCTATGTGGATGTGAGAGAGAGAATTTTGAAGTCATTGAATCTTACCTAATAGCTTCTGAAAGGAAGTTCAAATGTTCCTTGTGATATGTAATTCTCCCATCATCATTTAGAGTTTCATTAAGTGGTAATGAAGCATTGTCACAAAATCCTAAAATACAAGGATCTTAATTGTCATTTATCTTATAAATACTTACAAATATAAACTCATTAAAGTGGGCTAAATGTAATAATATGTTGCTTAACTTTGGAGCTGATATATTAAATTAAATGATAAAACTTCTTTGAATTTGAACTAAATTTTGAAAGGATTATATTAAAGATACACATCCAATTTGGAATAAGAAAGTGAAAATTTATTACCATTCTCAGTGATGTAGATAAGTGGATTTTCATATCTCTCTTTTACATAGAGCAGCATCTTACGTATTCCTTCCGAATAATAGTAAAAGCTACATGCCTAAAACAAATCATTTTAAATAATAAATAGTTAGCATATATGAACTATAAAAATCCATACATTACTATATTAGGAAAAGTTTGATTCAAATAATTTATACCTGAGGACCAATGAACTTTCCTTCAGAGTTGATAACTACAAAAGAAGAGTTAAAGTCCATATAAGTAAATGTACATAGGAATAAATTTTTTTGCTAAGCTTTCAATTGTTATTTAAAGTGATTACTGATATTATACTCACAAGTAAGGTCAACATGTGGATCTGTGACAACGCTGGGTTTTTCATCCTGACCAGGTTTTGCTATAACATTTTGTGCATATTGAGTAAAATAGTAATTTAAACCCAGAAAATCAAGTGACCCTTTTACTCGATGGGCTTCGCAAGGAGTGAATTTTGGTAATCGATCTCCAACAATCTCTCTCATGATGGCAGGATAGTGACCATAAATCATCGGTTCCAAAAACCTATGAGCATAAGCAATATTTTAATGTATGAGATTATTCATTCACTTCATGATCTTTCATCATTAATAGTCAACATGATTCATGAAGATATTTAATTAAAAATAAAAACAAAAATATTTATCACACTGTTTTGTTTTTTTTTACTAAAGACATCAGATAGTTTCTCAAAGTGAATTTTCAAAGTGATAGTAATGGCATAACTTAAACAGATTTGTTAGGAATTCACTTTAGGGGGTTAAGCAAAAGATTTGCACGATGATATTTATGAAAGATTAATGACATGCAATTATTGTTAAAAAAGGATTACTATGTTTATTTTTCTCATGTAAGATTATGATAAATTATCTAAAAGTCACTAAAAGTTAGTTTAGCATTACAAACTTCTAAAAGAATCAAGAATGATAAATAAATAAGAATGGCAAAGCATTTCTCAAAAATACAACAAATTAAAATAGGAAAACTAGTCTACTCGAATGACTTTATTTATAATTGCAAATTTTAGATTTATTTATTTGAAGGTGAAATTGAAAAATTCTTATATGAATTTTGAAAAACAAAGATCCTGATCAAGATAAAAATTAAATGCTAACAAACAATGAAAATTAGAAGTAGACTATCTTTTGTTTAAATTAAGACAAAAATAAAGACACAAATTATTTAGGCACAAACTAAAGTTTTTAAGATTATGGGATGTAACTATAATTTTCGACAAAGTCTTTCACCAGATTTTGGGCCTAGTTTTAGCTTCTTAAAAACCCATTAGAAACAGAACTTACCATCCTATAATGAAATCAAAAATTCGATTACAAGCAATTTCATCTTCAGTTGTATTTGAATATGGAAGGAACCAACGAGATATTAACGTAGTGCCTATCTTGCCTTTTTGAATTTCCTGCAAAGATTAATTTTAGTTAATAATAAGCTTTAATTTAAAAAATATTGGCTAAAACATATAAAAGTGATTTGTTCATTAAAAATCTTATAGATATTGCTTTTGAGAAAAATAAATCAATTGTAAAATACTTGTAAATTGCATAATTATAGTAAAATATCCAAAGTTGTTGTAGTTAGAACCTGATATTTTGCCCGATACAAATATACAGCTTCTGCGTGGGCAAGAATGAGGTGATGTGCTACTAGATAAGGCTCAGTCCCTGAATTTC